>CM036754.1:16013366-16613366 GCA_020796225.1 Arion vulgaris
ACACATGGTTACTTACCGAAGTGCAATGATGATGATTCTATCAATCAATTAATCAATATATATATATATGCACAGAGACGCAAAGAGGACTGGTGATGATGATGATTGATATTGACAATACAGTCAGGAGGATAACGTAACGTGACAACAGAGCTAAGCTTTGAAAAGGATTGGTTTGTGAAGACGTGCTTGATTGGTCTTGAATCTCGTCAATATTACGAATGTTAGGTGGTACAGCTTATAATGTCTCCACAATCTCTGCTGAAAATGCTTCAAATCTGGACATTTGTCCTTGAGTTGTTATTGGCTTTGTCAAGTTAGAATCGTTTTATTTCTCGAGTAAGCTGGCGTGAATGACAAGTTCTGACGGTGATCCCAGAGCAATCCTGTCTAGTTTTTGAGCGAACTAGTTAATGTTATATAATCTCCCTCCCTATTTTTCGTTCCTGGTGTAACTGTGCTGTTATTGAATGGTTCCAGTTGTTGTACTTGGGAAATCTTACTGTACTTGGGAAATCTTACTGTACGTGGAAAATCTTACTGTACTTGGGAAATCTTACTGTACTTAGGAAGTCTTACTGTGCTTGGGAAATCTTACACTGTACTTGACGGTTTTCATATTAATCATTTCATTAGTAGCTGGTTTTCAAGTGTGAATTTGAGTCATACTTAGATATCATCATCATCATCACGCTTGTCCTGAGCAGAACTTTGTCACCTTAACTGTCCTTATTCTCCCTCTCATAGACCAGCTGTCCTGCCGCTGCAGCAGTTATGCTCAAACCATCAGTTATATCCTGAATCCATCTACTCCGTGGTCTTCCTTTTCTCCTCTTCTCCTCCTTCCCTGATGGTCTTTTCCAGTCCAAACTTAGATATACTTACATAAATTCATTGAAAAGATTAAAATGTAACTTCTACAATTCTCATCCTTTTCATAAATACGACGAGGAACCTCGCCGTGTTGCGGAGTTAGTGCACTGTCACTCGCTGAAATCTTCCTGTGTAAGGATGAGATCGAAGCACACATTGTTTTTCACCGAAGTGTAATGATGATGGTGCTATAAAATCAATCATTCGATTAATCATTGATCATTATGGTGAAAGAATGTCACACAAAGGATGTCCTGATTTATTCCTCTCGCTCCTCGTGAAGCATAGGGCCTCAACAGTTGTTCGTCACTTTTCCTGGTCTCATGCTGTTTTCTATAGTCTAGTAGGATAGTCGAGTACTCTTCAGTTCCTCAAGACGACTTCATTTCCAAGTCTGTTTTGGACGTCCCTTTTCCGTTTTCATTGCGGATTCCTCTCAAGTGTTTGTATAGTGACACTCAACTGTGTCTTCCGCAGTGTATGTCCAACCCACCGCCATCCAATCTGGGTTACCATGGGTTCCCGTCCTGTTCTTATCCACATGTCTGTGTTTGCCACTCTATCACATTATTTCAGTCGGGGGATACGCCGAGGACATTTGTCAATAAAGATCTGAATCCTTTTCGTATTTATCTTGGTGACTTGCCCCGTTTCTCGGCAATACAAAAGGTATATTTCACATTTGAGCTGAATATATTGGGGTTAGGACTCAGAGGTGGTCTGTGGTTTAGGGATAGTGACTCGGTCTATTAACCCCGACGTTATGAGTTCGAATCACGTTGTGGACAATTTGGTTGCAAATTGTTTCGCGTGGATTTTACATAAGGACAATGACACCACCCGTTCAGAAAGCAATGGCAAAAACTACTGAACGTAATAATGCATAGAAAAATCATAAACAACGTAAAAAGCTGGGTTGATTCGCAAAATCCTGTAAATGAAATGCAATTAACTTTTTATGTTTCAGAAACTCACTCCCCATATTTATCTTTCTTCTTCTTCAAACGCTCCATATCGACCACTTGTTAAACCAGTCTTTGTGATTTGTATGTGATCTGAGCCTATAAGCGATTGTACATTGTGCTATTTATGCGCCTACTAGTAGACCAGCATATCCGATTTCTGCGACGCTTTTTATTTACTGGCGTAGCTACCTTATGCCTCTACCTTAGTCGCTTTTTATGACATGCATTGTAGGTCGCAGTGTTGCTATTATTTGCTCCCCTCGTGAGCTCCAGCAACACACAGGCAATAGTTATTTTTTTTTTTTCGATCCAGAAGCACCTGAGCTTTCAGCTCTTCGGCTCGGTGCCATGCATATCGTAACCCTTCGGCTCTGTGACACGAACACCATAGATCTGGAGAACCTGTGGCTTTTCTGCCAGCCCGCGGAGCGTAACCGCACTCACAGTGGGCATGTCACCCGTTGTCCAACGCGCTACGAACATGTTGGGCAGGCGGACATCTTTTAAAAACTTGCATATCTTTTTATGTTTCCAAAATGCTTTCATTTTTTCATTCTCATTTTTTAATAAACAACTTACTTTCAGTTTGAATTTTCTTTGAAAAATCTTTTCAAAGCGTGTACAAACTGTACAATGTGTTGCTATACAAACTGTACAATGTGTTGCTATACAAACTGTATAATGTTTTGCTATACAAACTGTATAATGTTTTGCTATAGCTGTTCCTTTGTTGTTGATATGATTGCCTGTTAATGCTTAAATTTATTGCTATAGAAATTGTTTAATGTGTTCAAACGATACATGATACTCTTATCTGTATCTACGGGGCAGTATCTGAGAAATGATCTCATTCAAGTCAGAACAATTTACATGATCGTATATTACAAATATTACCAGCACGAAAACTTAACAGAACTCAATTACAGCAATTGTGGTCTCTTCTTTCTTTTCATTACGTTATTTCTTATCCACCAAGTTAATCTATCTTTGTGATCTGTGTTGTTTCGCTGAGAAGGGAATACAATTGTATTCTCAAGTTTAGCTAGTTATTGATTTGATCATATCATATTTCAGACAGAGCTTGGTTCTTGTATAGTTGGAGTGAGCTCAACTGAAGAGATGAAGAATATCAAGGGTTTCAGTGATTTGTTCCAGTTTAATAGCGAAACTGTTCTATTAAATTGTTTCTTTTATCGTGTCTTGTGGGGTGTGGTGTATATGTTTTTGTTATTTTTTGTGTTTTGTTGTTTATGTTTATATACATGTGCATATATACTTGTGTATCTATGGGTATGTGTGTGTTTTTTGTGTGTTATGTGTGAATATATCTATGTGTTTGTTTATTTTGTATTCTTATTTGTTTGCATACCTATCTGTGTTGAAAAAAATTGTGAGTGTGTTTAGTGATGTATGTCTGTGCGCATGTGTGTATGTCTGTGCGCATGTGTGTTGTCAGGTCCTAGAAGAGGATCAAAGAATAGCTACACTGCGACCTACACGGCTTGTCGTAAGAGGCGTTAAGGTAGGGGCTTGCATGTGTGTTGTCAGGTCCCAGAAGTGGATCAAAGAATAGCTACACTGCGACCTACAAGGCATGTCGTAAGAGGCGTTAAGGTAGGGGCTTGCATGTGTGTTGTCAGGTCCCAGAAGTGGATCAAAGAATAGCTACACTGCGACCTACACGGCTTGTCGTAAGAGGCGTTAAAGTAGGGCTTGCATGTGTGTCTGTCAGGTCCCAGAAGTGGATCAAAGAATAGCAGCACTGCGACCTGCAAGGCTTGTCGTAAGAAGCGTTAAGGAGGGTGATGTGGTGTCAGGTCCCAGAAGTGATCAAAAGAATAGCTACACTGCGACCTACACGGATGTCGAAGAGGCGTTAAGGTAGAGGCTTGCATGTGTGCTGTCGGGCCTAGAAAGGGGAGAACAGAATACGAAGCAATGTGTACCTGCCAAGCATGTCGTAAGAAGCGAATAAGGAGGGTAGATCGTTGGGCTGCCTACCTCACCCCGAGAAAGATAAGAAAAAACGTCAACAAAAATGAAAAGTACAACTAAAATAAAAAATATTAAAATGATAGACAAAACGTGGAAAGATTTGGAAAGGATGACAAGAGAGAGGAAGGGATGGAAGAAGAATTGTGTTGCTTTGAAAGTTGAAAGAAGAAGAAGAAGAATACACTAGAAGCATAACTTACTTTACAATCATCGTCTCAAAACTCATAAACATAAATCCTGGTTTCTTCTTGACTATTCTCCAACACGTCTTAGTAAAGCTTTTTTTCTGAAGAACTAGATGGCTGTGTTTTTAAACAACACTGGTAATGTAGGGCTAGTCAATGGGTGCCGTACTAAATAGTGATTAGTGGTTTGCATTCGGTGTTTGGTAATTTGTTTTATTTTAGAAACCTCCAACACTTGTTTACTATCTGTATAGTGATCATATCCATTGCCCTGGTGTTTCTTATGGGATATTTAACATTCTTTATTCTCTCCTATTCTCAAACGAAGACACGAGAACAAATTCACGTCGTGACAGTTTGTATTCGGCATAAAAGTATAAAGTGTATGTGTCTTTTACTGTTGTATCATCGTGTACTGTTACTCCGATACAGTGGAAACAAAGTACAAGGCGGCCACGCAAAAGATAGACCTCAGAGATAACATAGGCGACGAAAGACACTGTTTATGAATCACACACAAAAGTTCGTTCTAGAAATCTCTTCTTCCCCTGAAGCTGTGAGGCAAATCAGGACTGGTGAAGAGAAAGAAAAACAAGGCGCATAGATAGGCTCGCTCCATGTGCCTCCTTTTTCGATCTGACGCTGAAAGGCAAAACCTAATTAGAGAATAGATAGATCATCGTATTTCGTTTGTTTCCAAGCCTGTCAATCACTCACGATAAACTGTACACGCTGTCATCATCAACACGAGAGACACACTGGAAAAAAAGAAAACAAGGATTATAATCTAGCAAAGGTTATTGCTTAAATATTCCATGAAATGCAACTCAGTACGAACACGCCAAGCAATACAAGTAAATAAAATGACAGCTGACTCACACAATCTGTCTGTCAGGATCCCAGAGCACGTGGTTGTCTGTTGCTACTGGGAATGCATGAGTTGGCTACAGGCCAGTGTATTTGAAAGGTCAGGGATAGAGTAGGTAAACAATTGATGCTAATGGTTTAAGAAACAGTAAACATTGAGTGAATGGTTTAAGAAACAGTAAACATTGAGTGAATGGTATTAAAACAGTAAACGTTGAGTGAATGGTTTAAGAAACAGTAAACATTGAGTGAATGGTTTAAGAAACAGTAAACATTGAGTGAATGGTTTAAGAAATAGTAAACATGAGTGAATGTTTAAGAAACAGTAAACATTGAGTGAATGGTTTAAGAAACAGTAAACATTGAGTGAATGGTTTAAGAAACAGTAAACATTGAGTGAATGGTTTAAGAAACAGTAAACATTGAGTGAATGGTTTAAGAAACAGTAAACATTGAGTGAATGGTTTAAGAAACAGTAAACATTGAGTGAATGGTTTAAGAAACAGTAAACATTGAGTGAATGGTTTAAAAGAAGTAAAGCATTGAGTGAATGGTTTAAGAAACAGAACATTGAGTGAATGGTTTAAAAACAGTTAACATTGAGTGAATGGTTTAAGAAACAGTAAACATTGAGTGAATGGTTTAAGAAACAGTAAACATTGAGTGAATGGTTTAAGAAACAGTAAACATTGAGTGAATGGTTTAAGAAACAGTAAACATTGAGTGAATGGTTTAAGAAACAGTAAACATTGAGTGAATGATTTAAGAAACAGTAAACATTGAGTGAATGGTTTAAGAAACAGTAAACATTGAGTGAATGGTTTAAAAACAGTAAACATTGAGTGAATGGTTTAAAAACAGTAAACATTGAGTGAATGGTTAAGAACAGTAGAGAAAAAATTGGTTAAATTCCTAATATTCAAGCATGGATCTCCAACCGACTGATCAGAACGATAAACGGCTTCAACTTATCTGATCCTCAAGCACACATATGAACACAAATAACAGCTAACAGAAAGATTGCAATGTCAGTCGTGGCGGCTCGTAATTATGACCAGTGGGGCCGGGCCCCACCAAAAATAAGGTGTATCGTGTATTTATTATTTTATACATTACAATATATCCTAACCGAAACCATGATTTTTCCTAAAATATCTGTCTGGTCCAACCAACAAAAATTATCACGAGCCGCCACTGCTGTCAGTGTTTGTATTTAGTAAAAGAAAAAAAGTGGGAGAACTTTGTACTAATATAAACATGGAGATACATCTAGTATTTCATAACGATATTCTGCTTCCCAATGTTTCATGATATAGAGTTTTAACTCTTTCAGTACGCAGTTAGTTCCTCAGTTTTACACAGTTAACTCAAGGGAGTTAAAAAAAACCTATTAAAACAAAAGAATCATAACTACTCGCAAATAAATAAACATATATATATATATATATGATTATATACTAATTTTAAGAAAACTGGAAAACCTTTTAGAATAACAAAGTTAAAAAGTAGTAGAAGTAAAACTAGAAAGACTTCTTATAAGGGAAACAACTAGAAAGACGCAGTGTACCGCGAGTGACGTACAACGGAAATATGCTGTATCGCAGTGTTCAGCGATTGGCGTGGAAAGAGTTAAAGAGGTTTTAAAGCCCAATTATTGACTTCATTGTAGTACGTTTTACCCCATGTGGCTGGGTCCCTTTCTGCATAAATGACAAGCCACATGCCGAGAATATTTGAACAAAGCACGAACTCCGTAGCTCCGTCAACAATCCTATTCGTTCCTGGAAAAAAAATGTGTTCGTGAACAAAACTGCGCGTTCTGGATTCGAACCCACGAACTTTAACTCACAAGTCAAGGGCTTAACCACTTAGCCATATAGACCCCCATTGGTGTGATATATCAACCAATATTGTATCAGAAAGATTGAATGATAGAAAGAAACATCGAACATGCAACAGTGCATGTAACGCTCTATACATTCATTATAAAGAAAAAAAAAAGATAACCATATATAAGCTTATGCAGTTGAATCTCATGTTAAATTCCACAGCGCTTCTTTACTCTTGTTATTTCCTCACACGCGATGGAAATAAAAAAAACATAAAACAAACTCATACGCTATCATCGATTCTTGGTTTCCTATCTCTGTCCCTATATTGCTTTCTGTTTATCTGTTCTGTCTCGCCTGTGTACCAAAATACACAATTCTGGAAAATAATAGAAGAATAAAGAGGCGCTGCAATAGACTGATCTCTTCTGAAAATGTTATATTATTTTTTCATAATTAGGGATTTACCCAACGACGTGTAGGGGGTAATAAGAGATATCATATTTATTTATGGCCAGACAGGCGTGTAACTGGAGATAGCAATACGTTTTCTTTTCTCTTTTCTTTTTAGCATCAATATCCATGAGAAAAATTATGAGATGGAGGAGTGGTAGATTTTTTACCCATTTCTTGTTCCATTTTGAATATCTGGAAATAAATACTGACTAATGTTGGTGTGTTGAAAGAGGCTCGACATGTAGAGGAAGCTAATTAGCAACTTTAGAAATATGCAATTATCGTTTAGTTAGCACAACATGAAGTTTAGAACACATATTGAAATGAAAAATAAGTTAGAGCACATATTGAAATGAAAATGAAGTTAGAACACATATAGAAATGAAAACAATGAAGTTTAGAACACATATTGAAATGAAAACAATGAAGTTTAGAACACATATTGAAATGAAAAAACACAAAAACCGCAGCATTCCTTTTTTACAGAACGTAGCCATCAACATCAGTAAATGAGTCGTTGATTTCACAGGCACCACTTATACATTAAGTATTTGGCCATTGCTTTCTGAACTGTGATGTCTACTTTTACAGTTGGTAAAAATCCAAGGGAACTAATGTGCTTTCAAACTTGTCCGCCGCTGAGTTTGAACCAGGTAGGCTTGGGTTGCGATTGAGCTCACTACCGCGTAAGCTACACACGCCCACTACAATACGGGCACGACTGAGGACGATAAATATATAAAGTTTTGGGCAGCCTAACTACATGGCACGGAAAAATATCAACGTCTAAACTGATTATCAGTAATTATAATAGAAGTTTGTGAAGATCCATGATCGCATGTGTTTCCTGGCACGCCACAGCACATGATAATGGTAAGTCTGATCTAGCAGTACACACAAAAACCATCGAACGCTTACTCATACATACAACGAGACTATATTACAGTACATACAACGAGACTATATTACAGTACATACAACGAGACTATATTACAGTATATACAACGAGACTATATTACAGTATATACAACGAGACTATATTACAGTACATACAACGAGACTATATTACAGTTTATACAACGAGACTATATTACAGTACATACAACGAGACTATATTACAGTACATACAACGAGACTATATTACAGTACATACAACGAGACTATATTACAGTATATACAACGAGACTATATTACAGTATATACAACGAGACTATATTACAGTACATACAACGAGACTATATTACAGTATATACAACGAGACTATATTACAGTACATACAACGAGACTATATTACAGTATATACAACGAGACTATATTACAGTACATACAACGAGACTATATTACAGTATATACAACGAGACTATATTACAGTATATACAACGAGACTATATTACAGTATATACAACGAGACTATATTACAGTATATACAACGAGACTATATTACAGTACATACAACGAGACTATATTACAGTACATACAACGAGACTATATTACAGTACATACAACGAGACTATATTACAGTATATACAACGAGACTATATTACAGTATATACAACGAGACTATATTACAGTATATACAACGAGACTATATTACAGTATATACAACGAGACTATATTACAGTATACAACGGACTATATTACAGTACATACAACGAGACTATATTACAGTACATACAACGAGACTATATTACAGTATATACAACGAGACTATATTACAGTATATACAACGAGACTATATTACAGTACATACAACGAGACTATATTACAGTACATACAACGAGACTATATTACAGTACATACAACGAGACTATATTACAGTATATACAACGGACTATTACAGTATATACAACGAGACTATATTACAGTATATACAACGAGACTATATTACAGTATATACAACGAGACTATATTATAGTATATACAACGAGACTATATTACAGTATATACAACGAGACTATATTACAGTATATACAACGAGACTATATTACAGTATATAGAAAGTTGCTGTAAAATTAGACATCTGAACTCCAAATGATAATAGAAAGTTGCTGTAAAATTAGACATCTGAACTCCAAATGATAATAGAAAGTTGCTGTAAAATTAGACATCTGAACTCCAAATGATAATAGAAAGTTGCTGTAAAATTTCCCAAGTTTCAGACCTCTAATGGGATACAACATCAGTACTGAACTTCATCAAGAAACAAGAAATTAAATGGTTCTGCCACATAAGCAGACTACCAACAGACAGAGCGCTTCAAAGAGCAATGTTACTCCGATACACTGGATACAAAGCAAAAGACCGTCCACGCATAATGTGGACCTCAGAGATAACAGAGACGTAAAACACTGTTTGTGAAGCGCACACAAAAGCACGTTCTATAAATCTCTTCTTATCCTGACGATGGGAGGCAAAACTGGATTAGAGAAGGGAAGAAGAAAGAAGAAGAAAGCCATTATTCTAAAAGTACTATAACAGTTTTATCCGTTCTTCGTACGGAGAATTTGTTGCATATTAAAGAAACAGACCCGTTGTCTAACAATCGCCTTCTTTCCCATTAAAAACAATACGTTTTCTCCATGTTTGGTGGGAAAACTTTGTCGGTTGACCACATAAGATTAAAATGTCGCTTATTCCGATTGCCAGAATTCTCGTGATTAACAAAGATTTAAATAGTATTCCTGTGAAATTTGACAAATACCAATTTGCAAATTGAATTTATTCAGAGCCAGTTCTATCGTTGCAAATAAAATTTATGTGGTTCTCATAATAAAATGTGTTAATAAAAACAAAATGTTAAAAAAAAAGTTGTTGCCCATTCCTTGAATTGAACATGTTGTCTCCAGCATAGCAGCCAAGAATCTAATGCATTCGGATACCAGACAGACATTTCAGTGACATATATCAGACATTCAATAACTTGTATGGATACACTTGTCTTGGTTATGATAGACTTTCAGTATGAAGACAAATTCTTTACTTACTTTAATAGCAATATTACATATTCAGTGTCAGTGGCGGTTCGTATTCTTTTTTGTTGGTAGGGCCAGACAAACATTTTCGGAAATAATCATGGTTTTGTGATAGGTTATATTTTAATTTATAAAATAATAAATAGACGTTACACATTAATTTTGGTGGGGCCCGACCCCACTGGCCCCTAATGACGAGCCGCCACTGTACAGTGTTTAAGAAAGAAGTCTCTGTAGCGTAGAGGTTAGGCTCTCGTCTCTTGTGCCAAATGTACCAGGTTCGCTCCCTCATGGTGCCAATTGGATATTTTCCCACAAATCCCTGATCTCAGTGATCGAGTTCCTAGTCCTATCGGAGACGGACGATAAAACGTAGGTCTTGTGTTCAATTTGAGCACGTAAAAAACCCTTGGTAGTTCACAATCGAGAAGAGCAGGCTGGAAAGCCGCTGCTTAGGCAAAATTAAATAGAAAAGTTTAAAATTAAATATTCCTGCAAGATTATCTTCACCATCTTCAAAATTACATCGGGGGAATTTTAGAATTGCCACGGCGTTCGTGCACTGCAGCTGAGATCTTTCTGTGTAAGAAAGAGATCGGAGCACACATGGTTACTCACTGAAGTGCAGTGATGATGTTCCTATCAATTAACCAATCAATCATTCAGTGTTTAAGAACTAAAACACAGTTAACACTCTAACACTACCAACATTCACTAATACACACACTACCAACATTCACTAATACACACACTACCAACATTCACTAATACACACTACCAACATTCACTAATACACTACTAACATTCACTAATATACACTACCAACATTCACTAATACACACACTACCAACATTCACTAATACACACACTACCAACATTCACTAATACACACTAAAAGATATAAACGGGCTATAAAACCGAAGCATTGACTTCATTGCACCGAGATTTTACCCCACATGGCTCGGTCCCCTCCACAGAAATGTCACCCCCATCCTGCCTACGGTATTGCACAAAGAACGACCCCCATAGCCCCGACAACAATCCTAGGTATCTCTGGAAAACATGCACTCGTGAATAGAACGACCCCATAGCCCTGACAACAATAATAGGTATCTCTGGGAAACATGCACTCGTGAATAGAACGACCCCCATAGCCCCGACAACAATCCTAGGTATCTCTGGGAAAACATGCACTCGTGGCCCCGACAACAATCCTAGGTATCTCTGTGAAACATGCACTCGTGAATAGAACGACCCCCATAGCCCCGACAACAATCCTAGGTATCTCTGGGAAAACATGCACTCGTGAATAGAACGACCCCCATAGCCCCGACAACAATCCTAGGTATCTCTGGGAAAACATGCACTCGTGAATAGAACGGCGCCGTCCGGATTCGAACACACGACCTACAACTCACAAAGCAATGGCTTAGCCACGTAGCTACAGAGATCCCCACACTGACACTCCAAGATATCTATCTCACAGTGGCGGCTCGTGCTCATTTTTGTTGGTGGGGCCAGACAAAAATGTTCGGAAGAATCATGGTTTTAGGTTAGGTTATATTTCAATTTATAAAATAATAAATACACGTTACACATTATTTTTGGTGGGCCCGGCACCACTGGCCCTTAATGACGAGCCGCCACTGCTATCTCGTAAAATGAGAACTCTTGTATATGGAACTTGTACATTACAATATTGCGCACTTTCAACTTTAATATCACGTTAAACTTCAGGTCGGCTTTGAACTAGTCAGCACTTTGATTTGATTACAGGAAAGTCGCTTTGTGATGGCACCCAATAATTGAAACACTCTTTCTTTAGACGTCTCACAGAAATATATAACCCTTTCATGCCTGCTCATTATCGATAGTGCAATCCCATTAAACTCATCGCCCAACAGAATGAAAAAAAAATGAATGGAGTAGATCAAATTAGGACTCCAATTTAGATTAAGAGAAAAAATAGAGAGAAGAGAATGAGATACGTTAGAGATATTTTTGTTCTGAGAGAGACGAGAAGGTGTTAATAACAGATAACGCAGCGGGGAGCATTAATGATTGCGTTAAATTAATTATTTGTGAATTAAAAACCTTCAGACCAGGTCTTAGAGGTGTCATTCATCGTGGGGTTTATTCTAACAAAGAGACAGTGATCCTTTGCTAACGATGCCTTTTAAGGTGGATCAGTTGTTCATCAGGTTTGAGTGCAAGGTTTTGAAAACGTAGACGCATTTTCACAGCACTCCATGTATTCGAATTTTTGTGAATAATTACGTCTTGGTATTCCATTTTCCTGCAACATGTGTCGGCCTATGGGGGAAAATTAGAAATTTCCGCCAGGGCTACTATGCAAGTGCTCAAACGTTGATAATTTTAACACTATTAGTACCCGGAGTGTATATACTTCGTCTTTAGTCAGTTCTTAAGATCAAGTAGCTATTATTTTAACCAAAGGACCAGATATGAAATAGGTCTCTCCATACATTTTATTTTAACCAAAGGACCAGATATAAAATAGGTCTCCTCCATACATTTGTTTTGCGGAAAGATATTTCCTGAACAAATATTTCGAATGATCATTTTCCCCATACTTAATTTATCATTGACCATCTTCTACCCGAGAGAGAGAGAGAGAGATAAATAGAGAGAGAAAGAGTGACAGTAGTAATTCTGAGCTCTGAGTATGTATAGGAAAAGAGCATAGGGCTGGGAAAGAGAGAGAGAGAGCAGAGAGAGAGAGAGAGGGAAAAATAAAGAAGAATGAGGTAGAGAAATAGAAGGTAGAGTGTGAGAGAAAGAAAGGAGGAAGGGAGAGAGAAAATAGAGGAGAGAGAAAGAGGAGAGGAGAGAGAGAGTTAGATTAAGAGAGTGAGGGAAGTGGAGAAAGTTTGATGAAAGAAGAAAAGAAAAATTGGGATAAGAAACAAAAATAACTGGGAGAGGTTAAAAGGGATGAATATAAAGAGGAAGAAAGGAGAGAAGTAGAGAAAGACAAAGGAGATGAACAACTTGAGTGAATTGTTAATCATTCGCTTAACTCACCGACATGTTCACCCACAACAGTTTACCGTTCATATTATATCTTCCCCAACTCTTCGTCCTTCACAATTCTTGCTAATTACTCTTCATAAAATTGCCATTTTCTACAGCGCCTGCGTTGCTTGTGGACATAACGTGAGTCTTGTTATTAACCAGCCTTATCTAGCAGGTTTTCTCACCACCAGCAACTGCTGGTCTAACGTGACGTTTTACATCAAGCAAAATTGAACAAGGGTCGAATAATCAAGCATTTTGTCAAAGAAAAGTTGAACAAGGGTCGAATAATCAAGCATTTTGTCAAAGAAAAGTTGAACAAGGGTCGAATAATCAAGCATTTTGTTAAAGAAAAGTTGAACAAGGGTCGAATAATCAAGCATTTTGTCAAAGAAAAGTTGAACAAGGGTCGAATAATCAAGCATTTTGTTAAAGAAAAGTTTAAAAGTAATAATAGAGCATTTTTTAAAAAAATTTCTAAAATTTGTAAATAAATTATTATACAAAATATTTCTATAAATAAATTTCAGAAATAAATTTTTGTATAAATAAATCAGTTAAATAAAATATTTCGTATAAATAAATCAGGGAAATAAAATATTTTGTATAAATAAATCAGGGAAATAAAATATTTTGTATAAATAAATCAGGGAAATAAAATATTTTGTATAAATAAATCAGGGAAATAAAATATTTCGTATAAATAAATCAGGGAAATAAAATATTTTCTATAAATACATTCATCATCAAATAGCTTGTCCCTTCTGGAACTTGGGTCACATGACAGCAATCCTGAAAAACTTTGCTCTGTGCAAGTTGACCGGCGTCAGCAGCAATCATTCTCAGATGGTCAATGACATCATGCACCCATTGTCTTCTAGATCTTTCTCTCATTCTTCTTCCAGGCACTATTCCCTCCAAAATTATCTTTTCTGTGCAGTCATGCCATTTGATGTGTCAAATATTTAATTTTCCTTGATGTTATGCTCTTTAATAGCCAACTCTCTCTCTCTAATATCAAGCTGTTGCAGAACAGAAGCATTTATTCTTTTCTCTGTCCAAGATATTCTAAGAACTCTTCAGTAGCATTTGCATTCAGATGCATTAATGATCTTCTCCGCCGCTTTGCAGAACATATTTTGTATAAATAAATTACTGACATAAAATATTTTGTATAAAAAAATTACTGACATAAAAGAATATATTAATAAAAAAATAAATTACTGACATTTATAAATTACTGTTTTTTTATTAATAAATTATGAAGGTAAGAGATTGTGTAGACATTAATTAGAAACATAAAATATTTGAAGAAAATTAAATTGTAATAAACATTACTCTTGACACTTCCATCTTTCCAAAAGGTTGTCTAAAATAAGAAAATACAGTTTCATTATCTTCACATCCATCACTTTTAGAGGCGGAGCAAAGTTTAATCGACGGTGTCTGAACTTAATATCGGTTTCAAATGTCAGGTAATGAGAATCTAGCGATTCGTGGTTATTACAGGCTGTTTGGATTCGATCCTAGTCATCAATCAATGTTGGCATTTGGCATCGATAATTTTTCTTCGGAATTTTTGGAGTGCTATTTTAACTGTCATATGTTTGTCAGAAATGTCATTTAAGATTCGGTTTTAGCTGGTGTTAGTTTTTTTTTTTTAAATGTAGATTTCTTACTGTTTTGACATGTGTCTGTCAAGGGATAATTATTCTGTCGACATTTTTGTTTCTGGACAACAAAATTGATTTACTTGTGTTTTTTTTTACTCTACGACACAAAACACACGAAACACGCAGATCATACATACCACCGAGAACCACATACTACACAGAACACACAGACCATACAGAACACACAGAATAAACAACACGCGTATCGTACAGAACACATAGAACACACAGACCATACAAAATAAATTCACAGACCATTCAGAACACACAAACCACACAGATTACAGCGAACACACAGACCACACATAACACACATACCACATGTAGCACAGAGACAACTCAGAACAAAGAGACAACACTTGCCACAATGGCCACAAACTACACAGAGCATGTATGAAAATCGTGGCATATCCTTTACAAGACGTAGCCATCAACCACAGTAAACGAGTTGTTGATTTTCTAGACATAACTTATACGTTCAGTAGTTTGCCATTTCTTTCTGAACGGTGAGGTCTACTTTTACCATTTGTAAAAATCCCACGGAAACAAATTTGCTTCCAAAGTGCCCACCGTGGGGTTTGAACATGATACGCTTGGGTTTGTGATCGAACTCACTACCGCTTGAGCTAAAGACGCTCACAGAGCATACAAAACACACAAGTACAGGTTTTCCTTCATTGACATGTGCACGCATGAGGCCACTCAGCCCAACTTTTGGAGGTCTCTGTGACGAGGAGTTAACGTGCTCAACTCTAGCTTCAAAGGTGCTCGGTTCGTTTCCCAAGTGTAGCTATCGGGATATTTTCCCAGAGATCTCTGATCTCAATGTAGGTGAGATCAAGTTGAAAGTCCTATCGGAGACGGACGATAGGTCTCGTTTTCAAGATGATTATATAAAAGAACCATTGACACTTGCAACTCCATAACAGTAAGCTACACAATTTATTAAAATTATAAAAATACAATTTCTAAAAGAATTGCAAATCATCTTCATTATCATATCGGGAACCCTCGCCGGAGCTATAGAGTGCTTGCAATGTCGTTGATATCTTCCTGTGTAAGAACGAGATCGGAGCCAAGTGCAGTGATGACAGTCACGTTATCAATAAATTATTCAATCAATCTAGTGTTTTTAGCCAACCGTTCTTTTGTTATTGTTCTGAACTTTGACTTCTCAGAAGGATATTTACATCCGTCTTATCAATATCTATCAAACAAGTAAGAGATTGGTATAATGAGGTGTAGATTTCTACTTTCTTCAAACATTACTTTCTTCTAAACCTCTACTATCTGAATAGATCTAATTGGTATAATGAGGTGTAGATTTATACTTTCTTCAAACATTACTTTCTTCTAAACCTCTACTATCTGAATAGATCTAATTGGTATAATGAGGTGTAGATTTATACTTTCTTCAAACATTACTTTCTTCTAAACCTCTACTATCTGAATAGATCTAATTGGTATAATGAGGTGTAGATTTATACTTTCTTCAAACATTACTTTCTTCTAAACCTCTACTATCTGAATAGATCTAATTGGTATAATGAGGTGAGATTATCTTTCTTCAAACATTACTTTCTTCTAAACCTCTACTATCTGAATAGATCTAATTGGTATAATGAGGTGTAGATTTATACTTTCTTCAAATATTACTTTCTTCTAACCTCTACTATCTGAATAGATCTATCCAGAATAAAATTAAAATCACAGAAAACTGGCTGATACTACAAATAAGAAAGAGTAAATTGAGGTATTTTGGACATATAAAAAGACACGACGGGCTGGAGAAGACCATTATTGAAGGAGTCATACCGGCAAAGAGAAGAAGAGGAAGACCACGGAAAAGATGGATTCAGGATGTAAATGATGTTTTAAACATGACAGCTGAAGAGACCGGTCATCTGGCATATGAGATAAATTTCGAAGGACTGTTGGGGGGCGCAAAGTTCTGCTCAGGTCAAGCTATTTGATTATGATGAATCTCTACTGTTTTAAAAAAAATTCAGAAATAAACACATTCAGAAATAAACACATTCAGAAATAAACATTCGAAATAAACACATTCAGAAATAAACACATTCAGAAATAAACACATTCAGAAATAAACACATTCAGAAATAAACACATTCAGAAATAAACACATTCAGAAATAAACACATTCAGAAATAAACACATTCAGAAATAAACACATTCAGAAATAAACACATTCAGAAATAAACACATTCAGAAATAAACACATTCAATAACAAGAAATAAACACATTCAGAAATAAACACATTCAGAAATAAACACATTCAGAAATAAACACATTCAGAAATAAACACATTCAGAAATAAACACATTCAGAAATAAACACATTCAGAAATAAACACATTCAGAAATAAACACATTCAGAAATAAACACATTCAGAAATAAACACATTCAGAAATAAACACATTCAGAAATAAACACATTCAGAAATAAACACATATCATGAAATAAACACATTCAAATAAACACATTCAGAAATAACACATTCAGAAATAAACACATTCAGAAATAAACACATTCAGAAAAAAACACATTCAGAAATAAACACATTCAGAAATAAACATTCAGAAATAAACACATTCAGAAATAAACACATTCAGAAATAAACACATTCAGAAATAACACATTCAGAAATATCAAGACACTTCAGAAATAAACACATTCAGAAATAAACACATTCAGAAATAAACACATTCAGAAATAAACATCATTTCAGAAATATAGAAACATTCAGAAATAAACATTCAGAAATAAACACATTCAGAAATAAACACATTCAGAAATAAACACATTCAGAAATAAACACATTCAGAAAAAAACACATTCAGAAATAAACACATTCAGAAAAAAACACATTCAGAAATAAACACATTCAGAAATAAACACATTCAGAAATAAACACATTCAGAAATAAACACATTCAAAAACACTTGAAATAAACACATTCAGAAATAAACACATTCGGAAATAAACACATTCAGAAATAAACACATTCAGAAATAAACACATTCAGAAATAAACACATTCGGAAATAAACACATTCAGAAATAAACACATTCAGAAATAAACACATTCAGAAATAAACACATTCAGAAATAAACACATTCAGAAATAAACACATTCAGAAATAAACACATTCAGAAATAAACACATTCGGAAATAAACACATTCAGAAATAAACTCATTCAGAAATAAACACATTCAGAAATAAACACATTCAGAAATGAATATTCTGAAAACTGAACATAAGAACAAGTAAATATATAAGTAAGTACACTTAGAAGGGATTCACCAACAATTCACATCATCAATCCACAACCTAACGACTTTATTGTATTCATCAGTAGCTTCCAAGATTGATATCTCCATAACACTTAGAGACCAAAACAAACACGTTGTGATGTGAAAAGGAAACAAAAACTGCATATAAGATCTCATTTAATCAGCATTCAAAACTTCAACATATACTTGGGAGACTAAGCACCTATGGTCCTTGCCGAAGTGTTAGATGTCGATTATGCAACCAATGACCAATAAGATATAAAATGGGGACGGGGGAAAATATATCAGACGACTTTAGACAAGACAAATCGCGATCCATAAAGCAACACTTTCAAGAGATAACCAAAAATCGATCGCTGACAGTAATATGACAATATGAGGCTTAAGGTGCACAGATCAAGAAGGGATAGAGGATAGTGTACTGATCCAAAGTGTTATGGAGATATCAATCTTGGAAGTTACTGATGAATACAATAAAGTCGTTAGGTTGTGGATTGATGATGTGAATTGTTGGTGAATCCCTTCTAAGTGTACTTACTTATATATTTACTTGTTCTTATCTTCAGTTTTCAGAATATTCATTTCTGAATGTGTTATTTCTGATGTTATTTCTGAATGTGTTTATTTCTGAATGTGTTTATTTCTGAATGTGTTTATTTCTGAATGTGTTTATTTCCGAATGTGTTTATTTCTGAATGTGTTTATTTCTGAATGTGTTTATTTCTGAATGTGTTTATTTCTGAATGTGTTTATTTCTGAATGTGTTTATTTCTGAATGTGTTTATTTCTGAATGTGTTTATTTCTGAATGTGTTTATTTCTGAATGTGTTTATTTCTGAATGTGTTTATTTCTGAATGTGTTTATTTCTGAATGTGTTTATTTCTGAATGTGTTTATTTCTGAATGTGTTTATTTCTGAATGTGTTTATTTCTGAATGTGTTTATTTCTGAATGTGTTTATTTCTGAATGTGTTTATTTCTGAATGTGTTTATTTCTGAATGTGTTTATTTCTGAATGTGTTTATTTCTGAATGTGTACACTTTAGAATATCTTCACTAAATGTACGCTCATTTCTCTCTCTCTCTCTCTCTCTCTCTCTCTCTCGATCGTTCTTTTCTGCCATTTTTATCATTCTTATTGTAATATATAAACAGCCGTTGCCAAGAACGTGTTTACGTCACAACGTTCAGTACCATTTGGAGCTCTAGTGCTTATCCTTCGGCGAAGTGTCCGATTTCAACCAACGTTTACTGGATTCGCTCTCCGAGAGCCTTTGACTGTCCCGAGCCAACCTGCAAGGCAGCAGGTTGCTATTTTCTTTTAGGGTAGCGACTTTTAGACGACCTACCCTCCCGGACTGTTAAGCGTCATCTGCCCAGAAAACCTGTCTTTTTGTGGACTACCAGGTTTTCCTACCGTCAATTTTTGTGTACGGTTTACTCCTCTAGTCTTTGATTGTTCCCAATCAAACTACAAGACAGCAGTATGTTTATTTCTGAATGTGTCCACTTGACAATATCTTCACTAAATGTGGGCTCATTTCTGAATGTGTCCACTTGACAATATCTTCACTAAATGTGGGCTCATTTCTGAATGTGATTATGATTTGGTGTGATCGCTAATGTGTTCACTTCTGAATGTGTTCACTTCTAAGTGTGTTCACCTCTGAGTGTGCTCTCTACTGAATTTCTTCACTTCTGAGTGCATTCACTTCTAAGTGTGTTCACTTCTAAGAGTGTTCACTTCTGAGTTTTTCACTTCTGAGTGTGCTCACTTCTGAGTGTATTTGCTTCTAAGTTTGTTCACTTCTAAATGTGTTCACTTCTGAGTGCATTCACTTCTAAGTTTGTTCACTTCTGAGTGTGTTCACTTCTTAAATTGTTCAATCCTGTTTGTGTTCACTTCTACATTTATTTATAAGTGTGATACCTTCAGAGTGTGCTCGCTCAAATTTTCAATGCGTTCCTTCCGAGTGTGTTCACTTCTGAGTGTATTCACTTCTAAGTATGTTCAATTTTCAATACACTCCTTCTAAGTGTGTTGACGTATGTGTGCTACATTGTCTTACACAAACTGTTATAAGATACCTGTCAAAGAAAGTAATGCGCACCGACAGTTCACTTATAACAATTGAAATAATATGAAACGCAAGAATTGATGAGACGAAGACTAACGCTGTTAAGATAATCTGCAGGCATCTCTGGAACCAGACGATATCATATGATGACATATGATTCCCCTCTGGACTGTAAGATTCATTTTGGCGCCTATATGACGTGTCTAAAATTGTGTTCTTCGTCATACGTCAGTACACATTTGTAATTGAATGGGAAAACATTATGACAGATTCGAAACTATTAGATATTTGAGAATTTGTCCATAAGGATTTTCTCGACGTTTGAAATATAGATACATAACGATGATGTATGCATACTGCTTTGTGGTGGTAGGGGTAATTCATGTTAGACAGCATGAGAGAGACAGAGAGAGAGAGAGTGGTAGATAAAGCGAGAGAGAGTGGTAGATAAAGCGAGAGAGAGTGGTAGATAAAGCGAGAGAGAGTGGTAGATAAAGCGAGAGAGAGTGGTAGATAAAGAGAGAGATGGTAGATAAAGCGAGAGAGAGTGGTAGATAAAGCGAGAGAGAGAGTGGTAGATAAAGCGAGAGAGAGAGTGGTAGATAAAGAGAGAGAGTGGTAGATAAAGAGAGAGAGAGAGTGGTAGATAAAGAGAGAGAGTGGTAGATAAAGAGAGAGAGTGGTAGATAAAGAGAGAGAGAGTGGTAGATAAAGAGAGAGAGTGGTAGATAAAGCGAGAGAGAGTGGTAGATAAAGCGAGAGAGAGTGGTAGATAAAGCGAGAGAGAGTGGTAGATAAAGAGAGAGAGTGGTAGATAAAGCGAGAGAGAGAGTGGTAGATAAAGCGAGAGAGAGTGGTAGATAAAGCGAGAGAGAGTGGTAGATAAAGAGAGAGAGTGGCAGATAAAGAGAGAGAGAGAGTGGTAGATAAAGAGAGAGAGAGTGGTAGATAAAGAGAGAGAGTGGTAGATAAAGAGAGAGAGTGGTAGATAAAGAGAGAAGTGGTAGATAAAGCGAGAGAGAGTGGTAGATAAAGCGAGAGAGAATGGTAGATAAAGCGAGATAGTGGTAGATAAAGAGAGAGAGTGGTAGATAAAGAGAGAGAGAGTGTGGTAGATAAAGAGAGAGAGTGGTAGATAAAGCGAGAGAGAGAGTGGTAGATAAAGCGAGAGAGAGAGTGGTAGATAAAGAGAGAGAGAGAGAGTGTTAGATAAAGCAAGAGAGAGAGAGTGTGTTAGATAAAGTGAGAGAGAGAGTGTTAGATAAAGAGAGAGAGAGAGTGGTAGATAAAGCGAGAGAGAGAGTGGTAGATAAAGCGAGAGAGAGAGTGTTAGATAAAGCGAGAGAGAGAGTGTTAGATAAAGCGAGAGAGAGAGTGGTAGATAAAGCGAGAGAGTGTTAGATAAAGCGAGAGAGAGAGAGAGTGGTAGATAAAGCGAGAGAGAGAGAGTGTGTTAGATAAAGTGAGAGAGAGAGTGTTAGATAAAGAGAGAGAGAGAGTGGTAGATAAAGCGAGAGAGAGTGGTAGATAAAGCGAGAGAGAGAGTGGTAGATAAAGAGAGAGAGAGAGAGTGGTAGATAAAGAGAGAGCGAGAGAGAGAATGATAGCGCACGTTGAAGTGGAGAGAGAGAGAGAGAGAGAGAGAGAGAGAGGAAAAGGAGAGCATGAAGAAACAAATTGTCGAAGAAAGGATTTTCAGATGTGCTTTTCGCTTATCTTTATAATTGACTAGTCATTTCGCATAAACAAAAAACAATGCTTGAAAAGACACCAAAAAACCCAAACACTATTGTTACTGCATGTAGTACCGATTTTTAGGACGGTGTAGGACAAGTGGGACGAGAACCTGAGGAATTTAGTGGCCGCATGGCTAGTGCAGTCGTAGCGAAGCTGTTCAGGTTAGAATTTTTCCTTTATGCCCACAACAAAAAAAAGCCTTGGCCTTTCCGTGAATTGAACACGCGTCTACCGCGTCATGGGAGCCACGCTCTAATCCATTCGGTCAGACGCTTGTCAGACGCTTGCCAGACGCTTGTCAGACGCTTGTCAGACGCTTGAAAAGTTGTCTCTGGTTGTTTTCTAATGGACTGATATGAAGATGTGTTATAATTTACTTTGATATGAAGTTGCGTTATAATGGACTTTGATATGAAGTTGTGTTATAATGAACTTTGATATGAAGTTGTGTTATAATGGACTTTGATATGAAGTTGTGTTATAATGGACTTTGATATGAAGTTGTGTTATAATGGACTTTGATATGAAGTTGTGTTATAATGGACTTTGATATGAAGTTGTTTTATAATGGACTTTGATATGAAGTTCAAGATACATTTCGTAAGGATAACTTACAATGAACATTGGTTGACAGCACAAGATGACTAACCTCAAAATGGATAGTCGTATTCAGTCGCGGCCAGTCATTGAGGGCCAGTGGGGCCCGGCCCCACACATAAAACGAAAGGGAGAATAACTTCATGGAATAGATAAATAATAGTAAATACTCCAAAAACAATGATTTTTCTGAAAATTTGTGTCTATCCCCACCAAGAAAACTGACCACGAGCCGCCACTGGTCGTATTAAAAAGGAAATTAAACACCAAGTTCGGGAAAATGGTTGAGATAGAATTAAAGAAATAGCAGACCACTATATGAAAAGACTAGATACCGAACATGACACAACATACTGAGAGTCCAATGTACAGGAAGCTTTAACTTAATCTACTCCAAACCATCAACTAAAGGCTCTTACCCAAGTGACAGTTACCAATTGTGATATTTTCGAACCAGTCTCATCTATTTTCTGTTCGAACAGAAATATCTGGTACAGATTGTATTCCGATCTCCAGATGTAACGGAAGGGAATAGTTACTTCAGTCGCGGTGAATAACTAGATCTTGTGTGTTTGAACAGTTGAACACTCAATACCTCGTATGAATGTCCTTCTTTCAATTTATTTTTTTCTTCTCAGCTTTTATTTTACGATGTACGAAGAGTTTGATAGTAATTCTGTAGAATCTGTTGTCTGTAACTTGATTGAAAAAAAAAGGTTTTTGTTTGACTTTGTTGCTCTGGTTGTACCCGTATAGCTAGGTCCCTTCTCGCAGAAAGGGCACACCATTTGCGAAGAGTGTTGTACAAAGAACGAGCTTCGTAGTTTCAGTAGCACTTCTAGAGATCTCAGCAAATAATCCTTACATGAACCGAAAACATGGTCCAGATTAGAAAACATGACCGTCAAAACGTAAGGCAACGGTTTGATCCCTTTACCACTCTCTAACTATACTAATCCTTGAGATTATTGTTACTAGTGTTTGGTTAATAAGCCGATATCAAAGCACTTTGAGCAGACCCATAAGTGCGTAGTCTCATCAAAGCATTTTGGGCATACCCATAGGGGCACAGTCTTCCCTAGCAGATGGTACAGAGTGTGTATGTTGGTGATTTCCGTTACTCGCTGGTTAAATACACGCCTAAGACTTCCAGGCACAGCATGCGATTCTAAGCTGTTTCTTCTTCTTCTTTTGTCGTCACACTACTACCGGGTTGTTACCCAGTGTCGTGGTTTTCTGTTTTTGTCTTGTGCTGTTGTGGTGCCTTGTGTGATTGTTATCTTTGCTCTTTCACGGGATTCTGCTACGCCATCTAACCATCTTTTCTGTGGTCTTCCTCTTGCATTCTTTCCCGATGTTTAAATATTTTAAGCTGTTTAAAAGTTGTATAAATTCAATTTGTGTGTCCTCATTTAACATGTGATCATCGAGAAACTGAAGGATACCCCCTTCCTTATCTATATTTAACTTATAGCTTTCGACATTTCTATCAATTATATAACCAATGCCCTACTTGTGATAGTGTCAAGGCCGGACTCAGTCATAGGGCACCGAACTACATCGTAGAACCTCACATGCATTGAGGGTTTCAAAAATGTTCGAATTTGTTTTTGGGGACTTCATTTTTGGCATTGTGTTTCAAGTTCGGTTGATCAACTGGTCACCCGTCTAGTGAATATGGTCACCTCTAGTGAGATATGTCACCCGTCTAGTGAGAATATGGTCACCCGTCTAGTGAGAATATGGTCACCCGTCTAGTGAGAATATGGTCACCCGTCTAGTGAGAATATGTTAGGTCCTAAAATTGCGTAGTGAATGGTCACCCGTCTAGTGAGAATATGGTCACCCCGTCTAGTGAGAATATGGTCACCCCGTCTAGTGAGAATATGGTCAGCCCGTCTAGTGAGAATATGGTCACCCCGTCTAGTGAGAATATGGTCACCCCGTCTAGTGAGAATATGGTCACCCCGTCTAGTGAGAATATGGTCAGCCCGTCTAGTGAGAATATGGTCACCCCGTCTAGTGAGAATATGGTCACCCGTCTAGTGAGAATAGGTCCGTTTGGGTTCACCCGTCTAGTGAGAATATGGTCACTCTTATGTCCGTCTGTAGAATATGGTCACCCCGTCTAGTGAGAATATGGTACGTCTAGTGGAATGGTCACCCGTCTAGTAGATATGGTCACCCGTCTAGTGAGAATATGGTCACCTCGTCTAGTGAGAATATGGTCACCCCGTCTAGTGAGAATATGGTCACCCCGTCTAGTGAGAATATGGTCACCCCGTCTAGTGAGAATATGGTCACCCGTCTGTGGAATATGTCACCCCTCAGTGAGAATATGGTCACCCCGTCTAGTGAGAATATGGTCACCCCGTCTAGTGAGAATATGGTCACCTCGTCTAGTGAGAATATGTTCACCTCGTCTAGTGAGAATATGGTCACACCTGTCTAGGAGAATATGGTCACCTCTTCTAGTGAGAATATGTTCACTCTGTCTAGTGAGAATATGGTCAGCCCGTCTAGTGAGAATATGGTCACCCCGTCTAGTGAGAATATGTTCACCCCGTCTAGTGAGAATATGGTCACTTCGTCTAGTGAGAATATGGTCACCCTGTCTAGTGAGAATATGTTCACTCTGTCTAGTGAGAATATGGGCACCCTGTCTAGTGAGAATATGTTCACCCCGTCTAGTGAGAATATGTTCACCTCGTCTAGTGAGAATATGTTCACCTCGTCTAGTGAGAATATGTTCACCCCGTCTAGTGAGAATATGGTCACCCCGTCTAGTGAGAATATGTTCACCTCGTCTAGTGAGAATATGTTCACCTCGTCTAGTGAGAATATGTTCACCTCGTCTAGTGAGAATATGTTCACCTCGTCTAGTGAGAATATGTTCACCCCATCTAGTGAGAATATGGTCACCCCGTCTAGTGAGAATATGTTCACCTCGTCTAGTGAGAATATGTTCACCTCGTCTAGTGAGAATATGTTCACCCCGTCTAGTGAGAATATGGTCACTTCGTCTAGTGAGAATATGTTCACCTCGTCTAGTGAGAATATGTTCACCTCGTCTAGTGAGAATATGTTCACCTCGTCTAGTGAGAATATGTTCACCCCATCTAGTGAGAATATGGTCACCCCGTCTAGTGAGAACATGTTCACCTCGTCTAGTGAGAATATGTTCACCCCGTCTAGTGAGAATATGTTCACCCCGTCTAGTGAGAATATGGTCACCCCGTCTAGTGAGAATATGTTCACCCCGTCTAGTGAGAATATGGTCACCCCGTCTAGTAAGAAAATCAGTGAAATCGAGCTTCGACAAACAAGAACCCCATCACCGAGAAGATCAAATTCATTGAGATTATTCTGATGTTTAAACAATATTGCAACTATTCTAATGGTAGGAAATTGTTTTCGAGAACATGCATTTCTTCTACGACTAAAGAGAATAACTAATGAGATGAGATCAACCATGTCTCTACATAAAATTGCTGCACTTAACATTATGACCGTAGAAAGTCATAACTCATAGTGAGTCAACTATGTATCTACATGTTGAATTGTTGATTACTTGATGACCATCATATGAGGTCATAACTAATGAGATAGATCAACTGTCTCTCACAAAATTCAGCTGCATCCGAAATTAGCAGCGGCGGTAGAGTCATGAAATGAGATGAATATATATGTACGTCTCAATGCAAAATTGTGCACTAACTTATGCACCGTGTAGCCCATAACTGCAAGGTTTCTTTTGATATGTAAATTGTTTAAATTGATTGATTGATTGATTGATGGGAAAACCATCATCATTGCACTGTCGGATTCAAATAGCTCACGGTGCTCTGTCCTTTGCACAACAAGACATCTCACCCTCGCACAGAGACTCCGTAGCAGCGGCAAAATGTTAGGTACTTATGTCTCTTCTGAAATAAATTGGATATATATTATATGTAGACTTGCTTTTCAACAAACCCTTTTTAATGAATTATTAGCCTTCAGTGGCGTTCTTTTGCCCTGTCGTCACTCTCCATTTTAAACGCCAGGTCTTTTTCTTTTGTCTTGCCGTTCTGGTCTATTGTTTCTTGTCTCTCCGGTTCGACTAGCTCATCTAACCAACTTTTCAATGATCTTTTGGGAAATATTTCCCGATAGTGAGACCTGTATACTTGGAGTTTGGATGCATTTTTAACTCATGCCAAGAACTCCTCATCTTGTATATATAAATCAACAGTCTTGTAACTTTACTTATGTCTGAGACTTCATAAATCTGAATTGAATATATAATGACACATATGATGTTTAGATTTGCTATGTAATCAATATCCTTGCTTTTAACTACAGTAGATTAAAAAGTTACACTTGTACTAGATTACAATTACACGTATATTAAAGCTCAAATGTGAAATCTGTGTTGCGCTATGACTCGGAAACATGGCGAGTCACCAAGTTAAATAAAAACAAGATTCAGACCTTTATCAACGGATGTCTTCGACGTATTCTCAGACTGAGATGGTATGATAGAGCTGCAAACTCAGACCTGGGAATAAGAACCGGACCCATGATGATCCAGGTTAAGAGGAGAAAATGGTGATGGGTCGGGCATACACTACGGAAGACACAGTCGAGTTACGCTCAACAAGCATTTGAGTGGAACACGTAAGAAAAACGGAAAAGAGGACGTCCTAAGCAGACCTGGAGACGAAGACTCTTCTTGAGGAACTGAACGGAGCTCGAGTAACCTGGGATACCATAAAGAAAACAACCAGAGACCGGGAAAAGTGGCGAACAACTGTTGAGGCATCATGCCCACGAGGAGCGGAGAGAAATAAAAAAAAGTAAGTGCCCCTAACACGTAGACCTAACAGGTATTGGAATATGTTCAGTCTATACAGCTAAGTCATTTATCACTACTAAGTCATTTACCACTGCTAAGTCATTTATCACTACTAAAGTCATTTACACTTAAGTCTCACTACTAAGTCATTTACCTACTACTTTAAAAGTCATTTACCACTCTAAGTCATTTACCAGAGCTAAGTCATTTACCCTGCTAAGTCATTTACCACTACTAAGTCATTTACCACTGCTAAGTCATTTACCATTTGTGTAAGACTTACTAATTGCGTAAGGATATTTTGAAATACTTCTATAGCTGAGATAATCCGTGCGTTTTAAGAACAGAAACGTCTGAACAAGCCATGAGCAATCTCTCTAAGGAATCTCATTGCCCACTTTAGCCTATTTCAGGAAAGACTTTGGCTAGAATAAATCATCGTGCGCGTCAGTTTGTCTGGAAGCCAGAGAAGGATCTAGTTCAATCCTAAATGGGTTTTTGTTCTCTCTCTCTCAGAAGAGAAAATGTCAGGAATAGTTTGTGGTGAACATCTCTTTAATTGTGCATTTTGTTGTTGACCTCATTTCTAGTGCATCTCATTATTGTTGAGTATTATTCCTAGTTACAAATATGTTTGACAAAATCAATACTGTTTTCACGTGTTGTGTTTAATGTCGGTTGTACAAATTTTGTCACCACATTCTTTATTCTGTCTTTGATTTCATCGCCCGTTCTAACTTCTGTTATCTCTTCTGTTTTCATCAAAATTAAGGTAGCGTGCAAATTCTGTGAAGAATGACCGAGCCATGTGTATTTTTTTCCCCTTTTTTACGATCCAGAGCTTGGGCTTTTCAGCTCTTCGGCTCGGTGCCATGGACATCGTAACCCTTCGGTTCTGTGCCACGAACACCGTAAATCTGGAGAAGCTGTGACTTGTCTGTCAGTCCGTGGAATTGAACCGTACTCACAGGGGGCTTGTCACCCCTCGTCCAACGCGCTACGAACACGCTGGGCAGGTGGGCAGACATATGTAGTAAAACCCGGTGCAATGGAGTCAGTTTTCGTCTTTAGACCCGTGTTTTCCAACGAGGGCCCAGCCCCACAGGGGGCAATTTGATTGTTAAGGGGGCAACTTGTCAATTCACCAATTCAATTTTGAATATTAAAAATTATGTACATGTTACATAGGGGCATAAGAATGTTAGAAAGCTTAGGTGGGGAAAAAAAGGGTTTGGGGAAAAATTGCTTCAGACACTCTCAGATCACCCAAAACAAAAACAACCACAAACAACATCAGTTAACATAGTGAGATAGAAAGAAACAAAAGAGACGACAGAAAAAGTTCATAGATTCCTACAGATTAAATCAATTGTTGAAGCCATCAAGAGTTTGATCTTCTATATCCGTCGCCTTCAGGTTATATAAAGTGTTGAACTTGGTTTAGATCTGATAAAGTATAACATTGGAAGTAACAGGAAACGACGTTAAGAAGTGTGATCTGGGAAGGCAAATACAGCGAGTGTCTGGTCTGTCTATTGCGAAGGAAACCCACTACCGACTTTTTCTTGGTCCAAGTGTTGACTGATCGAATGACCTGAGGAAACTACAAGGCCCTATTCCATGAGATCTGGGAAACATATTTGACTTATCAGACACATTCACAAAGAGTGAGTTTCGTTCATTTTTGTCTTCATGTCACATTGAGCGAGTGAGTGTCATTCATTTTTGTCATTCCCAGCGAATGAGTTTCATTTATTTTTGTCATTCCCAGCGAGTGAGTCTCATTTATTTTTGTCATTCACAGCGAGTGTCTCATTTATTTTTGTCATTCACAGCGAGTGAGTTTCATTCATTTTTGTCGATGATATTTTTGTTTCTGCTTCAAATTTTAAGCTGGACAAATGTGAAATGTAATTTCTATAGTCAAATGTACATGGATGTGATAGATTGCACAAACTTAGAGATATTTATTAAAAGTACAATGGAATACTGGAAACGTAACCAAATTAAACAGATTCTCTGTTAGCATTCCTTGTATGCAGGACATCAAATCGATTGATGTAGTTGAACGTAAGCGTCACAGAATAGTATTCAGAATAACATCAGCAGGAATAAATAACAAATATGTCAATTTTACAGTTAGCTTAACCCTTTGACTCCGTAATATTTTTTTACCTCCAGACGCACTTATTTTGCAATCTATATGAACTTAGACAGTATATTGGCCTTGCGTTAGCTTGACAAATAGTGCAAGCCAGTGTGTTGGCTCATAATGGTGAATGGGTGAATTAAAGATAAATAGTTGATACAGAGATAAAAGTGGGAAATGAACTACTTTTAAATATATACAACGACATGACACTTTGAAGAAGATCGTTTTGGAGGGTTTGATACCGAGCAGACGGGAGGAGAGGAAGACTTTTATTCTTCGAACGCTCCATATCGACCACTTGTTAAACCACTCTTGGTTATTTGTATGTGATCTGAGCCTAAGAGCGTTTGTACGTTGTGCCAGTTATGTGCCTACAAGTAGAGGCCAGCACATCCGATTTCTGCCACGTTTTTTATTTATTAGGGTAGCTTTCCTATGCCCCTAACTTAGTCGCCTCTTACGACATGACTTATAGGTCACAGTGTTACTATTTTTTGTTACCGATACGAGCCTCGGCAACACACGGGCGAGAGGCAGGCTAATGAAGAAGATTGGTACCAGTTGTCATAGACGAGTTGAGTATGATAAAGAAGACAAAGACCAGCCACACTTCTTACATGGCATCAAACATTTAGATCTGTTGTCCTGTGAGCTAAGTCCAGCCACACTTCTTACATGGCATCAAACATTTAGATCTGTTGTCATGTGAGCTAAGACCAGGCATGAACACGCTAGATGATGATGATGATATAAGATAGATATGTTATATCCAGCATAAAACATAATCCATACCACCATAAGAAGCAACCAATCTTTGATATGTTTTGGATGCAAAGCAAAATGCGCCCACACAGGAGGTGAACTTCAGGGATAACAGTCTACTTAAGGCACTGTTTATGAAGCGCACACAAGGACCCGTTATAGAAGTCTCTTCTTATCCTGACGCTTTGAGGCAAGACAGGATTACAGAAAAGAATAAGAATCTTTTATATATCTTTCTATTTACATATGACAATAATGTTACTAATATAACTTGGAGACATTGCTCAACAACATATCAGAATTCATTAAAATTAAAGTTTAAATTGAATTAATACAAACATTTTACAATCTTAAAATTACATCAGGGACTCTGGTAAGTGCTACGGAGTTCTTGCACTGTCGCTGAGATCTTCTTGTGTAAGAACGAGATCAGAGATAACATGGTTATTCACTGAAGTGCACTGATTGTGGTTCTATCATCAATCAATCAACATTATTGCAATCACCTGTAGATTGACTGTCACCAATTGAGATCGGTTGACATTTCAGAAATTTATCGTAAAGTCCACACTGTGACCCTCGGTATAAAAGTAAAAAAAGTAAAGGAACCCTTTCATACCTGTGGTATATAGGTCAATACAGTGTTAGGCCTGTATTTTCATTGACCACCCGGCACACAATGGGTGATGTGGTCAGCATCACGCCGGCCGCCTTTACTTTCCCAGAGCATGTCTGGTACCCAGTTGAGGCTGGGTCGACCTGAAGCCGTCGCGGTCTGGAAAAATTCCACGCGCATTGCGGAAGCTGAACCCAGACCACCAGCCTTGAGAAGCGAGTTCACTAACAACTACGCTACAGCGGCTCTCTCCACCCCTCGGTATGGTCAGCAGATTTTTCTGTTAGGAAACAAATGAAACCGATGACCTGCACAAGTTTCTGACGGCCACCTTGGGCACACGGCCCTAAATCCTCTGCCCTATAGAATCTCTCAGCGTAGTCTCAGAAAGCTCGAACAAAGTGATACAAGACATTTTTTGCATTTGTCGTAAGGTTTATACACGTAGGTGTTCGAAGATAATAGCAGCCATAGTCAATGGAGTCAATTTCTGCTATTGTTTCGTAGTAAATGACATGTTCAGTTATGATAGTAATAGTCAGGGTTTAGTGACAGTCTGTTTGTAGTGCAAGAAGGGGCGATCAACAAATGGACGTCAGAAGACAGGCATATTCAGAATGGTTTAAATACGTATATAACATACGCATAGATTATCTGGCAACTTTCGATTTGTCATTGGGGCTGCTTTAATCTTGAACACCCTGTACTTATCGTACAGGTACAGTTTGAAACTGATTGTAAAGCTCATTGCCATGGTCAATTAATTGTGTGCTGTATATTCTTCTGTTGTTTCGCCTAGTAATTACTTTTGTTACATTCTGTTGCAGTTTAAGTGTTGCAGTCACCAATATTTGTGCCGTTTAGCTCGACAGATCTGTTTGTATTCCAACAATTTCTGACCGAGTCTGCCTTTCCCGTCTATCCCTACACGTTTAACCAAACTGCAGTCGTGCAGTCCAATGTTACTAGGGCCATCATTTCATGAGAGATTGGGATTTAAATCAACTCTGTATTAATAACCCAGAATGGTATACTTCATGGCCTGAATATTCAATGTGACACTACGGTCAGAATATTGATTGAAAAGGGCTGGACCTCGGCCAATAGAGGCTTAAGTTAATGTATCAATTAGCAGTACTGGAAGACATAGCGGCAGTGAGGGATGGTCCAACAAGATTAAAGAAACGCTATTGCATATCCAAGAGAGAGCGAGAGATATCAAAGGACAGTGGGACCATCTACATCAGCTCCACTAAATTTACCTGCATCAACTATGACAATGATTATCACTTCAAAATATGTCTCTACAACCACAACAAGCGATGGGACTCGACACAGATATATGATACAAAACCTGTTGTCTCCTGAGACAAAGAGACCCATAACGATAACAATACATCATCAAGCATTGATAATTTCTTCATTCTTCGATCAACGGCAACAGAAAGGAAGCTGACATTTACATAGTTCAAAAATGCAACATAACAATGATTGCAAATTATAGAATAGACATGTAAAATTGACATATACCGTGACACGTGATATAAGTTAGCAGGCAATTGTATTGTAATGGAAACCAGATTGTAGACAGGCTTGTCATTTTATATATGTTACAATTGTGTCAATGTATAATTAGAGCAGACGTTACATGGATTCATGTTTAGAAACCGGATGCTTGTGAATATCAGATAATGTAACGAAACCAGCACCAGGGCAGATCGAATATTACGAGACTCAGAGAATAATTGAAAATATGAATAAAATAGATGCGACCGACACACACAGACACACACACACACACACACACACTGGAGATTTGAACTGTCAGTTAATATGACATCTTCCTCTATTGAGAATAAACATATATGTTAGGCTAAGCAAGTGTGCTGTAAATTCTAATGAAGATAGAAGGCTTACGCAAATTTTTAATGTGATCAAATCTTACACATTTTCAAAGAGTACTTCATTTGATATTATAATATAGTAAAGTTGAACACAGAGGCAGGCTCATATACGTATATACAATCACATGCACACATACGTCAATAAATGCAGATTAATTGATTGATTGATTGATTGATAGGACCAGCGGCGGCTCGTGATCATTTTTGGTGGTGGGGCCAGACAAAACTTTTCGGAAAAATCACGGCTTTGGGTTGTTATATTTTAACTTGTAAAGTAATAAATACACGTTACATATTATTTTTGGTGGGGCCCGGTCCCACTGGCACTTAATGACCAGCCGCCACTGGACAGGACCATCATTATTGCACTTCGGTTAGTTACCATATGTGCTCCGACCTCTTTCTTACACAGGAAGATCTCAGCGGCAGTGCACGAACTCCGTAGCACCGGCGAGGGTCCCCATGTAATTTAGAAGATGGTGAAAATTTTTTGTAGGGATTTTAATTTAAAACTTTTCTAATGAATTTTGTCCGGGCAGCGGCTTTCCAGCCTGCTCTTCTCGATATTAAACATCCAAGGGTTCTTTAACATGCTTAAATTGAAATATAAAAATATACATATAGAAGTAAAAACGCACATACACAAATACATTTATAAATGTAGATACAAACATACGCATATACACCCACACACATATATAGACATCAATACACACACACATATATATATATATACTACCAACCAACATACATATATACAAACTGACTACACACACACACACATAATATATAAATAAAGTCATACACACAAATACATATTTAAAAAAAATAAAACAAGCTTACTAATATACACATACAAAAAACACACACACATATAAACGTTCATAACACACATATATAAACGACATACATATATAAACACACACAAAATAAACCACAACATATATAAACCACATACTATATAACGCACATACATATATAAATACACACATACATATATAAACGCACATACATAATAAATACACATACAATATAAACACACATAATACACATCATATATAAACGCACATACATATATAACCGACACACATATAAACGCACTACACATATAATAAATAAATACACACATACTATATAACCAATCATAATAATACACAATATATATAAACATACAGTATAAAAAATATAATCATCAAAATCATATATATATATATAAATACACACACATATATAAATACACATACACACATATAAACGCACATACATATATAACCTCACACACATATAAACACACACACACATATAACACACATACACATATGTAAAGGCACACACACATATATAAATACACACACACATATATAAACGCACATACAAAAGTAGATGCACATACAAATACACATATATAATTATAAGCGTACATACACAATACACATATACATATATAAAAGTAAATAAAAACATACGTATTGTTGCTACATCCCTCCCCGATCTGTTACAATTCTCTTTAAACCCCCCTCCTTCATATTTTGTCATTTTTTCTTCGAGCTGCGCCGTACATATTCTCAATCTATATAACAATTTTTGTCTGGATTATAATGAAACACATGTCACTATATCAGTTGCCCATTAGCATGAGATCACCGTCATATACTTCATATGTACTTGAAGTTATACATTCAGTTTTGTATGTTATCCCTTGAAATCGTAAATTTCAGATAGCAATCTGGCATGGTCAAGTGATTGACACAATCGACCCAGGTGTCATTGGGTGCTTAACTATTAGTATGTAATAAAATGAAAATCGTGGCATATCCTTTACAAGACGTAGCCATCAACAACAGTAAACGAGTCGTCAATTTTTCTGGACATCACTTTTATGTTCAGTAGTTTGCCATTGCTTTCTATTAGTATACTGAACTATTAGTATAAGCACAATAAAACCCCGTTTTATAGTATTGGTTTTTTAATAATAAAACATTGTTGTCCTTAATAATAAAACATTGTTATCATAACTTTTCAATTCTAAACACCAGAGCAATATCTCATATATCAGATTGTGCTGAATTGAAAACTGTCTTTTATAAATCCACATTCTGTCTTCTGTATAGAAATATACAGATATAACATCAAATTTAAGGTGTAAATTATTTTTAGAATGACAGAATTTGGCACGTAAGATGGTTGTCAGAAAATTGTGCTGCCCATATAGCTTTACATGTGAGTTGTAGTGTTACAAGAGTTAAGAACTGTGTTCCTTAAATAAAATTGTGGCCCGCCTGACCAGCGTATTCGTAGCGCGTTGGACGACGGGTGGCTAGTCTCCTGTGAGTGCGGGTTAAATTACGCAAGCTGGCAGAAAAGTCACAGGTCCTCCAGATTTACGGTGTTCCTGGCACCGAACCGAAGGGTTACGATGTCCATGGCACAGAGCGGAAGAGCTGAAAGCTCAAGTGCTTCTGGATCGAAAAATAAATATATATAAAAAATTTGTGTAATCTGTTATGCTTTATATTTTTACAAGAATACGGTTTCATAAATGAGAATGTGTAGAGTTCAAAGCTATAACTTATAAATGACGATGTTGTATTTTACAAAGAATTATACACACGTATTAAATAGCAGCACGTGGATCTTGTGAAGAATATTTTCTCTTTAATGATGTGGTTCATAAGGTGGCTTGTCAGAAAACTGGTACTGCCAGAAGGTTTGTCAGATAGCTGGTCGTACAGTGGAGTTAAAAGGCTTTATTAATGAAACTTACGCGGCATTTATACTACGTTTGAAATGAATTAGTTATCTAATCTATTCTCATTTGATTATCAACTTCATATGTTTTGATTGTAAGAACAGAACAAGAACCCATGATGACGCAAGTTATGAGGTGAAAGTTGCGGTGGATTGGTCATGCACTGCGGAAGACACAGTCGGGTGTCACCAGGGCCGTCCGGTATATTTTCTCAGTATGATGCAAGTCTTCAAAATGCTGCCCCTTAAGTGTTTTTTCTTTAAAATAATGTTTAATTGTGATTTTGATTTCGCTGCTTATGTCGCCCCCCTTACGGTGCTGCCTGATGCTGTCGCCTCTCTGTATCATAGCACGGCCTGGCCCTGGGTGTCACTAGACAAGTACTTGAGTGGAACCCACAGGCAACATGGAAAGGAGTCACAAACAGAGCTGGAGACGAAGTTTCTTGAGGGAAATGAAGGGCGCACGTCTATCCTGAGAGGACATAAAGAAATAAAAAAGCCATAGACCGTGAAAAGTGGAGAACAACTGTTGAGACCCTATGCTCCACGTGGAGCTGAGAGGAATAAATCAAGTAAGTCATGTTGTGACTGTTTTATATTGTTGTGTAACTATAGTAACGCATCTCTGTTGGTGTTTTCTTGCAGGTTTGTGAGATGTATGTAGCAGGATTCACATTTCACGTGCTGGACAATGCGTTTATTGTGCACAAAGGGTTCAAGGTCAATGACAGTTTCCATGCCAACAAGGAAGCAGAGAATGCTCGTAACAAACAGCTGTTTATGAAGTTTAAGAAAGAACTGAAAACCAAATATCCACAGACGAATAGAGAGTGCTGATGTTTGAAATATGTTCCTAGCATTACATTGTGTGTCTGACGGTCCCTGTGATTGAATGGTTATTCCCTTTGCCTTGCGAGTCGAAGGTAGTGAGTTCGAATCCGAACAGCGCCGTTCTGTTCACGAGTGAAGAGACCCCTAGGATTGTTGCCGGAGCTACGGAGTTCGTGCTTTGTGTAATACTCTTGACCGGTGGCGTGGCATATCTGCGGAGAGGGACCGAGCCATATGGGGTAAATCCTGGTGCAATGAAGTACATCCTTCGGCTTAAAACATTGTGTGTCTGTACGTGTATATAAACGTATATTCTACAGAAAGTATTATTTCTAATTTTATAAATATATATATATATACTAACCCCTTCATCCCCCCGATATACTGGCTCGCAATACTTTTTTAAGATGACTCAAAGCCGGAATACTAGCTAGTTTAGTATCAATTGCAACATAAATGCGTCTAGATATTAAATATATTACGAGTGAAAGGATTAATCAGATTCCAGATATGCTGAGCTTGCTAGTACAGAGACACAGTAGCGTAGTTGTTAGTAATTGCTCTTTAAAGCTAGTAGTACAGGTTGAGTTTCACAAGAAGGCGTGGAATTTTTTCCGACCGTAGCGGTTTTCAGGTCGACCCAGCCTCAGGAAAAGCACTGGGAAGTCAAGGAGACCGGCGTGATGTTGTCCACATCATCCATCGTGTGACGACGGACAACGAAAAATACGGGCCTAACATTGTATTATCCTATGTACAACAAATAAACAATGTACAGGTAATAAGAGCTTCCAAAAAGCAAATAGACAAACACATGATTCGAACCACTTAATCTCATTTCTTACGACACCCATCGCCTAGCCTAGCAATACGAGCGTCCTTACGATACCCATCGCCTAGCCTAGCAATACGAGCGTCCTTACGACACCCATCGCCTAGTCTAGCAATACGAGCGTCTTACGACACCCATCGCCTAGCCTAGCAATACGAGCGTCCTTACGACACCCATCGCCTAGTCTAGCAATACGAGCGTCCTTACGAACACCCATCGCCTAGTCTAGCAATACGAGCGTCCTTACGAACACCCATCGCCTAGTCTAGCAATACGAGCGTCCTTACGACACCCATCGCCTAGTCTAGCAATACGAGCGTCCTTACGAACACAACCAGCGAACCACGCTGGTCGTACTCGCTGGATCGTGGCTAGCTGGTTGTGTTCGTAAGGACGCCGTATGCTGAGCTAGCGATAATGTCATAGAAAGAGGTAAGTGGTTCGAATCCTGTGTTTGTCTATTTGTTTTTTCGGAAGCTCTTGATATATGTACATTGTTTAATTTTTAATCATATTCTTCGCTTCCGTTGCTTCCTCTGTGGTTTTTGCACCAAAACTTCTTGTTCTCATCTTACCCTATGTACCACGTGGTATAAAAGGATTCCTTTACTTACTGTATGACAGAAGGCGGTACTACCTGCTACCTGCTTACGCCGAATGGTCGGTGACATCTAACATGACAACCTATATAGCACCAGTGGTTATGGAGGAGGAAGCGCATTTGGGAAGATACAAGGCTTACTCATGCATGCCAATATAAGAAGCTAAATTTAAACGTAGGAATGGAAACAGATCAATCCACGGAAGAAGCTCATCGCCCAATATAAACATTTAAACAATAATCTGAGAACTTTTATTACATTTTTTAAATTGGACCATACTCAGAAGTGCCAGAACAGAGCCAACTATAAACTACTGGGCCTTCGGGCTCAGGTAAGAATTGTGGGAAATCAGACCCCAACTACACCACGTGACCTCGCATTCCAGTATTGGTGTATATAGGCGAATTCATTTTAAAATCAACACAAAATGCTAACTCGAAGTTATATTATGCAACAAGTTAAGTTTAACAATAAGGAATTTCAATACTATGAATATGTTTCACCAACAAATAACCAAAGACTCACAGAATTGAGGCAAATTGAAAAAAAGCGTGCAGTGTTCTATCAAACATCTGTAATTTTCAGATCCCTTTTCTTATCTAGGTCAGGGAACACCCGGCCAGTTGTCTGGCCTGTGCTAGAGCCTTGCTGTGGTCAGAACGAGGAACCCAGTACGATTACACGTGTAAACTTCGAGCGTCATCAATCTTACGAACGAGACCTTCTCGGAATTTGTTTAAGTGAGTTTTATTGCGCCATTTGGCGTTTACTGAAGGCTACCAGTCTTTGAACGCAATCAAATGGGTACTACACTTTAATCTTAGCTAAAAGGCCGGATAGTGAAGTATGTCAATAGAAAGCGGATCTATAGAAAATACTCAATTGTCTCTGATTCAAACCACAGCAAACTATAAACTCATACAGCCGGTATTGAGTAAAATTGCAAAAAAGCTTGCAGTGTTCTACCAAATATATGTAAATTCCAGCCCCCCAACTGAAACTAGGTCAGGGATTCCCGGTCAATTAATGCGGCCCAATATTAGAGTTGACTGTGTTCAAACTAACAAAGTGATATCATCGTTATGCAAATGTTGCTTTGGTATTTTTCTGATGTGCCACGAGTTCTCAGTGTGAATGATAACTTGATATATATTATGTAATCGTGTAGTTATGTTCAAAATGATCGATTAAATTAATAAGTATTTTTATATTTGAAATTCATTTTATTTAGTGATACTTAATGCTGGATTAATACTGTTACCAACACTTTGTTAGCAGTGCCAAACTTGGTCTCTTACAGCAATACACCACAGAAAGCTCACCACGTGTGAGTAAAATGCTTGAGGAAGGCAGTGGGGTCACCAGGAAAGACAGACTACGAAATGAGGACATCAGAAGCAGAGTGGGCATAACTTCATGCACCGAATACATTGAAAGACAACAAATGCAGTGGTTTGGACATTTAATGAGAATGACATACAACCAACCACTAATAACAGCATACAATAAAAAGAGATCAGGTACTATAGCTAAGGAAAGACCAAGAAAAAGATGGATAAACAATATCAAGATCACACTACATAGAAACGGATATAATACAAGGACGACTCATCTGGCCTAGAAAGCAAATTAAAGCTCCCATCCCTACGCTTAACGGCAAGAGTGGACAATCAACTCCATCTTCCACATGGGAATAGACATTAGACATTAGACATTAGACATTTACAATATGGTTTATGTTTTGGTTATTGGTTACTAAATGACGTCATTGCACTCCGGGCAGATCCATAGGTGCTCAATCTTCCCCAACAGATATTGAAGAGTATGCATATGTTAACGACCAGAATGTTATTATGAGTGTCCGAATAATACTGGCCACGACACCAAATCAGCCTGTTAACGTGTCGCTGTCATCCTGTCCTATTCTGGGAACAGCACATTAAATCAGCACTACAAACGTGAGATGAAAGTTATTCTTATGTTCGGGTCAGGCTCTACAGCTCCCCGAAGAACGTTGTTATGTTCGGGTCAGGCTCTACAGCTCCCCGAAGAACGTTGTTATGTTCGGGTCAGGCTCTACAGCTCCCCGAAGAACGTTGTTATGTTCGGGTCAGGCTCTACAGCTCCCCGAAGAACGTTGTTATGTTCGGGTCAGGCTCTACAGCTCCCCGAAGAACGTTGTTATGTTCGGGTCAGGCTCTACAGCTCCCCGAAGAACGTTGTTATGTTCGGGTCAGGCTCTACAGCTCCCCGAAGAACGTTGTTATGTTCGGGTCAGGCTCTACAGCTCCCCGAAGAACGTTGTTATGTTCGGGTCAGGCTCTACAGCTCCCCGAAGAACGTTGTTATGTTCGGGTCAGGCTCTACAGCTCCCCGAAGAACGTTGATGAATATTTTTCCTATTCTATTGTTTGGCCACTGCACTGGTTTCTATACCAGAATAAGATTCTCTACAGGTATCTTCAAGATTTTCTATACCAGAATAAGATTCTCTACAGGTGATTTGAAGATTTTCTATACCAGAATAAGATTCTCTACAGGTGATTTGAAGATTTTCTATACCAGAATAAGATTCTCTACAGGTGATTTGAAGATTTTCTATACCAGAATAAGATTCTCTACAGGTGATTTGAAGATTTTCTATACCAGAATAAGATTCTCTACAGGTGATTTGAAGATTTTCTATACCAGAATAAGATTCTCTACAGGTATCTTCAAGATTTTCTATACCAGAATAAGATTCTCTACAGGTATCTTCAAGATTTTCTATACCAGAATAAGATTCTCTACAGGTGATTTGAAGATTTTCTATACCAGAATAAGATTCTCTACAGGTGATTTGAAGATTTTCTATACCAGAATAAGATTCTCTACAGGTGATTTGAAGATTTTCTACACCAGAATAAGATTCTCTACAGGTGATTTGAAGATTTTCTATACCAGAATAAGATTCTCTACAGGTGATTTGAAGATTTTCTATACCAGAATAAGATTCTCTACAGGTGATTTGAAGATTTTCTATACCAGAATAAGATTCTCTACAGGTGATTTGAAGATTTTCTATACCAGAATAAGATTCTCTACAGGTGATTTGAAGATTTTCTATACCAGAATAAGATTCTCTACAGGTATCTTCAAGATTTTCTATACCAGAATAAGATTCTCTACAGGTATCTTCAAGATTTTCTATACCAGAATAAGATTCTCTACAGGTGATTTGAAGATTTTCTATACCAGAATAAGATTCTCTACAGGTGTCTTCAAGATTTTCTATACCAGAATAAGATTCTCTACAGGTATCTTCAAGATTTTCTATACCAGAATAAGATTCTCTACAGGTGATTTGAAGATTTTCTATACCAGAATAAGATTCTCTACAGGTGTCTTCAAGATTTTCTATACCAGAATAAGATTCTCTACAGGTGTCTTCAAGATTTTCTATACCAGAATAAGATTCTCTACAGGTGTCTTCAAGATTTTCTATACCAGAATAAGATTCTCTACAGGTGTCTTCAAGATTTTCTATACCAGAATAAGATTCTCTACAGGTGATTTGAAGATTTTCTATACCAGAATAAGATTCTCTACAGGTATCTTGAAGATTTTCTATACTAGAATAAGATTCTCTACAGGTGATTTGAAGATTTTCTATACCAGAATAAGATTCTCTACAGGTGATTTGAAGATTTTCTATACCAGAATAAGATTCTCTACAGGTATCTTGAAGATTTTCTATACTAGAATTAAGATTCTATACAGGCGTTTTGAATATTTTTTTATTTATTTCTGCTTCTATAGAACAAGAGAATCTCTCTCTTAAATCAATCATAAGTTGTCACCAAATACCTGATAAATTTCAATCAAACTTTAATACTTCTTTCAGCTATTCTTACTGAGAACTTCATCATTAAACATGAATTGATACAATAATCACACATAAATCAATGGTTCTCGAGAGATCTCAGTGCTTGCACCAATTCTGTCCTCCGCATTCGTTATCTTCACCTACATGACAGAAAACATACCCTGTTCTATGAAGAAACAAATCCAACTCACAATTCCATGGTCTCCGCTACACCGAATATTTTTCTCTAGATCGAGATTTTCATCCTCCACAATAATTGTTTATCTATTGTCTATTCCCAGGTGGAAGATGCAGTTGGCTGTCCATCTTGCCGTTAAGCGTAGGGATGGGAGCTTTAATTTGCGTTCTATGGCTAGATCTGTTGCCCGTGTTGTGTCGTATCCGTTTTTATGTAGTGTGGCCTTGATATTGTCTATCCATCTTTTCTTGGTCTTCCTTAGCTCTAGTACCCGATCTCATTTTATTATATGCTGTTATTGGTGGTTGGTTGTATTTCATTCTCATTAAATGTCCAAACCACTGCATTTGTTATCTTTCGATGTATTTGGTGCATGAAGTTATGCTCACTCTGCTTCTGATGTCCTCATTTCGTAGTCTGTCTTTCCTGGTGTCTCCCACTGCCTTCTTCAAGCATTTTATTTCACACATGGTGAGCTTTCTGTGATGTGTTGCTGTAAGAGACCAAGTTTGGCACTGGTAACAAAGTGTTGGTAGGAAAATACTTTTTATCATGTCTTTTCACTTCCATCTTGATCTTTGGGTGTTGTAGTAATGGTTCCAGCTGGTAGGTCACTGCATTTGCTTTTGACACCTTGTCTCTATTTCTCTATCTAGTTTTCCATCCTCTGTAAAAAAAATACTGCCTAATTTGAATTCGGAAACTTGCTTTACTCTGGTGTTATCTAACTGACTGACTATTGAATATCTAGATATGCCTACCAGAACCGCCCTGCTGGTCTGTCAGATCTGCTTCCATGTCTACTGGATCCCTCTACAAATAACACCGGGTCTGCTCTGCTTCAGCTCCCTCCACAGAGATGTACCATGTCTGTTCTGTTTGAGCAGCTGTCCTGCCTCTGTCTTTCCTCAAATTCCGTCCCACCGTATTTATACCAGGCTGGTGTTATGCAATATATCATCCTGCCGAAAGTTCTAGATCGGGTTGTTTTTCTCATAATACTACGCCTAGCACTAATCTACGAATTTCATTGGTCTAACTAGATGTTAAGATGACCTGTTTACAAGTACTTAGGCCCTGTAGAAGATTTTCGAACGTCTCAAATTGTTAATTGTTGACGAAACTTCCACTGACTAATCTGCAATGTCCAAACCATTACGTAGTGTTTACAAAAACAAGTTGTTTTGCGAAAATAAAATTTATAACTGGATCATTTTATTTCTTCAAATATAGTACTCAAAATAGGGGTCGGGTAACCTTGTTTACTAGATTCGTCTAACGAACAGTATCATTATTTCAAATAACCTTGGACTGTCTCTGTTACACATAGAGATGGCTCCCGTGACTCGCTGATTGAACACACTCCTCACTCTGTCCCTCAGGCATAGAGTTCTACAACTGGTAACTCAAACCTGCCTAAATCGCTTGATCGATTCAACATCTATTTTAGTGTTCTCATCCAACAGAGTGTTGTTAAGAGACCGAAGAACATTCTCCTTATCCATCTTCAAGTCCCCAAGAATCGATGCTGTTGATGCAAGCATGTTCGCTCTCTCATTTCCGTAAAGACCCGCATGTCCAGGACAGTATACCCACGTAAGCCTCTGGAGGTTAAAAACTTCTATAGACATCCACTCAAACAAAAACCTGCCCTTTTGGATCTTGTGAAGGATCGGTTGAGAGTCAGATATAACAACGGCCTCAGTAAATGAAGTCACAGAGAAACCAATGGAGGGCAGCAGTAATGGCCTCAACCTCCATCCTCATACTTATGTTTTATCACCGGTATATTTCAAATACTTAATATGTCAAGTACTACAGTGCTATATTGTACCAATACGTATGTATGGCAGCGGATCATGGACAATGAACAAGCAATCAATAAGATCACTGGAAGCCACAGAGATGTGGCTTTTGAAGAATTCTGAAAATCCCATAGACAACGAAGAAAACAAACTATGAGGTCTTAAAACAGGCATGCACACATAGAAACCTTATCAAAAGCAGACAATCAAAGTTCTTCGAACATATAATGCGACGAAGAGGTTTAGAGAATCTGGTGGCAGCAGGTAAAATTTAGGGAACGGGAGATCGTGGAAGGTAGAGGAGAAGATGTTGGATGGTCTGACATCGTGGTTCGACAAAAGATCGACGTCAGAGAGAGAGAGAGAGAGAGAGAGAGAGAGAGTTGTAAAGTGACACGATCGCCTATGCCGGAAGTCATGGCACTTGATTAATATTTCAAATTCGATTATCTGTGTTGTATATCTGTGATTACCTACAAATAACCGTTATCAGAATCGTTAAGGCTCATAGATTTGTATGGTGTGATATTTATTTCAAATAAATGTTAAGGTTGAAAACTGGCAGTGTACGTATTATGTAGAAGACGATATGTTAATTTGTCTGATGATATACAATATCGTCACAATGTGTGTGTATATGTGGACATCAATGCAGAAGCAGTTAGATAGGACTGTCATCATAGCACTTCGAATATAGTCAAAAAGGTGCTCGATCCCCGCCTCAACAAATCCAGCAGACACGCACAACACGCCAGCTCGATGTTGATTAGTCAATCTGTTTTTGTATATTTGGTGTATCGCTCTTTTCTCGTTGTACCAACATCGATACCCATCTCTCTCAATCTGTCTGGTCAGCAGTGGGATTTACAACCCTGAAACTCCTATTACAATACATAATATGAAGTGAAAGAGAACAAGGGACATAAATCGTATTTTGTTGAATTATTGCGTTGTCTCCTCGATTATTGCTCATTAAATACTGAAGCAGATGGGAGTTGGAGCGGAATGCAAGAAAATGGAGAGAGTGAGAGATCTGGAAAGGATGGCCTTGGAACTAGGTTGCGGACCTATGTTTCCCTAGGGGCGAAGAAGAATTACTGAAGCAACTGAGCATAGAAGGTCTAGCCCAGTATTGTTAAGTTAAATTGGATATATCTGATGTGATCAATACCTCTATTGTACAACATAAAGAGAGTTCATTCCCCACAACTGATTATGAACAACAAAACCAGGAAAGCTGTCTTTACTGCATGTGTGATACCGCTTTTTGGAGCAGTGTAGGGCATAGACATGACCTGAAGGAATTTAATGGTCACCTCGAAACTGTTCAGATTATAATTTATTTTCTTTATGCCTCCCACAGAAAATACTCAGTAACTTCATGGAATCAAACCCGGGACTTCTGAATGGGAGCTACTGTCTTTGCCATCCAGTGTGGAAGATGGAATTGGTTTTCCCTTCTTGCCGTTAAGCGTAGGAATGGAGCTTTAATTTGCGTTCCAGGGCCAGATGAGTCACCCTTGTGTTATATATCTGTGTTATGTGTGCGGTCTTGATATTGTCTATCCATTTTTTTCTTGGTCTTCTCTTGGCTCTAGTACCTGATCTATTTTTATTGTATGCTGTTATTGGTTGGTTGTATTCCATTCTCATTAAATGTCCAAACCACTGCATTTGTTGTCTTTCAATGTATTCAGTGCATAAAGTTATGCACACTGCTTTTGATGTTCTCATTTCTTAGTCTATCTTTCTTGGTGACCCCACTGCATTCCTCAAGCATTTCATTTCCCATGTGGTGAGCTTTCTGTGATGTGTTGCTCTCAGGGACCAAGTTTTGGCAATGGTAACAAAGTATTGGTAGAAAAATCTTTTTATCTTCTGTCTATTCACTTCCATCTTGATCTTTGGAAGCCATCAGTCTAATCCATTCAACCAGACATTCCTTGTAAAACTGATTATAACAAAGAATAACAAAAACATAACTTTCAACAGTAAACATATTATTTATTGATACTATCATCATGTACTCAATAACAGTTGTTACATAGCGCTCTCTCTCTCTCTGTGTGTGTAGAACACAACCAACATGTGTTTAACAACGCCAAGCACACACACACACACCCACACAAACAATGCCTTCAGATTTCACATAACACATTCCAATAATAATGTATACTATTTCTAATACTGTACTTTAGACATACTTGTCATAATTTGACCAAACACTCGGCACGCTGTGTGTTTTCATTATGTCACAAACCAAAGATATCAATGTCACTATTTACTGTCACATATATTTATCTCATCTCTTTAAATTAAAGCTAACATTGAGCTAACATGATGCAATTGGCAAAGCAACATCAGCTTTTAAAAGTCTAAATAAAATATGGAACTGCAAGTTATATAGTATTAAAACTAAATTACGAATTTTCAATTCAAATGTTGTATCAATCCTAACATATTCATGCGAGAGTTGGAAAATGACTAAAGATATAGAAAGCAAGTTGAATGCATTTGAAAATAGATGTCTGGAAAAATAATGAATATAAAATGGAACGAATTCAGAAGAAGTGATGAAATCAGAGACATGTCTGGTCAACCACTAGTGACACTGTTATAAGAAAGAGAAGATGGAGATATGTTGGGCACACCTTGAGGAGAAATGATCAAGAATATCAAAGCAGGCATTGAAGTGGGATGCAAAGGGTTCAACAGGAAATATCGGTCTCAGTTTCATAGAGATTGAGCGAGTTGTCCAGGATAGAGCGGTATGGAGAAATTACTTGCAGGCCCTATGTAGCGTATAATGGTACGAGAGGAATTATTATTATTATTAACATTGAAACTAAACAGAATTTTATTTCAGTGTAATAAAGTGAAAAAAGTAAAATCATAGCATATCCTTTTACAGGATGTCGTTATCAACCACAGTAAACAAGTTGTTGATATTCTAGGCACCACTTCTACATTCAGAAGTTTGTCATTGTTTTTTGAACGGTAAGTTCTATATTTACTGCTGGTAAAAAATTCATGAGAAGAAATTTAGTTTCAAACTGCCTGCCGCAGTTTGAACTAGGTACTCTTGGGTTGTGATATAGCTTACTACAGCTAAGCCACAGATGTCCATGAAATAAGGTACTCTAATCATAATATCATCGTAATACCTACTAGTATGATCATGTTTGGGTTTAGGGATCTTTCATTATATACCAAAGTAAAAGAAAATACACAACTCAATAATATGAAAATACTAGATTAGTGGTCGACAAATAAGTTTGAATTCTGATTCCTTAATGACAATATTATAAATAGACAATAAATTAACATGATTTATTTATTGAAGGGCTAGATAAAAGGTGTGTTTACTAAGTGAGTCAAAGACTGTGTAAAATGCATGGATAGACTGTGCATCTAATGGTCTGCATGTAGTGCTCTAATGTCATTCCTACAAACTGATTATATTCATAAATGGGACAAAACTCCATCCACATACAAATTTAATTATCTACAGATCTATGTTCATTTAATCCACTTCTGAAACCCCTAAAGAACATCTTGTGTACACACCCTCAACTACACATGTCAATTTATTTTCTAATAAAAATAAAATTTCTTTAGCCTTTTCAGACTTTAGGGTATGAAGCGTCTGTCACTTCACATTTCTAGAGCCTAGTGTGCAGAAGGTAGGGGGCCAATCCTTTCCACACATGTGGAACGTCAAGTGAGGGATTGAACCAACATCCCTTTAGAGTTGGAGTCGACAGAGACCACTTATGCTAATCCGTCCCAATTTGTTTTCTAATAATAATAAAATTTCATATAGCCTTTTCCCGACCTTAGACTTCAGTGTGCAGAAGGTAGGAGGGCCAATCCTTTCACACATGTAGAACATCGAGTTTGGGATTGAAGCCACAACCTTTAAGAGTCGATAGATGAATGCTTACCTAATCTGCCCAATTTGTTTTCTACACTGTATTGATAGTAAACTATGTTAGCAACAACAAGAAGGACATATATAGATCAGCTATTTCTACATCAAACAGGGATCTCAACAACTATAAATGTTGCCCTGAGTATTACAATAACTCTTTTATTAAAACAAGATCTGGCATATTTCAGTGTTACAACATTAGCCACATTTATCTGATAATCCTTTTATGCTTCAATGATTTCATATTTTATGATTCACAAATATAACAGTTATGCAAACAACTCAACAAATGCTTATGTCATTCCATCCCAAATATGCACATGATATATAGTAACAGTACAAAAAGAACTTGATTGATTGGACCATCATCATTGCACTTCAGTGAGTAACCATGTGTGCTCCGATCTCTTTCTTACACAGTAAGATCTCAGCGGCAGTGCACACACTCTGTAGCATCTGCAAGGGTCCCCAATTTAATTTAAAAGATGGTAAAACTATATTTTAAGAATTTATTTTTCTAATGAATTGTGACAGGGCAGTGATTTCCAGCATACTCTTCTCGATTTTGAACTACAGATGGTACAATTACATACTCAACTTGAACATGGGACCGATGTCTTTGATAGAACTAGGAACTTGATATCACCTACAGTGAGATCAGGGATCTCTAGAAAAATATCTAGATGGCTCCATGAAAGAGTCAAGAAAGTACCTTTGTGAATGAGAGGTACTTGAGACACCGAACTTCTACCCCACAATTTTCTGTTTTTAAATACTATCAATGTTTATTATCAAGCTTTTTCTCATCTTTCATCTGCTCACACAGTATTACTAAATCATCATCATCAGGTGCCGTGCCGGCTGGCGTAGGCGATCATGGATTTCCACAAATCTTTGTCGTTGGTGTTTGCTATCAACTCAGATGTTGACGCTCTACCGTGCCATGAAGTCAGGCTATCCAACATTTTCTCTCTCTGTCTTCCCTGTCTCGTCTACCCTCGATTTTACCGGTTTCACAATGTGTTCTAAACCTCCCCTCCTCATCACATGCCCAAAAAATTATGACTGCCTCTTTCTTATATTGATGATAAGCTTTCTCTGTGTCTTGATCTCATTCAGCACCTCAACATTAGTCATTTTAGCATACTTCTGTCATCACACTGTTACCGGGTTGTTGTCCAGTGTTGTAGTTTTATGTTTTTGTCTTGCTCTGCTCTAGTGGTTTGGGTGATATATATATATATATTTTTTGTTGTTGACAGGATTCTGAAATACCATTTATCCACTTTCTCCATACTTCTAAAACAACATATTAATAAATGCATACAATTAAATAATCTGGTATGGACAACAGCAGAAGTTCATGTTTAAAACAAGGAAAAATGGAACATATCAATAAGAAAAAAATGATCAACAGTAAAATAAATCAGCATTAATACATAACAAAAATAAAAGCAGATATCTGTTTCTGAACTTTGACTGTAAAAATAAAAGTGTTACGCTCAGCAGTTCTAGATAATAAACATCAACTAGAATGAGAAAAAGTGCACAGATACTCCAACAAATATGAACACATACAAGAGAATAAAAATGTCTGCTAAAACTGAATATATTGGCTGTTATGTTTCATATGATTGCATATTTCACGGTGCATAATCTCTTGAATTATTATCTAAATACTGGATTTCTCATTACATCAATAAAAAGGTAAGAAGGCCATCACGCAAAAATCAGTCAGAAGCACCATAGCAGGTGCCCTGAATATGCCTGAAGTCATAGAGGGGAATGCAAGAAGAAGGGGATATGACACAATCAATTTAATCTCAAAAAAAACAACAACACTAAAACCAAGAAATCATTTTATATTGAACCATGAGCATGGGAATACTACATGGGGATGGAGAATGAAGGTGTTGGAGATATATTGTACAGGAGAGTATGAGAGAATATAGAAAAACTTAAGATATGAATGAATGTGAGGAGAAAAATATTACACATTTAAAAAAGCATAGAGCAAGTGGACAGAAGAATGAATCCCTTTCTTTGAAACCAAACTTCAGAGATTCTTTAAATTACAAAATGACAAGTTTACAGTTATCTGAACATGAATATTTACTGTCTGATGGACTTCTTCTGCAGGCACACCAACCACAAAGACATCTTCATAAGTCTACATGTGTCTGCTCTCGGTTTCCCTTTAATTCGTTGTTGGTTACTGAACTGACGTCACAGCACTCCAGGCAGATCCCTATGTGCTCAGTCTCTCCCAACAGCTATCAAAGGGTATGCATAGTGTGGTTCCTGTGGCTCGCTGGTTAAACACACTACTCTCTCTGCCCCTCAAGCTCTAATTGTACAATGTGTAATTTCAAACTCCTTAAATTGCTGGATTGATGCAGCATCAATTTTAGTGTCCTCCTTCAATAGTACGTCACCAAATGGCAAAAAATCTTCTTATCCATTTTTAAACTCCACAACTATCCATGCTTTTCTATTTGCTCTCTCATTCCAAACACCCACCGCCCAGGAAAATAGATACACATGATTCTCTGGAGGTTGGAAACCTAGTTTCCATTAAAAATGAAAAGTAAAGAATGATAGTATGGGATCTCTTTAAACTCAAATAAAACTTCTTATGTCCAGAACCACACACAAATTGTGAAATCAATCAGTAAGTGGGCAGATAAAACCAAAGAAATAAAACAACAAAAAGTAGAAACTGTATGTCAAAGTGCACTTCAATACAACTTCATATAATACATTGCCAATGAGGGAATAGTTATGTTCTCCAAAAACCAGTTCTAACAAACAAAACCATAGCACATGTCAGACAGTAAACATATTATAGAACACAGTTCTACCACTAATACCACAACCTGCCATTCTGGACCTTCCAAAGCATTGACTAAGAGTCAGAAACAACAGCAGCCCCAGTAAACAAGAGTCCCAGAGAGTCAATAGAAGGCAGCAGTAACGTCCTCAAACTTATAAAATAACAAGATTGGCTAATCACAAAACTGAACAACACATTTTCTTGAAGTATGTACATGTAGAAAACCAAAAATAAACGAAACAAAGAATACTTATTATGCTTTCTTTTGATCAGCTCTTCTATACAATATTATCAATTGATAAAACACACATACTTAAAGAGTTCAGTATCTTTGAATCAGAGTTGACAATCTTCATGGAACAGTAGGATGTGATTAGCATGTTAAATATAGGAATATGGGATGTGCAATGATAAAATGTCAACTCTCTTACAAATGTGTTCATGATATGATGAACTGAGAAGGTTTACAAGACAATCCCTAGTGTTATTGTAGAAATAGATCAATGAAGATAGTCTTACGACTGACATGGATTTCATCAAAAAATATTCAAGATAAAGTATGAATATATCATCATCAAATAGCTTGTTCTGAACAGAACTTTGCCATCCTAACAGTTCTTTGGAATTTCTCTCTCATAGGCTAGATGCCCCGCCTTTGCAGCCGGCATGCTCAAATGATCAGTTACATCCGGAATCCATCTTCTCTATGATCTTCCTCTTTGTTGGGGCGACTCCTTCCATAATGGTCTACTCCAACCCTTGGTGGCTATTTATATATCCAAAATATTTCAATTTTTCTCACTCCTATTTGAAACATCCACTAGTTTTCTTTGATTTTGAGTTATTTCTGAATAGATCTATTTGTTCTCTGTTCATGATACACAGAGAAATATATGAATATATACACAAAAGAATACAACTAAAACAATAGAGACATTAAAAAGGTTAACTTAATATTAACAAACACAATATTTTTTACAGATACATGCATTTACTACACAAGTTTATATCACACACAGTGTTGATATCACTAACTTCAGTGCATTGCATAGACTGGGAGTGGGTCATGCAGCTCTCTGCTGGTGTCGACAGGTGAAACAACACCAGAGCATGTCCTGTCCTCACCTGGGTGGGGTGAGAGGCAAAGTTTAGCCACACTTAGTGGGCATTAAAGCTAAGCTTTGGGGAGGCCTAACAGATGTGAGGCTGACTGCCCAGTTTGTTATCCACAGTAAACTACGCGCATGACCAGAGATCACTGAAGAGGTAGAATACACAACAGAAATTGTAAACTAAAGTAAGAATGGTAGAGCTAATGAAATAATCTATGCTAAATCATCAATTATCAGATGAAAAAAATCAAGAAGTAATGCTACATAAAAACAAAGCTTGTCATATATAAAATATCAGCTTTCATAAAAGTTGACTGTGCACATACATGTTCTTTGATTTGTCACGGAGTTAGTTATCAATGCTGTTTGCCCTGAATGAAGAACATAACATAATTTAACAGAAATTCAATAATGTACGAATGGAAGGATGTGTATATATAAATGTTACGTGTTCATGCATGTACGTACACATGTGTGAATAGTTGAAACATATGTTAACAATAAGCTGCTAGCTGCACAAAAAGTTGAATGAAAAATGTGATATTCTGCAACAGATAATAATGCTAAATTAAATCGCTGTATTTGGCACAGTCAGTGTCTAATGCAAAATTATGATAACATGTGCCCACTCATCATAATCAATAATTGTTGATTCTTACATCTCCCATCATAATCAATAATTGTTGATTCTTACATCTCTCATCATAATCAATAATTGTTGATTCTTACATCTCTCATCACAATCAATAATTGTTGATTCTTACATCTCTCATCATAATCAATAATTGTTGATTCTTACATCTCTCATCACAATCAATAATTGTTGATTCTTACATCTCTCATCATAATCAATAATTGTTAATCTTCATCTCTCATCATAATCAATAATTGTTAATTCTTACATCTCTCATCATAATCAATAACTGTTAATTCTTACATCTCTCACCATAATCAATAATTGTTGATTCTTATGTCTCTCTATCATAACAGCATAATTGTTAATTTACATCTCTCTTCACTTATCATAATCAATAATTGTTGATTCTTACATCTGCTCTCTGCTCAACATCATAATCAATAATTATTGATTCTTACATCTCTCCATACATCATAATCAATAATTGTTGATTTTTACACCCACTCTCCACAATCAATAATTGTTGATTCTTACATCTCTCCCACATTATAGTCGATAATTATTGATTCTCACATCTGTTTCCCAACTCATAATCATCAATACCTGTTGAATAATTCAAACAGATACTCTAGACAGTGTTAAATATGCATGTGCTACACATCCTACAGCAGTAAAATAATATAGTAACATTTATTACATCTTTACAATTATGTATAACATTTTATATTCGGTGGGTGGATTAAGAGATAAACCATGTTTACTGACTGACACTATTTCTTCAGATTTTCTCATGATTGCCTCATTAACTATTAACAGATTAGCACTTTTGTCCACCCGTGTGGTGCCGGGGTCCACGAGGGAAGCAAAGAATAGTACCACTGCAACCTACAAGGCATGTCGTAAAAGGCGACTGATGTAGGACCTAGGGAAGATACCCTAGTAAATAAAAAGCGTCACAGAAATCAGCAGATATGCTGGCCTACTTATAGGTGCATAACTAGCACAACTTACAATCGCTCTTAGGCTCAGATTACATACAAATCACACAGGGTCATTAACAAATCGTCGATATGGCGCATTTGAAGTACTTTTGTCCATTTTCCACTTATGCTCCACATAAGTTCCCATAGTTACACATAAGTTTGCAGGGTACATAGAAGTTTGCAAGGCTTAAGTATGCAGGCTTGCGGCTACAAAGGCGTGCAGGCTACACAAGTATTTAGACTACAGAGAGGCTTGCAGAAATATCAAAGTTAACTGATGTCCTGTAACTAAATGATACTTTTCATCATCAGAGAGCAATAAAGAGAAGGAAAAGAACTAATAAGTGTACTTAAAATGAGGTTGTCATTTAGTCCTTGAGTAAGACTGCACCAAAACAAAACAACCCTATATCTGGTCTCCTCAGAACACTATGATTTTCTCATATGCTGTTCTGCTAATAACTCGATTTCCCTTTTCAAGTTTCCTCAATACAAGGACATTAACTCTTTCACGCAGAGTTATTTCCTCAATTTTTAAACAGTTAATTAATGGGAGGTAAAAAAACCACAAAAAACCTGATCACAACTACTTGTCAATATATAAACTTATATATATTATTATATACTAAATTGAAGAAAACTGGACAACCCAATAGAATAACAAGGTTTAAAAGTTGTATAAGTAAAACAGTAGAAGTAAAACTACGTTTTATTCCCAGATTTTCATTAGAAACGTTTGTATTTGGTCGTCCATTTGTTTTTAAATTTGTCATTCCTGTTGTTCGTTTGCTTGATAAACGCCTTGTTGGTCGAAACGTTGCTGTATTTTGTCATTGTTTTTGTAATTTGTAAAACTACAGTACTTTGTGATTACGTGTTTTGCCAATCAAATAGTTTTAACTGCAGTCTCATCTATGAAGTAAAACTAGAAAGACTTCTTATAAGGAAGCAACTCTATGGCGCAGTGTGCGGCTAATAGCGTGCAATGGACTTCTGCCATGGTGCGGTGTGTGGCTAAAAGCGTGGAAAGAGTTAACAAGATAAGCGCAACTAATACACATCAAGATTTCATTTTTTTAAAATTACAAAAAGTATTATACTTGGAAAGGACTATGTTTGTAATATTTCAGCCTAATATTTGATGCCAATCAAATTAATAATAGCTGTCCATCGCAAGCGATGATGACAACAACCTCAGATGTGTGCAGCTACACCTCTCTGGTGTGTGTGAGGTGACTGTAGAGTCTAATCCTAGAATACAATCCCTACCACAGGTGGGGCATACATGATTGAGGTTAGACATGTGAGTGTTGTGTGTTCTGTTTTTTCACTCAGCTCATTTTTTGTGTGCCTCAACAGCACAACAATTCTCAGCTATGCGAGTTCCTTTGTGTTATTACAGCGTCACATTTGGCAATCTTGTGCCAGGGATGGATTCCCAGCACTATATCGAAGCATTTCAGAGACACATTAAAAGTGTATTTAAAGCATTTTTTTCTGTTCACCAGCAGAATGTCTGCCTCCTTCAAGCTCGCCATACATCAGCTGTTTAGGATGTGTTTATCAGACATCAATCAAATTACACTCACTCTCAGAGACACATCGACTTGGAAGTATCCACAAATGGTAGCAGTAAATACATGACTTCATTAAAATATGCAGCAGTGATTACACAGCTTACATTACAAATAAACGTTATTAAATTCAGCAAACAAATATCAATTAGGTTACATAAACCTAAAGAATAAATAATAACAGATATCTTACACTTCACGTCAGGGACACAAAAACAAAGGGCAAATTTCAGCAAATTGTATGAACTAATACATCTACCAGATAAGCACATAAGAATGATGTAGTCTAAAAACTGAGAATATATGCAAACATTAGTGATGTGCATTTCAGTTACTTTCAAATATTTTTCCTTATCAAATCTAGTTACTTTGGTGCAGTTAATCAGTTCTGACCTCGATCTTTTGTTGAACCAGACCATTCAACATCTTCTTCCTCTGTCTTTCACGATCTCTCTGTCCCTGAATTTTATCTGTTGCCACTAAATGTTCTAAACTTCCTCTTTGCATTATATGCCTGAATAACCTTGATTGTCTGATTTTTATTCTTTTGATAAAGTTTCTTTGTGTGCAGGCTTGTTTTAAAACCTCATTTGTTTTCTTCGCTGTCCATGGAATTTTCAGCCTTCTCACAAATATCTATCAAAACACTAATAGAATATTATGAATATAACAAGGTGTACAAAGAAAAGCAAGAATTAACATATATTCGAGGCGTCACCAATGTGTGCTTAGTCCACTGCAAATTGCTTGAAACATCAATGTCAAAATTCCTACAAAGTAGTTGTTGGAACGATAAAGAAAATCAACAAATAGATCTGTATACAAAGGATAACTGGATGGTGCTGCCATCTGTCACCAGCTCCGTGACTTCCTTCCTGTTTGATATTTATTAATTACACACTTACATAGTGTGTAAATCCACAATGCCCATATGATAAAAAGTACACATCATTCAGTGTTACAGCATATGTAAATACAAGGATGAAAACTCAGATCTTCAGTCTAATCTATGAACATCTTTCAAAGTCGAATATCTCAAGTACACAAGTCTATATACTGTAATACATGATCTCCCCACATACAGCAGTCTTTCTTCATCACATACAACAGTCTTTCTTCATCACATACAACAGATGTTATTCATCCTCACATACAGCAGTCTTTCTTCATCACATACAACAGTCTTTCTTCATCACATACAACAGATGTTCTTCATCCTCACATACAGCAGTCTTTCTTCATCACATACAACAGTTGTTCTTCATCCCCACATACAGCAGTCTTTCTTCATCACATACAACAGATGTTCTTCATCCTCACATACAGCAGTCTTTCTTCATCACATACAACAGTTGTTCTTCATCCCCACATACAGCAGTCTTTCTTCATCACATACAACAGATGTTCTTCATCCCCACATACAACAGTCTTTCTTCATCACATACAACAGATGTTCTTCATCCCCACATACAGCAGTCTTTCTTCATCACATACAACAGTTGTTCTTCATCCCCACATACAGCAGTCTTTCTTCATCACATACAACAGTTGTTCTTCATCCTCACATACCGCAGTCTTTCTTCATCACATACAACAGATGTTCTTCATCCTCACATACAGCAGTCTTTCTTCATCACATACAACAGTTGTTCTTCATCCCCACATACAGCAGTCTTTCTTCATCACATACAACAGTTGTTCTTCATCCCCACATACAGCAGTCTTTCTTCATCACATACAACAGATGTTCTTCATCCCCACATACAACAGTCTTTCTTCATCACATACAACAGTTGTTCTTCATCCCCACATACAGCAGTCTTTCTTCATCACATACAACAGATGTTCTTCATCCTCACATACAACAGTTGTTCTTCCTCACATACAGCAGTCTTTCTTCATCACATACAACAGATGTTCTTCATCCTCACATACAACAGATGTTCTTCCTCACATACAACAGATGTTCTTCATCCTCACATACAGCAGTCTTTCTTCCTCACATACAACAGATGTTCTGCCTCACATACACAGTGTTCTTCATCCTCACATACAACAGTTGTTCTTCTTCCTCACATACAACAGATGTTCTTCATCCTCACATACAACAGATGTTCTTCATCCTCACATACAACAGTTGTTCTTCTCCTCACATAACAGATGTTCTTCATCCTCACATACAACAGATGTTCTTCATCCTCACATACAACAGATGTTCTTCCTCACATACAACAGATGTTCTTCTTCCTCACATACAACAGATGTTCTTCATCCTCACATACAACAGTTGTTCTTCCTCACATACAACAGATGTTCTTCATCCTCACATACAACAGTTGTTCCATCCCACATACAACAGTTGTTCTTCATCACACACATATAATTGTTTATCTTACATATTAAGTTCAAGCTAATTTGTATCACTCATGATTCACTCAGTTCTATATCATAAATATTTGGTCAATGGCTGCCTTCGATTCCTTCAGCATTTCTTTTGTCAGATATCAATGGTGGCACACTGTGCTTCTAAATTCTTCAGCATGTGGACTGCTCAGCAGTAACATCCTTGTCAAAGAATTCAACATGTATTCATTTTGTACAATACTGTATGTGTTAGTTTACCAAAGTGTATCAGTATGTCGTATATGTATCAATAAAGGTGTCTATCAACATACTAAAAATGTATTAAGGCTGTTAGGGATTTATTGTCTGACTATTTATGTTATGTCTGCCGAATAGGAAGTCTTGAGTTTCTTTGCTTCTGTTGTATCCTTGATAAAGGCCTTTTGGTTTAAACGGCACTGTGTATTGTTGTTGTACTTTGTAAAACTACAGCACTTTTGATTTTATGTGTTTCACAATTGCTACATAGTTATACTGCAGTCTTCACTTATATTGATAATACTACAAGTGTATCAGTATGCAAGTGTATCAGTATACTACATGTGTATCAGTATCCTATACTATGAGTATATCTACCAGTATACTAAAAGTGTATCAGTATACTATACTATGAGTGTATCTATCAGTACACTACATGTGTATCAGTATCCTATACTATGAGTATATCTACCAGTATACTAAAAGTGTATCAGTATACTATACTATGAGTGTATCTATCAGTATACTACATGTGTATCAGTATACTATACTATGAGTGTATCTACCAGTACACTAAAAGTGTATTAATAAATGTATCTACTAGTATACTAATAGTGTATCAGTATACTGGGGAGAGGGAGGGAGGGAGGGGGAAGAGAGAGAGAGAAAGGGGGTGTCATTTTAGAAATTTCTTCTTAACAAGGCGCTGTGAGGCAAAACAGGATCGGAGAAAAGAAAAAAAGTATACTAGTAATCTAGCAGTGTATGTGTGGTATATTTGTGTGTGTGTGTGTGTGTGTGTGTGTATACATATAACGGTATACAATAAGTGTATCTGGATACTGTAAAGTGGTGATGGTAGACATTAACAAAAAAAAAGTGACCCAAAGAAACTACAATGTCTTGGCACGTTTCAACAGCTCCTCAACAAATTTCTGAAATGATAGAGAAAACAAAACATGATATAAATATCAATGTGTTGGATTAATGTTTACAAAAGTAATACATTACTCTTGGAAGAGAATGTAGAGATTGGGGCAACATTGGTTATCATTACTCTTGGAAGAGAATGTAGAGATTGGGGCAACATGAAGGCTGATCTCGGAGTTAAGCAGCTGATAGAAGATAATGCAAGGGATGATGATGTTGTTGTATATACCGATGGGTCGGTTCAACGTGGTGAGAAATCCGGCTGGGGTTTCTTGGCTAATGCGCATGGTAGGGTTGTTGCAGAGCGAAGTGGGGCATACAGGACAACTACTTCTAGTATGAGGATGGAGGTTGAGGCGTTACTGCTGCCCTCCATTGGATTTCTGGGACTTCATTTACTGGGGCAGTTGTTGTATCTGACTCTCAGTCGATGCTTCACAAGATCCAGAAGGGCAGGTTTCGTATGAGTGGATGTCGTCTATAGAGTTTCTAACCTCCAGCGGCTTACGTGGATATACTGTCCTGGGCATGCGGTGTTTACGGTAATGAGAGAGCGGACAGGCTTGCATCAACAGCATCGATTGTTGGGGAGTTGAAGATGGATAAGGTTGATATTCTTCGGTCTCTTCGAGACTCTCTGTTGGATGAGGACACTAAAATCGATGTTGAATCGATCAAGCGATTTAAGCAGTTTGGAATTACCCTTTGTTCAAGTCGAACTGGATGCCTGAGAGGCAGAGTGAGAGGTGTGTTTAATCAGCAAGCCACAGGAACCATCAGTATGCATACTCTTCGATATCTGTTGGGGAGACTGAGCACCTATGGTTTGCCCGGAGTGCAATGACGTCAGTTTAGTAACCAATAACCAATAACCAAAAGTAATACAAATTAAAATACATATTAGTTTTCATGAACTCTGCAACCAGTCAGGAATATTTTCCTTAGAAAACATGATCAATTATATGACTTTTCATTCCCTAGCAATATTACTAGACAATTAGATGGGAATGTAGAGAATGGTGCAGTAGACAAAACAGATTTTGATATTCTAGAACTAGTATGGGATATGGATATGTCTCTCTCTCTCTCTCTCGCCATCACCGCCCAGACCGATGTACCAGATTTTCCCATAAATTCTATTCATGTGGAAATCTGATTCATGCAGCCTTAGCATTGGTGTGTTTTACGTGACATCTTCAGCAACATTTGGAGCTCTGGTGCTTATCCTTCGGCGATGTGTTCGATTTCAGTCAGCGTTTACTCGGTTTACTCGGTAGCTAGCCCCACCTCCTTAGTCGCCTCTTATGACATGCATGGCAGGTAACAGTGGTTCTATTCTTTACAACCCAATTTGGGCCCCGGTAACCACTCAGGCGAAATATGGATATGACAACATTGTGTATACTGATGGGTATGTGTGCAGAGTCTAGTGAAAATTTAGGACAAAAACCTCCAATATGGCAGTAGATAGTGTCAGAATCTCAATCAATGACATACAGGCTGTAAAGTGGTTGACTATGACATGAGTATACGGAATTAACAGAAAAATAAAGTCTTCAGGGTTTGAACATGGATTATCTACTGTCTTGGGTTGGTGGACATCCTCGATAACAAAAGAGCTGATGTGGTGGCTTCAAAGTCTAGCTTTGTAGCGTTAACAGTATGAAGGGTTCTTAAGATAAAGGTAGCATCACTAATGTAACAGTAGATTTACTAGTTTAAAGGTAAGTTTGCGACAGTGCGACTAGTGTTGGTAACCCGGGTTACTACGGTGTTGGTAGGGTTACTATGGTGAAGGTAGGGTTACTACAGTGATGGTAGGGTTGCTACTGGCTACTAATTAGAAAGACTCAGGGCCACTAATAGTAAAGATGCTGGGAACCTATACTGTCACATGACACTGCCAATAAATGGTATATTTAGACATTACTGTCAATATTTGATGTAGGCATGTATTTACTCACATTGACAATATCTTGAGACTGTTTAACATCATGTAGCTGTGTCTGTGAGCAGAAATAATATATCATTGAATAGGATGACATGTCACTCAATATATGATTTGATAACATCTGACAGAAAATGGGAGTATAACAAATATAATGTTCATCTACTGTAGGGTGGGTGCATGTCTGTATATGGGCCATTGATAATTGAAGCAATGTAATAGTACTTCACTCAGACCTATAGGTGTTCAGTCTGCCCCAATATGTATACTAAAAATTCCTATTGTTGACCTGCTAATCACACTTCTTATTCAACATCAATTACCATGTCCTCATCCAACAGGCTGTCTCTGAGCAATGGAGGGGCATTTCTCACATCCATGTTCCACTTCCAGATGATCAGTACTGTTGATTCAAGCCTATCAGTTCTCTCGTTATCATGAACGCCACAGTATGTTCAGAACAATATATCCACATATGCCTCTAGATATTTAAAGCCTCAGTGGACTATAGCCACACTTTCTGCAATGTGTAGTTCTGGATATTCTGAAGCATTGACTGAAAGTCTGGCATAACCATGACTCCAGCAAATTAAGTCTCCATCTACTGGGGCTATTGGAGCGCAAAAGTATATGCCTCAACCTTCATATTGGAAGTAGTATTGGAGATTAATTAATCAACATTGAACTGGCGTGTTGGGCCACTAGACGCTGCTGGATTTGTTGAGGCGGAGATCAGAGCACATATGGATTTATCTGGAGTGCTATGATGATAGTCCTCTGATAACTGATTGGAAGTAGTATGCAACCAATCAGCAACATGAAACATCTGCATATATGTCCACCAACATCAGCTGGGGGATACTAAGCACCTATGTGCTTACTCACAGTGCTGTGAGATCATTTCAAGTAACAATAAAAGACATGTCACATTTGGAGGTCTCCATGGCGAAGTGGTTAAAACTTTATACCTGTCGTACTGAAGGTTGTGAGTTTACATTCTGGCAGAGTCACATGTACAATTTTTTCATGAGATCCCTAGGATTGTTGCAGGAGTTAACAAAGTTCATGCTTTGTGCAACCTCTAGCAGATGACGTACCATTTTGTCAACAGGGAACAGCGATATGGGAAACACAGTACAATGAAGTCAATCCTTCGCCATTAGACACCATTTTAAGACATTTTACAGAAATGATTATAAAATGTTGATACATGACATGCAGACAAAAATAAGAAAGGTAATATACAATTCAAATCTTGTAGTAAGGTGACACATCACTGGATAGAGTGGGTTCAACTCTAGGTTTCTGTTACATGTCTTGTCTGGAGCAAATGTGTACATACTCACAATAAGACACATGTTTGAAGAGATGAGTACAAACAGAGTCTAGACTTGTCAAGTTTATGTTAAAATGAGGACGCTGTACAAAAATATGTCAGCATTTTGAATCAACAGTATGGTATTTGTAGATTAGACCATGAAATTGTATGATGTGTTACAGTTAGACCATCCATCACTGTTAAGCCAGAACAGTCTTTTAGTTATATTAGTAGAAGTTGACATTTGTGAGTGACCTTAACGTGATCTGGGAACAGGGTTGAAGTGGGATGATGGGATGATTATAGTAACATTGCTTTTGTTGGCAAGTCTAACAAATGTGTAATACTCTGCTCTCTCACAGTTAATTTTCTAACACTCAAATTGTACTGTTTATTTATTTTAATATCCCAAAAATATGGATTGTATTTAACTACCTCTTCGCAAGTTTAATCCATCTTTTCAGTCAGTCGACAAATGCACTTACAGAGGCAAAAACTGAAGTCTGCAAATGCTTCAAGATAAACGATAGTTGGTTAACTATATAGAGCTAAAGAGACATGTCCAAGAAAAACATGATGTAAGTCGGAAAAAAGGACAATTGGGCCATCAGACAAATAATTTTTAGTGAAGTTGGTATACACGGTTTTCCCAATTTATATTTAGTTTCCATGCATGGCAGTTGATGCAGTCTTCTTAGATCTTCATAAAGCTGCTGTACTTCAATTTCTACATCTTCATGACTGTTCCATATTGTAGATCATCGGAGCACCAGCACTTTATCAGTGGGAAGAAGTCTTCTACTTTGAACGTTCTATACTGACCACTTGTTAACCACTCTGTGTGCTTTGTATGTGATTTGAGCTTTAGAGCGATTGTACGTTGTGCCTGTTATGCACCTAAAAGTAGGCCTACACATCCAATTTCCAATTTTTATTTACTAGGATAGCTTCCCTAGGTCCTACATCAGTCAACTCTGATGACATGCCATGTAGGTAGCAGTGGTACTATTCTTTGCTTCCCTTGCAAGCCCTGGTGGAAGTAGTAAAATTAAAAATTATCTATTTAAAGTAAATAAATCAGCGCTATGACTAATTGTGTGTGCACACTATATGCATTAGTTAATTCTTCTCATGTTCTTCTTCAGCGATCTCTGGTCATGTGCTTAATTTACTGTGGGCCACAAACTGGGCAGCATTCAGCGCAGTATTTAATGTTAGAGATACTCCATGCATTTGGTCTTCTATTGCACGTCTCCAACAGAGAGAGAGAGAGAGAGAGAGAGAGAGAGAGAGAGAGAGAGAGAGAGAGAGAGAGAGAGAGAGAAAAACAGTGTAATGAAATGATGCAGTACAAATAAAACACACAATAAAATGACACCACAAACAGAACGTTTGGCCTACACACTACTCGCCATGTACATAAAGTTGACGACATCACGTGATTACGTGAATATTGCCCTTGATATAACCAAAAAGATATCTGTCTTAGGTTGAATGGGGCGCGCCTCGGCCATATAGAGGCTTAATCCCCTACTTAACAAATATTAAGTGACTATAAAGTATCGGCCGACTATAACTAGGCCCCGGCCATGAAATGTGGAAACTTCCTGAATGAGAGGACTGACACTAGAAAAATACAAATTTAGCTGTCAAATAGCCATGTATATAATAGTGGCCTCCCTAAAGGTTACCAGATAAAATACCAAGCATTATCATCTTCGCGTGCCGTGCCGGTCATTGTGGGATATCACGGATTTTCAAACACGCCACACTACGCGTTTAACAGCCAAATTGGCCGGGGTCGCATAATCAACTTACCACACCCAGAGTATCTAAAATGTTCATGCCAGAATTATACGGTACTCAGGCTCTCTCATTACCCGAAGCAGGACCGTGCGGTATATTTTATCTGTATGATGCAAGTCTTCGAAATGCCGTCCGTATATCTTTTTCTTTAAAATAACCTTCAATTTTGATTTTGCTTCTTATGCCGTCCCCCTTACGGTGTCGCCTGATGCGGCCGACTCTCTGTATCATAGCAAGGCACGGTCCTGACCCGAAGGGGTGATTTCTGTTTTATGCACGCCATTGGAACTTCAAATATAGACTATGACATGTTGCTATATAAAATATGACCAGTTCTCAATTACGTCCCATGTTTAAATGTGTCTTGCAAAAACGCACACCTTCATCAAACTGCTACGTTAGAAGTATATGGAATTTATTACACACGAGGAGAGACATATTTCTGCAGTTAACATTTCTCTTGCGATAAAACTATGATGTACGTGTCACGTTTGTCGACTACTACATAAATGTGATTAATTCGAAATGAGTTCCTTGGATTCTCCGAAATGAATTACTTCCTATGTTTCATGTTTGTTCTTCTTCTTCTCCTTTGAGTTCGCTCTTTACGGCCAATTTAATCACTCTTTGTGATATGTTTGATCTTTGCCAAGAACGTGTATACGTTGCACATTGGTTTGGTAACCCCTAAACGCATGGACTTCTACACGTTCAGGACACGTGCATCCGATTTCAGTCAAATCTCATTAATCGCCTCTTACGGCATGCGTGGCAGGTAACAGTGGTTCTATTCTATACACCCCAAATTTGGGCCCCGGTAACCACTCGGGCGTCATGTTTGTTGACCTACACGCTCTGATATAACCAGATCAAGGTTCGTCCTTAGGTTGAAAGTGCGTTCCTCGGCTTAAAGAGGCGACCTTATGGCTAAGATCAAAGTGTAGTATCTGTTCTTATAGTGCTAGTGCCCACTTGATCGAGGTCAAAAGGTGGGAACCTTTACTAAACACCAAATGGCAAAATATAACTTAACAAACCCGAGGCACTGATCGAAGGATTGATGACGCTAGGAGTTTTATACACGTTTTCACGTTCATTAGTACTGGGTCCACCAGTTGTGGCGCGTCCGGGGCGGGTTCTATTAAAAAAAATTATAATTTAAAGAGGCCTGAGACCCCTACATAACAAACAATCAGTTCAGCAAAAATATGTTGTCTAGCTTTGTTTGGAATATATCAATCTACTGACTACGATACTTGAACTAGAACATGACGCCTGCCTGCCCAGCGCGTTCGTAGCGCGTTGGACTGCGGGCGACTAGTCCTCTGTGTGTGCAGGTTCAATTCCGCGGACTGGCAGAAAAGCCACAGGTTCCCCAGATTCACGGTGTTCGTGGCACCGAACCAAAGGGTTACGATGTCCATGGCACCGAGCCGAAGAGCTGAAAGCGCTTCTGGATCGAAAAACAAACAAAACAAACTAGAACATGATAGCAACAGATGATAATGGGAGCGGCTAGAACAAGCTACAACACATGGGTGCAGTTAGAACAGTGGTTCTCAACCTTCCTAATGCCGCGACCCTTTAAATATAGTTCCTCATGTTGTGGTGAGCCCCAACCATAAAATTATTGTAGTTGCTACTTCATAATTGTAATTTAGACACTGTAATTAATCGTAATATAAATATCTGATATGCTGGATGTATTTTCATAGTTACAAAATAGCTTGTCCTGGCAGAACTTTGTCACCCCGACAATCCTCCCGAATTTCTCTCTCTCTAATAGGCTAGATGTCCTGCCTCTGTAGCCGTCATGTTCAAACCATCAGTTACATCAGGAATCCATCTTCTCCGTGATCATTCTCTTCTCTTTGCCGGTATGACTACTTTCATGATAGTATTCTCCAGCCCTTCATGTCTTTTTATATGTCAAACATTTCTCAATTTTCTCTTTTTTATTTGTAGCATCAGCCAGTTTTACTTGATTCTGAGTTCTTACTGGATAGATCTATTTATTATCTTCTTTGTCCATGATATACGGAGGACTTTTCTGTAACACTTATATTCAAAAGCATATATATTTTTTCCACTGCTTTATTAAATGTCCATGCTTCACACCCATACGATGCCACTGGGAATATGCATGCTCTTAGTATTCTGATCTTTGTTTTCTGATCACTGGGTAGATGTAAACCTCTATCAAAGGAGATGTAAGGCCCCCTTCCCTCCGCTAGTCTACGGGACACCCTTGGCAAGGTGGAGTACCGTTTAGCCCCCGAAGGGTCACATGGAAGCCGGTGGTGGATGAGTGAGTGAGTAGTCAACAGAGTGGCAATGGTTATGGTCTCAAAACTCACAGAGGATCTTTGTAATAGAGACAATGACTATGGTCATGGACCAGTATGGTCACTGCCATGAAGGAAAGCAATGTCTAGATAACCCTAACAATAATGTTAGGTAAAACCAACCGCAATTATAAGAATTAATTTCTTGCGGAGAATACAGTTTATATTTTACAAGTCCATATCTAACCAATCTACAAACAATTTATATTAACAAATTGTCCTGCGTTAAAAAAACCAGAAGGGCAACACTAAATTGAATTTTAGTTTTCGTAGTTTAAATGTAAAGCGACAGCAAAATATTGAAATTAAAAATACTGAGAACATGCATATTTCCAGTGGCTATTTATAGTTGTGAATCATGGACCATTACACAAACAACAAGAACGAAAATCCAGTCCTTCGAAACAAAGTTCTATAGAAAGATCCTACGAATTCCATGGACAGAAAAAAGGAAGAACACTGATGTCATGAAAGAACTGAATGTTAAAGACAATTGGTTGATAAACAATATACGATACAGAAAAATTACATACTTTGGTCACATCAAGCGTCACGATGGCCTGGAGAGAAAACAATATTAGAGGGCAGGGCCCCAGAGGCAGACCACAAAGAAGATGGCTACAAGATACTAAAGAAACCATGAATATGACCATCGACGAAGTGGGTGAACTGGTAGAGACAGATGTGCTGCAAAGAGAGCAACGTCCTATAAAGGATACGCACCTTGATGGATGGAGTTTACATGTGGACTAATCACACCACGTAGAATCAAAGTTAATTTTGTTCATTGTTAACTGAAAGAAATCATTTATTTAATTTAGTACGTAATTTACTCTACGGTGTAACCTATATTTAAAAAAAAAATTACCAGACAGCACCTACCACTGCATTTTGTTCGTGGTTAAATGTACACAATAGTTGTTTTGTTTAGTATTTAATTTACTTTCGAGTAGCACATAATGTATAGCAGCACAATATGACACTATGATAATATTTATGTAACTTAGTATTTCATTTTCTTGAAGGTGGAAACTACTTTGTTCAGTACACTCTAACCCTACTAAGATAGTAAATACGTATTAGAGGCTTCCGGAGAAGAAAAAAAAAATCCAGGGAGAGCTAACTGGTTGTGTTCTTAAAAACTCTCATTTGTAGGGCTAGGCAATGGGTGCCGTAAGAAATAAGGGTTTGAGGTTCAAATCCTGTGTTTGGTACTTTTTTTCCCGATAGCCCCTAATACTTGCTCTGTCTATTTATTGACCATATTCATTTGTTCTGGTGCATCCAACGTGGTTCTTAAAACTCATTATTCTTAAATCTTTTAAGATAGTATCATACGGACTCTTATAACAAGTAAATTGCATATCCTTTACAGGACTTTGTGAATCAACCCCAGCTTTTAACGCTGTTTGTGAATTTTATAGGCATTATTACGTTCAGTAGTTTGCCATTACTTTCTGAACGGGTGGTGCCATTGTCCTTTTGGAAAAATCCACGAGATACAATTTTCAACCAAACCGTCCGCAGCGTGATTCGAACTCAGACCGTCGGGGGTTAATAGACTGAGTCACTATCCGCTAGGCTATAAACGCCACCAAAGGACTTATAGTTTTTTTTTCCCCTCAGATCCAGAAGCACTTGAGCTGAAAGCTCTTCGACTCGGTGTCATGGACATCGTAACCCTTCGGCTCGGTGCCACGAACACCGTAAATCTGGGGAACCTGTAGCTTTTCTGCCAGTCCGCGGAGTTGAACCCGTACTTACAGAGGACTAGTCACCCGTAGTACAACGCGCTACGAACACGCTGGGCAAGGACTTATAGTACAGTGGTTATCTGCTTTTGAAGGACTGTGGAGTCCTTCACATTCATAAAATACTTCCGGGGTCACAATGGCTAACAATTTTAAATATTAAATATGCAAACATAACTCGATGTCAACACGTGGTATAGCCCCACACACACAAAAGGACCAACGCCTACTGGAAGTTGTACACATCGAAACAAGAAAGGTGGCCTTGTATATCAACAACAGAAACTAAATAATTGAAAGTAAACTAAACATTCGTCAGTTGTACAATGATGATAGTGTTGAGCTACCACGAGACCGGAAATAAATGTGTAATGTATACAAAACAACAACAAAGAATCAAGTATTCAGGAAGAAGAGAGTGTTTATGTGTGCTTGTGTTTCAGAGTGTTAGTACTTACCATTATATAATCTCGTCTTTCAATTTCTGTATCCAAATCGAGAAGTTCCTCCAGGTCCAATTCGCAATCATGATCATCACTCTGCAAGACAAACATGGACAGTGTGACATCCAACAATATATATATATAGCCAATATGTAGGCTAAACTATCAATAAGTAGGCAACTATTTATACTGGGTATAGGCCAACAGTATAACAAAATAGAGGGTAGAGGGGGGAGAGAGAAGAGAAGATAAAAGTGTGTGTGCATCAACAACCTGGTGAACTATGCCGACAGGAACAGTGTTCCTAACAAGGTTACCCAAACCGAAAAGGTTAAAGGGAAAAGGTTAAGACTAAATTCTTCTTCTTCCAACTCTCCATATCAACCACTTGTTAACCACTCGTGATTTGTATGCGATCTGAGCCTAAGCGCGGTTGTTGGTTGTGCCAGTTATGCGCCTACAAGTAGGCCAGCAATATGATTTCTACGACGATTTTTATTTACTAGGGTAGCTTTCCTATGCCCCTACCTCAGTCGCATCTTACGATATATCTTGTAGATCGCAGTGTTACTATGTGATTTCCTGGTCCTCCAGGTTATGCGATGGGCTAACTACACATATATTAACAAAACAAGGGACGCAGTTACAGAAACTAAAAACATGTTGTTTAATATGATGACCCAGACCAGGAGGAGAAAATGAAGGTAGGCTGGACATACAGAGTCAAGTGTCACGAGAAAAGCACTTGCTGAGAAACTGAATGAGGCTGGACTATCATTGGAAGCCATAAAGAAAATGCCAACAGACCGGAAAAAATAGAGAACAAATGTCGCGCCTCTATGTTTCACGAGGAACGGATACCAAGAATGAATTTAAAAAAAAGTATGAAATGAAAATCGTGGCATATCCTAAAGGACGTAGCCATCAACCACAGTAAACGAGTCGTTGATTTTCTAGGCACCAATTATACGTTCAGTAGTTTGCCATTGCTTTCTGAACGGTGAGGTCTACTTTTAACTTTTGTAAAAATCACACGGAAACGAATTTGCTTCCAAATTAGCCCACCGTGGAGTTTGAACCAGGTACGCTTGGGTCTATGATCGAGCTCACTACCGCTTGAGCTCACAAAAAAAAAGTATATAGAGAAAAAATAATAGAAATCGGTATCAGGAATGATATATATATATATGGGCACTCCAAGTGAAATTTGTGTAGGGCTGCATGAAACAATGTCATCGTACAGTAGTAACAAGCTAAGAACCAAGAACTCATACATTAAAAACTCCCATCACACACATACTCTAAACTAAGTGAGTAACCCGTATTCTCCCGATGCCAAGTAGGGAAGGGTGAGGATAGCACAGATGGGTGGCAAAGGAGTCCACTTAGATGACCAACAACTCACCCAGCAAAATTCTGAGCTAGATAATTGTGTGGTTGGATAGCCTGAATCAGTTTGCTACGGTGAGTAGGATAGAATATGTCGGTGACCTGAAGTAAAGATCAAAGGATAGAGATAAAGTTGGAAATAATCAAGGACATTGTGACCCCGGGAACGAATGTCGGCATCGTCGTCTCTTTAACGGTTTGGAGAAAGTTTCAGAAGGTATAATGTGAGAAAAGTGTATATGATGTAACTGTGTGTTTTGTAAAATCAGCTGAAATTTGATACTGTATACGTGCGTATGCAGACATGTTCCAGAATAACTAGCACACCGGATTCTAAAAACAAAACCCACATATTAAGCAGAGCTCTTAAACTGGGAGAGAAGATAATAGCCATGAGACTGGAAATTATATTGGAAGACTGGAATTATATTGAAGATAATTATATTGAAGCCAGTTTCTTCTTCTTCGCGTTCGTTCTTTACGACCAATTTTAATCACTCTGTGATATGTTTGATCTTTGCCAAGAACGTGTATACGTTGCACATTGGTTTGGTAGACCCTAAACGCATATATTCCTATACGTTTAGGACATGTGCATCCGATTTCAGCCAAACCTCCTTAGTCGCCTCTTACGACATGCGTGGCAGGTAACAGTAGTTCCATTCTTGACACCCCAAATTTGGGCCCCGGTAACCACTCGGGCGGGAAGCCAGTTTTAAATCTGATAGTGCGTCAGGTTTTCAGTGTGGGTGAAACACTATTGCTAATTAACCAAAAATGAATACATGGTCATTGGTGAAAATCATAGTGTGGTTGAAACTCTTTTTTTAACACATGAAGATATCAACCACAGCCCAATGACTCGACAGCATCAGCAGAACGTTTCCCGTGTAAATTACAAGACGGTGAAATTATTTCTTCTTTTTCTTTTGTCGTCACACTGCTACCGGGTTGTTGCACAGTGTCGTCACACTGCTACCGGGTTGTTGCACAGTGTCGTCACACTGCTACTGGTTGTTGCACGTGTCGTCACACTGCTTACTGGGTTGTTGCAGTTGTCGTCACTGCTACCGGGTTGTTGCACAGTCGTCGTACACTGCTACGGTTGTTGCACAGTGTCTCATCACTGCTCCCGTTTGACGTGTCGTCACACTGCTACTGGTTGTTGCACAGTGTCGTCACACTGCTACTGGTTGTTGCAGTGTCGTGCACATGCTCGGTTGTTGCACAGTGGCCACCACTGTACGGGTTGTTGTACAGTGTCGTCACACTGCTACCGGGTTGTTGCACAGTGTCGTCACACTGCTACCGGGTTGTTGTACAGTGTCGTCACACTGCTACCGGGTTGTTGCACAGTGTCGTCACACTGCTACCAGGCTGTTGCACAGTGTCGTCACAATGCTACCGGGTTGTTGCACAGTGTCGTCACACTGCTACCAGGCTGTTGCACAGTGTCGTAACACTGCTACCAGGTTGTTGCACAGTGTCGTGGTTTTGTTTTTGTCTTGCGCTGTTCTGGTGGCTTGTGTGATTGTTATTTTTGCTCTTTGACAGGATTCTGCTATGCCATCTAACCATCTTTTTCGTGGTCTTCCTCTAGCTTTCTTTCCTGATGTTCTGTTGTAGAAGTCTCTGTAAATAGTGGAGTTTGGATACATTCTTATTAAGTGGCCAAACCACTTCATTCTTTGTTTCTCAATGTAATTATTACTTAGAAATGTTAAAATTGATATTATTTTTGCATGACAGCAGGCTTCCGCTTATCGATTTTCAACTGTCAAGTTCAGCTTCAGCCTACTTTTCAATGCATATCTCGGATGTGCAATGTTACCCCGATACAGTGGATACAAAGCAAAATACAATCCATGTAAAAGATGGACCTCATCAATAACAGAAGCAGCAAAAAAAAAACCCCGCTATTTATGAAGCGCACACAAACAACCCGTTCTAGAAATCTCTTCTTATTCTCACACTGTGAAACAATACATGATTAAAGAAAAGAAATATCTCCAATATCACTAGACACACACAGTCGCATGTATCGTGAAATCAATCATCACTACATAATTTACCCTTTTTGTTTCAATTGCCATATTAAGATTACTATTTGACATCATCCCTTACGCGCGCATTCACGTAATTTTTAAATATATTTTCCCCGTATAAAATGTACGAAGCTGTTCGCATATTTTCCTTTTGCAGTAAGTCAATACTTATCTTCCCACTTTACTTGGAGAAATGAGAACCCCATCTACTTTTGACCGGGGAAAGCGGACAATGTTTATTTAAATTAATGGAGCTGTTTTGTTCACGTAGTCTAGCTGTATGCAGAGACAAATATAGAAGGTTGGTGACAAGTATTTGCACATCAGGTATAAGATGCTCGATTTTCATGTGAATACACATTTCTAGTGCTCCATACATTTCACATTACAATGGTAAGCAAATTGAAAGATAAGTAGTCCCGTCAATAGGTTTTGTTAGAATACTGATATGCAACATGTATAACTGTGAAAGTTGACAGTATCAAGTGATCAGTTTTCTTCTTCTTCTGCGATCAACTTCTGCTATGCGACTACTCCGGTATGTGTCATAAACAGGGCAGTATGCTTGAAGTCTTCACAGGCCATCTATAGATTGTTCTGAAGGGTTGTTACTGTTGTCCAGATTTCCATTCTCACACAGGCTGGGGTAGTCTTGCAAGATGTGCACTGGGAACTGCTTTGGTGCTTAACATGTGCAGACAGCTGAGTCCCTGATACCAACTCTATGGAGGTGCGCCCTGAGGCCGCAGTTTACCATTCCAAGTCTGACGTTAAAACATTTATGTTGTCGCGCTCTGGGTTGTGTCTTCAATTTGTTTATTTCCACGTAATTTTTCTGAACTGTTTCAGGAGTCTTTGCTTCTGTAAAACTTTGTGTTGGGTGTGATCAGTGAATGGTAACCATTTTAAAGTTCTCAATTAACAATAAAAGTTAACTTTTCTCATTACTGATAATGCATTAAAACATATCACGTAAAGAGAACATAGAGAACTCAGTAAAGTATTATATAACATAGAAGACGATGCTAACCGAGTAGATGAGCGAGGGGAGCAACGGAGAATGTGTAATGGTGTAAACAATTTCAACAAACATCGTTCAAAAGTATCCGAGTTTCGAGAGGGTTTGCGAGAAAAACAACCCACTATAATGTCGTTGGCAGTTAATTTTAACACGAGATCGGAAGATGAAATGGAGCATCTCTTTTCAGTATACCATGTCCTTAGTGATGTCAAGAGAAGTATCCCCTCTCTGAGTAGGAAAATAACTGAAATTTCCCAACAATTAACCCGTTCACTTCTTAATTGTTTTCCACCTCCGTACGCATTTATATTGCAATGTATACTGTATTTGCCAGTATACTGACTTTGCGTCATTTAAAAAAATAATGCGAGCCAATATAACGACTCAGAGGAGAGAATGGGTTAATAGGAGAAAGAGTGCAAACTTATAATTCTTGGAACAACAGCAATTTAACAATCTCCCTATTATGTATTTGACAACTTGTTTATCACTCTCCGTTGATATATTCTTGACATTTGTTAGATAAGTCTGGCTAGTTTCCTCGCATCCCATGAAAGTATTTACTACAAACAACGTATTGCTGTTCTCATGTTTCAGGAATGTTATCTTGATTTAGATCTCAACTAACGTGCTGAATTCTTCATTTAATCAGTGCTATAAACATCTTTAGTTCATAGGCTTGTTTACATATATCACGCAGCGTTTACATGCACCAGGAGTGGCATCCCTCCTCCCTATCTCTTCGCTATTTAAACTTAGCGCCCTCCCTATATATTCTAGTGCCCACTTTTCGATCATTATTGAATACTTCTGGTTCATTTATGACTGGGGCATTTCATCAATTCGTGCACAATATCAAATCTATCAACTAGTATATCAAGTACTATTGGTAGACAAATGTATCTTTAATATTCTTCACAATTCTGAAGAGACTCACATGGATCTACTGTTATGGGTATGCGTGTGTTCGAGGCAAAGAGAGATCGAACAAGCCTTTATCGAAAGTATCGATTGCTGTGGAGTTAATGACGGATAAGGGACATGTTCTTCGGTCTCTTGACCGTGGACACTAAAATTGACGTTGTTTTCCATCCTTAACTCACAATAACCGATGTTTTCGATGCAAGACTACCCACTCTCCTGTTGCAGCGAATACACGCATGTCCAGACAATAGATCGACGTGAATCCCTGAAGGTTCGAAACATCTCTAGACAACATCCACTCATACCGCCATTCTGCATCTTCCAAAGCATCGACTATTAGAATCTATAATACGCATTTATAGAGAACACAGTATGAGAAGTGCTAATGAAATAACAAACAGTGCAAAGTCATTCAGTCATGTATATTTCAAGAATATTCTTCTTCTTCTTCAAACGTTCCATATCAACCACTTGTTAACCACTCTGTGTAATTTGTTTGTTATCTGAGCTTTAGAGCGATTGTAAGTTGTGCCAGTTATGCGCCTACAAGTAGAATGGCTCGCTGCTTGTGTTCGTAAGGACGCTCGTATTGCTAGGCTAAGCGATGGGTGTCGTAAGAAATGAGGGTAAGTGGTTCGAATCCAGTGTTTGTCTATTTTTTTTTTTCCGGAAGCTCTTAATACATGTACACTGTTTATTTGTTGATCATACAAGTAGGCCAGCATATCCGATTTTTGTGATGCTTTATATTAACTAGGGCAGCTTCCCTAGGTCCTACGTTAGTCGCCTCTTACGACATGCCTTGTAGGTCGCAGTGTAACTATTCTTTGCTTCCATTGCGGGCTCCGAAACCACACGGGCGTTTCAAGAATAAAAGCAGTGTCAACCAATAACCCTATGACAAAGCAGAGAATTAAAGCAAAAACCCACAGACATTCAATTTCATTATTTAAAACAATTGTGCCTGTTAACTTTCAGAGCACAATAAAATTCGATCAATAGTTATGACGCACTACTGGTCCCTCGACCAGCATTATATAACAACAGATTTCACACAGCAGTGGGATACACATGAATACTCTAGACAAGATGTCTAGATAACAAAGACAGTGAGTTATTGAGTTCTTGGCGAATGCTTGAATCACTGATAGTGAGATAGGAGCACTCAAAGCATTACATTATACGCACTGTAATAGCTAGACATAAACGAACACAGTTCTAGGGTGCAGTCTGACATAGCTAAGTGCATCATCAAAGAAATTAAGAGCTGTTGAATTTAACGGTTGAAACATAACGTTTGACATTGTCTGAAATTAGTGATAATCAGTGAGATGAGAACAAGGAGTTTTTTTGCAAGAATCCCAGAGGAAGCAACGGAAGCAAAGATTATGATCAACAAATAAACAATGTACATGTATTAAGAGCTTCCGAAAAAACAAATAGACAAACACAGGATTCGAACCACTGATAATCAGTGCAGACTTAACAGAGAAAAAACCCAGTGTTTGGTGCTACCCGTTGTACAAGTAGAAATGGATGTCTAAGGGGCAGAGTGAAGAGTGTAGTCAACCAGCAAGCCACATGAATCACCCGTATGCACACTCCTTTAAATTTTACACCTGCTAGGAAAGACTGAGCACCTATGGGTATTCCCGGAGTGCTGTGACGTCGGTTCAGTAGCTACTAACTGTCTATTGGTTATCAATTCAATAAACAGGTAAATTTGGTTTTACAAATGCAAGGAAGAATCATGTACATACGATTTAAAAATAAAACAGCTAACGTTTTGGTCATTCAAATTATAAGCAGACAAACAGTAACAGACGCTGAAGAAAAAGTTGAACATTTTGTTTGGTAGTAACGTTATTTTTAATTATACACCGCTTCTTTCTAGTTACATATCAAGAACTTGTTGACCATTCAATAAAAGACAGCAGTACACACGGTCTGAGCACACTGCACTTCTCTAAAGGTTGGTAAACACGGAAGCCACCAATAGAATTGAAATCACATGCATACCCATAGATAATTTTAGATAAAGTGAAATATAATGAAACTAGATTTACAAGTGTAAATCATTAAAGATCGTTTTTTTTTTTTTAGCAATGTAATGTAATAATTGTCCATCACGAACGATGATGATATCAGCCTCAGACTGTGTTGTTGCACCATTCTGATGTGTTCACAGAGTTCAATCACGGAACACAATCCTCTCCCACAGGTAGGGAATACATGATCAGGGTTTGACCCCAGCCTGGCTCTAAAGTTGGCTCTGGTTTGACATGTGAGTGGCTAAGTGTTCTGTTTTTTTCATGCAGCTCATTTCCCCTGCACCTCAGCAGTATGACGATCCTTAGTTTTGCCAGTTTAGTGTTCTGAGCTATAATAAACTGTTTAATATTTTTTTAATATAAGCGTATATGTATCTAGGCTTGGTTAATTTTAGTTCTAAAAATTTCCAATCAAGCAAAAAAAAGATTGCAGGCTCAACTCAATCACAGAACGATCCACACGTATGGAAAGGAACTAGCCCGCCTACCTCCCGTATAATGGAGTTCCTAAAGGAACATTTTCATTTGTCAGTTACATTAGTAGCTTATGTCACAATCGCCTATAAATATTGGAAATGTTAGTTTGTGTGGATAAGACTGTGTCGCAATGTGATCGATTAAGTGTGTGTCACAGTTTAATAGTATCTGAACAATATGAAATATCCGGTTCTCCGTGTTTATATATATATACCTGCATGCGATATCATTATCATAAGTGTCCAACAACTAACATGACCGTGTATGATTACAAACAGGAAGGTGTTGACGTAGTTCTTCAGAATGTGTGCACAGTGTCTAAGAGACAACACTATAAAATAACACATGTGCTGTAACTCTTACTGTTCAGATAATTATGTTCGGCATCTTCCAACTTTACCACACGCCCATGTGGTGCCATGGCCCGCAAGGAAGCAAAGAATAGCACCATTGCGATCTACAAGGCATCTCGTAAAAGGCATAGCACCGGTGAGGGTCCGCGATGCAATTTAGAAGATGGTGAAAATATTTTGTAGAATTTTTTTATTTAAAAAATATTTTAGAATGAATATTACACATGCAGCGGCTTTCCAGCTTGCTCGACTCGATTTTGGACTGTCAATGGTTCTTTTACGTGCTCAATTTAAACACGGGTCCTACGTTTTATCGTCCGTCTCCGATAGGATTTTTTTTCCGATCCAGAAGCTATTGAGCTTTTCAACTCTTCGGCTCGGTGCCATGGACATCGTAACCCTTCGGTTCGACGCCACGAACACCGTAAATCTGGGGAATCTGTGGCTTTTTCTGCCATCCCGCGGAATTGAACCCGCACACACAGAGGGTAGTCACCCGTAGTCCAACGCGCTACGAACACGCTGGGCAGACGGGCCTCCGATAGGACTAGAAACTCGATCTCACCAATACTGAGATCATTGATCTCTATAAAAATATCACGATCGCCCCACGAGGGATCCAATAGAGTATCTTTGTAAAGAGAAGCGAGCAACTAACTTCAGACTAGTTACCCTGGTCTGAGAAAATCGTATGTCATTCAACTATTCAGACAATATGAAATAGCAGGAAGAAGAAACACACGGGACATTGCTGAATCATATCAAAGTGCGTTAATTGCATGTGTGTTCGGTGACTAACATTTTTATTCACAAGTGAATCAAGTACATATTAATCCCAGTCTTCAAGTGCTCATTTAACTTCTCCGAACTTACACCAGCACGCAGATCTCAATGGCTACAACTGTAGGGACAGACAGATGGCGCGTATAGATGATGTGTAAACATGAGAAGACTGGGAATCGAAGCGTGCAATCTCCCGACCTTAACGACAATGGTCTTGTGTTACTTCCACAAACGAAACAACAACAAACTAATCAAATTTGCTTATCATAAGGTACACAAAATATTGTGCAAGAGCATTACTTTTACCAGACCATTTTCACTCAAACTTCTTCGTTTCACTCATTCCCACACTTCTCTAATGACCCGATCCGCTCGCCTGCCCAGCGTGTTCGTAGCGCGTTGAACTACGGGTGACAAGTCCCCCCGCGAATGCGGTTCAATTCTGCGGGCTGGCAGAAAAGCCATAGGTTCTCCAGATTTACGGTATTCGTGGTACCAAACCGAAAGGTTACGATGTCCATGGCACCGAGCTCAAGTGCTTCTGGATCAAAAAAAAAAAAAAAGACCCGATCCACACACTTATTTATTGCATTCATTCCTACACACTTCTTCAATGCCACAATACCAATACATCTTTAGTAGGTACCCCAATATTTATTTAATGTCCACATCCCCACACTTTAAAAAAACCCCAACTACCCACACATTTTTAAGTGTTTCTCCCACACTTCTTTAGTGCCTCTCTCCATTGATTCCTGATATCTTACTAATACCGATTCCTTGGGAAAATAAGAATCTAAATGACAGCGATGAAGTCAGAAATGATGAAATCAGAAGAAGAGTCCTTGCCGGTGCTACAATATATAAAGAAACAACAGGTCAAATGGTTCAGAAATGTATCCAGGTTACCAAGTAAACGATGGATCAACGGAATGTCAGAGACACTAAATTTCACCTTGCAAAGAGTGCACTTGACATTCCATACGTGAGGACAGGAATTGACCCTCTTACCTCCAACACATTAGGAACAGGCACTTCATACAACTAAGGTCTGAAAAGCTTAGAGAAATTTTATTTTTCTTTATTTTATAGTCAAATGAGTAATAAAAAAAGGGTTTTAAAGACAAAAGATTGACTTCATTGCACCGGGTTTTACCCCATCTGGCTCAGTCCCTCTCCGCAGAAATGGCATGCCCCCTGTCGAGAGTATTGCACAAAGCACGAACTCCGTAGCTCCAGCAACAATCCTAGGGGTCTCTGGAAAAACTGCACTCGTGAACAGAACAGCAGTTTTAGAATCAATTAGATCCTGTGCTGACCAGATAGCCACATTATGCACAGTAATAGAGCAAAGTGTAGAATGGAAATCCCCACTTTGTATTGCATTTGTGGATTATAAGGTCATTGACAGAATAGATAGGGAAACCATTTGGAAATTCATGAGACACTATGGGATTCCACATAAAATTATTAACCTTGTAAAGGTAACATATATAGACAAGAAAAGTAGTTCTTCCCAAGGTTAAAATTACACTTTTGGAATAGGAACACAGGTACAACAGATTCCTTCCATCACCTTTGCTGTTCTTACTGGCTATAGAATGAACTATAAAGGTAACAGTAGCTACCACCTAATGGACTAAGACAGAGTAGCTAGACAATCTGGACTGCTGACGACATAAGCTTCCTGTTCCACAAATGTAACCAGATGCATGATAAACTAAACACAGGTGATGGAAGGTCACAACTAGCTATACATTTATATAAGAAAGATAGATGATGAAAATTAAACAAGAAAATGACAAACCTCTCTTGGTATAATAATACATATACTTAGGCAGCAATGGATCTTTCAAAATAAGAATATAGAAGGCATGAGGACCTTTTATCAAACTGGAAAATTTGAGGCATTCTAAAGAAGTTAAATCTAGAAATAAAATATTTAAAACTTCAATGTTTAAGTAGTTCTGCTGCATGGGTTAGAAACGGCTTAAACAATAACTAACAAATTGCAAATATTCATCAAAGTGTGCCTCCACATTAGAGAGAATGAAATTGTATATGATATGATAATAAATGAGAAGATTATGGAGAGAACAAGAAAGATCCCTTACACAAAGACATCTAGGAAAAACCTGCTGCCTTAACAAGTACAGTCAGATGGTTGGGCTAAAACTCGATAACTCTGAACATGACTACCCAGCACCAGCAGAAGATACAATTCTTCCAAATACTACTGCTTTCCAATATCTTGGTAATGTTATCCCCAAAGGAAGAGCTGGATCTGATATTAAAAGCAGACTGAGTAAGACTCAAAGTGCATTCATGACCTTTCAGACAGTCTCAAAATAACTCTACTGCAGCAACAGAAGCAAGATTAATATACTAGAAGTTGTGTGCTATCAACTTTGCTATACAGATCAGAATGCTGAAGAATTGCAGAACAAGATATGTCCAAATCTTCCATACAACATGTCTGTAAAAGATCTTATGCATATTCTGGCCAAGAGCTGCTTGCAGTGTCAGCAAGAGAATATGAACACCATCATTCATTCTGGTTTAAAGTGAAATGAGATGGACACCAGTGGGCAAACGAAAATATGAAAGACCCAAAAACCACCTGTAGGCAAATAGTAACTGAAATAAATGAATCACAGATGGAACACAATACAATTACAGTGGACTACCAAAAATGGAGAAGAGTCTGTTAATTTGTTGCTGTTCTAAGCTTCAAGGGCATCACAGGTTAGAGAGAGCCAGATCCTAGTGAACCAAGAGGTGAAAAAAAGAAACTGGCACTCGATAGGACACGCTGAGAAAATACAAGAGGAATATAACAAGAAGGGTACTTTCCTGGAGTCCACATGGAAAGGAAAAAAAGTGGGAGACCTAAAAATGCATAGATGGAGCTGAAAGATCCAGCTAAAGAGCTAAAGATAGGAAATCTGGGCATGAGTTGGTTGAAGGCCCAATGAGGGTTAAAAAGGAACAAGAGATAGAGAGAAAGGCCACAGACATTGTGGAATAAACAGTAAAGACTGTCCAGTATTCTTAAAGGGCTCTTTCTAAACATGCACTTTAATCTCTTGAGGTTACTTAAAATCTTCTTTCCAAGAATCTTAACAGACTCTTAAATGTACTTTGAATTTGTCATCTTGATTATCTGATAAAACAACATACTAAACACATATTGTAAAACACTTGTTTTATCTATCAAGTAACGAATACATATTCTCAAATGTACCAATACTATTATGGTGTTACATATATTAAGACTAGTACTACTACTAGTAGTACATTTGGTTAAATTCATTATCATTTTACATTATTAAACTGTCATTCAGTATACATTAATACAGCAACTGTTTCTATTCTTCAACAAACTCGAAACGCATTAGGACTCATTAGGTTGTTGTATATTAGGGATCTCCACAACACAAATTACATCACAGACAATGAGTTGTGGATATTTATTAATTATTAAACTGCATTTTAAAACTCAGTGAGTGCTCTTTATGAATGTGATACTTTATCATTTATTTGTTATTAAATGGAACTATTTGTGGAAACAAATTAATGGGATATATTTTCAACGGAGAATTCTCGAACATACGTATGGGAAGAATTTGAACCATACAATAGTGACAGTCATGTCTCATGTACACAGAAACTTACCTCACTGTTGTATAGTTTCCTAAGTTCATCGAAAACCCACATTTCTACACCAAGTCTTTTCTTTATCAGCAGCATTTGGTGAGCTCCATACTTTGCTGTTAAATACTTTTTCTTATTTTCCGTGTGCTGGTCCTTTAAAACAAAGTCTACAATCTTGGACTGTTCCTGTGGTAACGCCGTCGCTGAGGAACTGTAACTTGTATCCATTTCAGCAGATTTAGTATAAGCGGTTTCACCGTTCATAGTTCCTGCTGTGTACGACGTAGCCATAACTGTATACATGCCCACTGTTTTACGAAATGGGTTCCGGCTCAACATTTGACCTCCGTTACAAGTTCATACACAAGTCTGAGAAAGAAGCAAAACTAAAATAAATCACATATCGTTTTTTATTTATGTTTTCCTAACGATGTTTTAAGTACAGTACAAAATATTGTAAGATTTTAGGATAAACATATGTATAATCTCTGCACTATTTTGTTTCTGTTGGTGTATTTGGGCTATACGGTGCGTTATTACGTAATACGCATGTCAAGAAAAGCGGAAGTTCCAACATTAACTACAGAAATGGAGTTCAATAGCTTTACAGCCCTGTTAATATTTCTGATGTATGTGTGCATGTTTACATCAAATGATGCAGTTAAAGAGTCAGTTGCTCACGGATCAGAAAATAATGATTCCAAGTTTCTATTAGAGTTAATAAAACGCATCGGAGATCCTAGTTACAACTATCAATCAGAAGACCAGGAAGATTCCAGCAGAGGGGATTTGTCCGGTAAACAATCTGAAACTTCTAGTAATGAGCTGCCAAATTTGCCAGCTTGTCAATCTGCGATTCAACAGGGAAGTATCATCAAAACCACAGAATCAATACGTGCCGGGGCAGTTTATATTGACTCTGTTAAGTATGTGAAATCAAATGATGATTGTTTGGGATACTGCTGCCAAAACTCAACATGTGATGTTGCAGTTTATCAAGACAAGGTAAGTTGACAGTTGAGAGGAATTGAGTTGTAATCCCGCTATGATACTCTACTGATTGAGTAGTATAAGTCACTATAAGTATGATAATTGATAAGTATGTGCATCATAATCGTTCACACAGTTACATCACACTAATTTCATGTATATATAAATAGGGTCTAGCCACACTATTTACTGTAACAAAATGCATGAATAATGAATAGAAACCCTTAGTCTTGGTGGTGAGAAGACAACCTAAATCACGAAATCATTGAAAATTACACGGCTGTAACACGGTCCTCTGTGTGAGCTACAAGAGACAGTGACGTTTATACAAGAGACAACATTTAATATATTTCAAGCGAACGAAAGGAAGGACTAAATCATTTATGATAAAAGTAAAAAAAAAGCCGTGAAAATAAGATATCAAGTTTCGTGTGTATGGTTTAATAGTCATGTTGATCTATATTATATTCACTATTCTATTATCACAATATAATACAATATTTTATTTTAATAATATAAATACATGTTCGTTTAAAACTATCGAAATGACACTTTAAAATTGCAATTCTCTGAAACTTCAACCAAGTTGAGCCTCACACTCATAGTGCTCACACTAATTACTCAAAATGTTATTGACTTATTATTCGTTGACCGTAAGTAGTGGTAATGACTTTATTGTAAGGTTTCAGTTATGCCTTTTCACATCAATAATGTGATTGAAGATGCCTATGTTGTTCAATTCTAGTATAGAAACATCATGTGATGGGAGTTGAGAGAGCTGTGTCAGTGTTATTTCTATTGTAATATATATATATGATTATGCCTGTGGTAGTTTACAGACTCAGCATCCTCATGATAGCAAGATCACACTGGGAATGACTAGAACATAGTCAGAATGAAGGCATGCGTATAGTCCTTGGCTGCACTAAAGATACTCCCATTGTGAGGATGAAATATATGCTTGGCCTTTTATCACTACGCATATATGCAGATTACTGTGGCTCAGAGGCAACCACTGCACACATATACTAATAATGTTAGGGGCACGAGAATCAAGTGTGACTCGTGAATGGCCCAAGCTGAAAGTACAATTCGCTAAGTGACCACAGTTGCACCCTGCCCAAAGTGGAAGAATGAATCCTGATATATGACCAACTAGCATGACCAACTACTGCAACATAATCATTACTCGTCAAAGGTAATGTAAAAATTGGGGCAACATGAAGGCTGAACCCGCAATTAAGCAGCTGATAAAAGATAATGCAAGTGATGATGATGCTGTTATTTATATCGTTGGGTCTATACATCATGGTGAGAAGTCGGGCTGCGGTTTTTTGGCTGTGCACCTAGTAGTGTTGAGCAAAAAGTGGACTTCAGAAATAACAGCAGCAGTCGAAGGCACTATTTATGAAACACACATAAAAGCCTGTTGTATAAATCTCTTCTTATCCTGAAACTGCGAGGCAAAACAAGATTAGAGAAAAGAAAGAAGATAAATACTTAATTCAATAGGATAAAACTGCAAGTTCATTTCATAGTGAGGACAATATTTATGAAGAGCAGTCTCTAGCATTATAGATTATTTCTTCCCACTGGATTATTGTAGACCAGGACCTGATACTGATGTTAGTCAACAGTGACACTCTTCTTCACTTGAAACTAAATACAGTGATTGCACATACATACAGTCTCACCTTATTAGATGGATATAGCTATTTAGACTTCACTACTATTTATTGAAGCAGACTGCAGTGAACATGTTTTATATAGCATGTGTGTTCAACATGTGTATCAACATGTGTGTTGATTTTATTATGAATATTAAGACAACATGGGTGATGTGATCTTGGAGATCGTCATAAATCAAACTTAGCAGTAACAAAATTGTCTCCAAGCACTCTTCATTAGCACTCTAAGCAGTGTCCATCTACTCCAGTAAATACATATATAATCTCAGATCTACAACAGTATTAACACAGCCTGTGTCAGCTATAAAAGACTACATGAATATGTGTGAAATTGAACATCAATCAGCCTAGTGAACAGACAAAAGTATACCATTCTATTCACCATCATTATGTGCATCAACAACAAATGGACAGTGGATTATAGATAAAACCAAGAATGCAATAGTTGATTTCACTGATTGTTCAATAGCATGATAAGATACTTGCTACTAAATGAGGGTTCAGTTGATAGTGAAAATTTCATACTATCTGCACTCTACTTTCAGAAGAACTGGACAGGACATGTTGTTTCTATCTATATCCACTTCTCATGTTATAGTTAACAAATAAGACATCCACAAGTGATTCCCATTGCTGCATATATACACACATGGTATCTCATGTCAGTACACACTCCTTTCCACCATATTTCTCCAGATTTCTTGTAGTCTGCCCCATCCTATGCTGTTTTTACCAAAGTGCCATATGACATTCTATACACATGTCCAATCCATCTTCACCTTTATCCTCTAATCGTTGCTACCAGTGATGTTCCATTAGTTGTCTTCTGCCACTTAGTGAGCAAGTTGTTTACATTCCTGATGAATGTATTCCAAAACTTCTGTATAAACAGTATCAAGTGGAGAACAGAAAGAATGAGTTTGTCTTAATGTGTGTAAATTTATTAGATAATTGTCTCCACACTTTCGTAATAGTTCAGCCAGAAAACACAGATTGTTTACTTTTCAAAAAATGAATAAAATATTTTAAAAAAGTTAACATGCTGTTATGCAAATGAACACAAATAGAGTTGATGTTGTGACCAAAATACCTTTATGGATAATCAAACACAGACAAATTCATGTAACTTTTTTGGTCATTTGGTATGCACAGTGCAGCATTATTTTGGGAAAACTATGTGCTGTTGGTGTCATGTACTGAATAATGATGTACTGGATACATGTGACATGGGAAGGGTATATTTATTCTTGTCACATTTGTTGAAAGATGGATTAGATGTGAACACAGATTATAGACCAAATAAAACACTATTTACATCACAGGTGAAGTTTGCAAGCATTTATAAGTCACTTAACAGTAATGGTTCTCAAATTGTTGTGGAGCGTGGCTACCTTGAAGTTTGTGTTGTATATTCACCATTTCCCTTCAAACTGATTCGTAAATTTAGATTGCATTTTGTTACTTTGAATTTTTTTGATACCATATATAGGAAGACATGGTTATGATTTACATAGAAATGTACATGCATTGTCCATTATAATTTAGGATTAAGTTAACTTTGAGTTTACTTTAGTTTAGTTGTCAGATCATCATCACTGCACATTGAACCAATTAGTCCATAAATGCTCTGATCTTCTCCTCAGTGTGTCTCTCAGCGTGTGGCAACTAACGACACCGTTTCTTTGTTGGTCTACTTTTACTCTATTACTACCTGTATAGTGCTCTTGTCTAACTACGCCACATTTGACTTGGTATTCTTGCAGTCTGGTTAGTGTTGTAGATTCACCACTATTACTTGAATCATTTACACATCCTCTCTTCCTAAGGGAATTTAGAATTACGTTATTAACTGTTCTGGATAACTAAATCGCCCGTGTGTTGCCGGGACCCACAAGGGAAGCAAAGAATAGTACCACTGCGACCTACAATGCATGTCTTAGAGGCAACTGATGTAGGCTCTAGGGATGCTACCCTAGTAGATAAAAAGCAGCGCAGAAATCGGATGTGCTGGCCTGCTTGTAGGCGCATAACTGGCACAATGTACAATCGCTCTTAGGCTCAGATCACATACAAATCACAAAGTGGTTGATATGGAGCGTTCGAAGAAGAAGAATGATAACTAAATACTAAGCAACAAGTAATGACAAACCCTCCATAGAACTTGCTGCTTTCCCCAGAATAGAAGCTACTTTTATATATCATACTTCTTATCATAGTTCTTATGACATAAAGTATGACTTCCCAACAGGTGGGTCACTAGAGGTTTCCTATGGGTCACTTTTTAGTTTATTTTTTAAAATAGAAGTTTGTCAACATTTATTTGTTTTCCATATGTCTGCACTGCTATATTCTATTACTGATTGTAACACTGGTATTTGATAATTGATAAGGAAGTGGTATACGGTCTACAGATACATGAAAGTGTTTGCGGTGATATAATTCAGTAATTTCTCAGTGTAGGTGAGATCGAGTTTCTAGTCCTATCGGAGACAGACGATTAAATGTAGATCCTGTATTCATTTTTAACACGTAAAAGAACTCTGGGTAGTTTAAAATCGAGAAGAGCAAGCTGGAAAGCCCGGCTGCCCTGTCAAAATTCATTAGAAAATATTAAAAATAAAATTCCTACAGAAATATCTTCTCCATGTTCACAATTACATCAGGGACTCTCGCTGGTGATACAGTGTTTGTGCACTGCAACTGAGATCTTTCTGTGTAAGAAAGATATCGGAGCACACATGGTTACTCACCGAAGTGCAATGAGGAGGATCCTATCAATCAATTCAGCAAAATCTATGATATACCGCCACAAACTGACACAATCATAGTTCACCACTTGTCAACCACCAAGCATATGTTGTAAATATTATCTTTGAAGTGAAAATCGTTGACACACAAAAAGAAATGCCAAAAGTAAACATTTCAATCAAAGTTTAAATCTCTCACTACAAATATGTCATCCTTACCTTGATATCAATTTGGAATAGGTCATGTATTGATTCCTAAGGTTTCGTTCTACTAACTGTTCTCAATGTTGGAACCAATCAATCTTTATTACAGTTCACAATGAAACGTCATAGTAAAAATAACTGCCAATCGTTGATGTTTAAGATAAGAACTAATAACACCAGTAGATCGATGTGTTTAGTTCAATCACTATTCATATCAGTTAGTGATAGTGTGTAGATCAACTGGCAATCTGCTAAAACACAGCTTCACTTGGGTATAGATAGATAGAGCGTGTCTACTTCTGGTTTCCCTTATAATAGTTTTGAAAGGGTATTTATGGGTGACAAAAGGAGTGGTTGAGATAGGAATGTAAATAACATTGAAGTAACTACTATTTAAAAAAAAAATAGAATATAGAGTTTTGGGTTGGAAGGGGGACGACTGAGAATGGTATTCATTATCAGCCTTCCTTCCTGTTTCACTATAAAGCTGTCATTATTTTTTAATCCGGTTTCAGAAGAAATATGGGCGTCATGTAATCTATTTATATACAAAAGTCACATGCTGGTGTATATATATATATATTTGTATTCTCGTACCGTTGTACGTTACATAGTGCATGCACGCAATTTCTCCATACTACCGTATCCTGGATAACTCTCAATCTTTTCTATTCAACTAGGTCCAATATTTGTCGACAAAGTAAATTTCATTTCAGGGTTTTCCTAGTGCGTCCTTAGCTCTCTGCACAAACGATTAAATCTTTTGATCGTTTGTGCACAGGAGAGACCTCGATCGCTCCTCGGCCTTTTGGCTAAGATCAAAGTGTAGTATCTGTATCGCTTGATATCTGTCACGTGGCTCATTATATGGGTTTACAAAGATATCAGCTTGTGTTACGGAACTAGTGCCCATTTGATCGAAGCCGAAGGTCGGAAGCCTTCATGGCTACCCTTGTACAAAACTGGGAGTGCCATCGATCGAAGGATTGATGGGGCTTGATAGTTTTATAAACGTTTTCACGTTCCGTTGTACGGGGTCCACCTGGTATGGCACATCTGGGACGGGCCCCATAATAAAATTAAAAAAAAAAAAAAAAAATAGTGCGTCCTTTCTTTCTTGAACCATTATCTTCCCGCTTCAATGACGGTGCTTTGTTATTCCTGTGTAATGTTTTTCTCTCGGTATGTCCTGCGTCCCCATTTGTGGTTTCTGGTGTAGAGACCACTGTCTTCTCTTAATTATTGTCGTAAAAGGCATTATGAGAGGTTAGTCATAGGACCTGCGACACCATATTGTTTTATACAAAAAAAAAACAGAGACAGAAAAAACCAAAACTGCTCACGAAGATCCGGATGCAATAGTGAAAAGGCACACATCGAATTGAAGCAGCAGAAAAAATAAAATATACATTACTAAGATAAGATTGATGTTATAACTGTTATTTTAAACTGACAGTGTAAACGTATATACGAACAAACGCTGACATAATTGATCAACCATCCCCAAAATCATTGCAAATCTGTACATCGCGATGGCCAAGGTGACCTATTTCATTTCGGGGTTTTTATATGAAGCGGTTTCTTCTCAAACTCTACATACTCTTAAAATTAAACATGTAAACTATCGTCCTTACAGTTTAATTAGGTTATTTTGAGATTGCGTCACATGCTTGTTCACTAAATATACTTCGTGCGTGAACCACGTGAAGTTCATGGTTATGTAAGATGTGCGTCATTCATTTCATTTTCTACGTAGTTTATATTGTGTAGTTTTCAATATATTTGACAAACGAAAAATTAGTTGTTGATCAACACTGAATATAAAACGACACACCCATTTATATGTGAACAACACAATACAGTGAAGTTTATACAGGATCTTTAATTGAAGATCATTTTTCAACGAACGATAAGAAGTATGAAAGAAATTGTTGATGAGAGCTCTGTTCCGACGAACAAAAGGAAAATTATTGAGTGATAGGACCATCATCATTGCACTTCGGCGAGTATCCATGTGTGGTCCTATCTCTTTCTTACACATGAAGATCTCAGCGGCAGTGCACTAATTCCGTAGCACCGACGAAGGTACCCGATGGTGAAAATATTTTGTAGGAGTTAATTTTTTTTCTAAGGAATTTTGCCAGTGCTGCGGTCTTTCCAGCTTGCTCTTCTTGATTTTGAACTGGCAAGGCTTTTTTTACGTGCTCAACTTGAACACGAGATCTACGTTCTATTGTCCGTCTCTTATAGGACTAGCAACTCAATCTCACCTACAATGATATCAGGGATGTCTGGAAAAATATACCGATGATTCCATGAAGGAGCAAACTGAGTACTATTGGAATGAAAGATGAGCATATAATCTCTACGCCACATAGATGCCAACGGGAAATGCTTTCGTGGAACACATGTTTCGATACTTTTCAGCGTCAATGTGTGATTTTTAAACAAATTGGTCTTCATTTTCTTCGCACGCTCCATATCGACTACTTGTTAAACCACTGTTTGTGATCTGAGCCTAAGAGCGATTGTACGTTGTGCCAGCTATGCACCTACAAATAGGCCAGCACATCCGATTTCTGTGATGCTTTATATATACTAGGGTAGCTTCACTCGGTCACTACACCAGTCGTCTCTTACATGTCTTGTAGGTCGCAGTGTTACTATTCTGTGTTTCCCTTACGGGCACTGACAGCACACGGATATTGACCTAATGACTACGATGCTTTGACTAGGACAGGTCATTGACAGAGGTAGGACATGCATACACAATAAGGATGTAAACATTAAGTCACTCGTCTCTTCCCATCAGCTGTACATCGGAGAGCTGTCCTAGTCACTGTTCCTACTGGCATACAACACACATGACCAATACATCTCCACTGTCGTCTTATAATGATGGTCCCAAATGATGCACATTATGTTCGTTTTAAAAGCTATTCATTTGCTATAGTATTTGGTCAGAAAATGTGCAGGACATCTACATGGTATTGCCAATATTCGTCATGTTTCCGACGTTTAGGTTTAGAACACATTGTGACGATTTCCAAAATGAGTTTTAACAAAAAAAAATCAAGAAATCTCAAGGGTCAGGGAAAATCATAGATAACATTACAGAGTGATCTTTGGGGAAAATGTAATGTATAATAGCTCTAAGTGCACATTCACAAAATCAGAGATTAGTAAAATGCAACGTTTTGAGAATACACGGTGAGTAATAGTAGGAGGACATCGGATAGGTCATGGGTAGAGCCGAAGTTGGCAGTTCATATTATAATTTAACGGATAACTAGCTCGCACTTCGATGTTTCACTGAGATGAAGCAGAGATTGAAGTGTCTACGCATAACGCTGGGAGTATCAACAAGAGATCGGTTTAGAAATGAAGACATCAGGAAAAAAGTGGGCACAACATCCGAACTAAAATTCATAAAGAAACAACAATGTGAATTATTCGGCCACGTAAGTAGACAGCGCGCATCAAAGAGCAATGTTACTCCGATACAGTGGATACATAGCAAAAAGTGAATCTCGGAGTATGAAGCACACACAAAAGCCCGTTCTACAAATCTCTTATTCTGACGCTGTGAGGCAAAGCAGGATTAGAGAAAAGACAAGATGTTCCACTGAGAGCAAGAATATGTGATAACGGATAGACATTGATGATTCGTCTTCATTGCGTTATTGTCATTCCAGGTGGATGGTGGAATTGGTTGTCCCTCAGCCTTTAAGTGTAGGGAGCAATTTGCGTTCCGGGGCCAGATGAATCGCCGTTTTGTGTTTTATCTTTGTTTTTATGTGGTCTGATATCTTATCTTAGTCTTCCCTGGTCTAGTACCTCGATCCTTTTTGTATGCTGTTATTGGTGGTTGGTTGTATTGCATTCTCATTACATGTCTTGTCTTAACTACTACATTTGTTTTCTTTCATTGTATTCGGTATATGAATTTGCCCACTCTGCTTCTGATGTCACCATTTCTAGTCATCTCCGTCATACGTCAATTCTTGTAAAGACAGGATTGGTAATTATCAATAATACACCGTCACATTAACACTTGTGCGGTTTTCTTTTTGAGAACAATTTACTTGTTTGTTGCATTATAGTTACTATGTGAGCTGTATTTATGTCACTATGCCACGTATAGTTGGTCAGTATGCCACTGTTATAGTTGGTCAGAAGTCACACAATCAGCAACGATAATTCAATCGATGTCGTTCAATGAATAGATTTATTTCATTGCTCATACTGTATAGTTCTATAACCAATCCATCTATCTTCAAATAGATTGCATGATTGCTGGTGGCGTCTGTGGCTTAAGGAATAGTGACTCGGTCTAATAACCGTTCTAGTTCGAATCACGCTGCTAATTTGTTGCAAATTGTTCTGAGGATTTTACAAACTACTGAACATAAGAATGCTCTAGAAAAATTATAAACAGCTTTTTTTCGTCCGCTTTCAACTCAGACATTCCATCTCTGAAACTGATTTGCGTAAAATCTGTTTCCAATTTCTTAAATGGCAGCAGCGCACATGTAAAGTACACATGGCACCCGTTGCTCAATGTACTGTAATTAGTATTCCTGCATACGGAGTTTTCTCCGACTTCAGAGGTACTCATGTTATCGTCCTGAGGAGACCAGGGACTCGAACAATGCCGGACAGTAGGTCGAACCCGAACTATGAGGCGTCTCACAGCAATGTAGGCCGAGCTACATCAACTTATCAATCCCCATAATCAGCGTTAAAAGCTGGGTTTGATCCAAAGTCCTGTAATTAACCTTTTTTATCATTGCACAAACTCAGTAAAATCAAAGCAAGTCAAATACATAGTGGTTAGTGCATTTCAAAGGCCGTCAACCAAAGGAGGATCTCAAATAACAGACAATGAAAACATTTGCTACGAAGCGTATACAAAACTGTTCTAGACACCGTTTCTGTATCCTGACGATTGAGGCAAAAAGAATTCGAGAAACAAATTACTTGCGTGGTCCTAATCAATTCCACGGTGGGAGTGAAAATGTTTCCGGACGTAACGCTCAATTGGAGATCAATCAACGACTCTCAACGAAACAATTTAACCAATTCGCAGAAAGACAAGCCTGTATATGATTGACGTACACTGTACAGTAAGAAATCCAGTGAACAGACATCTTGGTACTCTTCCTGTAATTTGTTCTAGTTTGATATTTACTTCTCCCAACTCTACATGTATTTTGGAGTTTGATTGGAGCAGTTTGTTAACTGAACCAAGTCAACTAATAAACTATCTAGAGTTGGCTGTGCTTGAACCCTTGTATTCAATATGGGGATTTCCCATTCACAGTTGACATGGCCACATCGAGATACGTGTAATTCATCCCAACACTCAGCTGTCATTCACTGTCAAAGGTCACGTTAGTACAGGGTACTTTTGAGGCCTACAACCAACACTGTCCAGTGTTTTAATTTAATATGTTAAGACGCACCTGGCTGATGGTTGTGGATGCGCGGGCGCAATGTGATGATTGCGATACTACAAGTTAAGTTCATATCCTTTACAGGACTTTGCAAATCAACCCCAGCTTTTTAATGCTGTTTGTGATTTTTCTAGGCATTATTACGTTCAGTAGTTTGTCATTGCTTTCTGAACGGCAGGTGTCATCGTCCTTTTGTAAAAATCCACACGGAAACAATTTGCAACCAAACTGACCACAGCGTGATTCGAACTCAGAACGTCGGGTTAATAGATCGAGTCACTATCCCCTAAGCCACAGACACCACCGCAGTACTACTACTAATAATAAAAACAAAGTAATGTTAATATAGTTGAGTGGTTGAGCTGCTCCAGTGAAAAAGCAAAGGGTAGGATTTAGGGGGCAGTTAAACGGTTACAAAATAAAACAAGATTGCAAAAGCTTGAAGATCGTGTTCATGGGAGTGTAAAACATCGGGAAAATATTTATTTTTTTTGAAATCTAAATGACTTTAAGCCAGGTAAGCATTAATAAAGGCGCCATTAATGTTTATACAGGCGCTATTAATGTTATACAGGCGCCCATTCATGTTTATACAGGGCGCCATTAATGTTTATACAGGAGTTCAGGCGCCATTATGTTATACAGGCGCCATTAATGTTTATACAGGGCGCCATTAATGTTTATACAGGGCGCCATTAATGTTTATACAGGGCGCCATTAATGTTTATAAGGGCGCAGCGTTGGACAGCGCTGCCTACAAAACTTCATGCTCACTATTTGTTAAATAAAGCAGCCCCCGTGTCCCTGATAGTGGCACAATGGAAATATAATAGCTAGGGAAACATAATAATTTAGTCGCTCATTTTAACTCTTCCAATATATTTATACAAACAAGAAAACATTAAATTAAATAGCTGAGGTAAACATGACTTGGTAAGCGCTGTAGCTCAAGCGGTAGTGAGCTCGATCACAAACCCCAGCTATCTGGTTCAAACTGGCAAGAACAATTTGTTCGTGGTTTACAATGTCTAATAGTAAGAGTGGTATTTACAAATGTCTAATATAATTATTAAATGTCTAATAGTAATTATTCAATGTCTAGTAGAGGTATTTTTACAAATGTCAATAGTAAATGTTTTTCAAATGTCTAATAGTAAGAGTGGTATTTTTACAAAATGTAAAAATAGACCTCACCGTCCAGAAAGCAATGGCAACCTGCTGAACGATAAGTGGTGCCTAGAAAATCAACAACTCGTTTACTGTGGTTGATGGCTACGTCCTGTAAAGGATATGCCACGATTTTCATTTTCAAGCATGACATGAATCCTGCCAGTTTGGAGTGACGACTTAGCAAGGGTCTGACACACTTGTCCAACTGAAACACACACCACACCAACTATAGACTAGTCTACCCTTTAGATGCTATTATCAATTTCGATGCTCCCTAATTGTCTGTAACGTGTTTGATACGCCTCGAGCTGGATATGTAAGGTCAACTATTTTACATTCTTACTTCTGCTCATTTATCACTGATAACCAACTCCTAGCACTTAATTTCATAATTAGCAGATACAAGAAGAAAACACTTTAAAGAGCCATTTATCACTGACAACCAACTGCTAGCACTTAATTTCACAATTAGTAGGTACAAGAGAAAAACACTTTAAAGAAACATGTATCCATCCATCTATTCTCTATCCCTGTTTTGCCTTTCTGAGTCATGTTGAAAAAAGAGGCCCCTGGAGCGAGCCACTGTATGCGTTTTGTACAAAGTGGAATTTAGTGCCTATCACCATGCATCATTCACAATATTCTAGTAGATTCATTTAGTGGTTGTTTTACCTTTTTATTTATAAGTTTTTTAAAGTGGTTATAGAACTGATATTTTATCACTTCTGGTAGACCCATAAGTGTTCAGTCTCCTATAACAGATCATTCTATTTATGGTCATCGTATTTTCACTTAACCTTTTCTGAAAAGTTTTCTGTATCATGGTATTATGTTTAATTGGATGTTTTTGTTTTGTTTCTCTGATCATGCTATATAGATCACATATAAGATGTTAATGTAGGAAGGAAGCTCACGCACAAGCCTGTTTTAGAAATATATTCTTATCCTGATTCTGTGAGGCAAAACAAGATTAGAGAAAGAAGATTAACCCTTTAGCTGCTAAGGACGCATATATACGTTTTCCCATTCACTTCTTAAGACGCATTAACATGTCTCTTATTATCTCTCCTCTGTGGGCTAAAGACGTGGTAACCGTTATACATTGCTATTGTCACTGCTATAGGCGTACATTCACGTTTGTGACCTAGAAACAAAGAGTAGCTATTTTTAGCTCAGCCTTCGGAATATGTAGCAGCGAAAGGGTTAAGAAAATATTTTAATTCATTAATTTGTGCTTATATAAAAATATTCTTGTTTTCCATATCATTTTCCATTATATTTATTTGTTGTTCTTCGATACAGGGCGACAAGTACTGTTACCTCTTCAGGTGTGCAGGCCGATGCATATTCAAGTCACATGTAGGCTATCTAGTCAACACAATAATGGGCAGAAAGTCATCTGAACATCCTGAAGAAGATCTGCAAAATCTGAACAGTGAAGTTATTGGCAGTAGTAGTGGTGGTAAGAAAACAGCTGAAGATACAGTCCAAAGCAATCCAGTCCCAAGCAATCCAGTCCAAAGCAACCCAGAGAAACAGGAAGTTGTGCAGGCTGTTTCAGAGCAGACAACTGTGCGAATGATTTCCACTACTAAAGTTGAAACACCTGAGCTTGTTATTACCCCACATTCAGGTAAATTTGTGTTTGTTTCTTGCAATATCTTGTCTATTGTTACCGTTGACATTTAATAAGCCGGTGGAAAACATATATGTGATTTTGAATATATTTTTCGATCCAGAAGCACTTGAGCTTTCAGATCTTCGGCTCGGTGCTGGGAACACCGTAAATCTGGAGAACCTGTGACTTTTCTGCCAGCCCACGGAATTGAACCGCACTCACAAGGGGCTTGTCATCTGTCGTCCAACGCGCTACGAACATGCTGGGCAGGTGGGCACTTTTGAATATAAGTGTCGCCCGAGTGGTTGCTGGGGCCCAAATTGGGGTGTAAAGCATAGAACCACTGTTACCTGTCACGCATGTCGTAAGAGGCGACTAAGGAGGTAGGGTGTGGGGCTAGCTAGCCCACACCGTAAAAACACTAGATGGCTACAGAACGGAGAGCGAACCGAGTAAACGCTGACTGAAACCGGACACATCCTCAAAGGATAAGCACCAGAGCTCCAAATGGTTCTGAAGATGTGATGTAAAACACACCAATGCTAAGGCTGCATGAATCAGATTTCCACATGAATAGAATTTATGGGGAAGTCTGGTACATCGGTCCGGGCGGTGATCACAAAAGAGAGAGAGAATATAAGTGTTACAGAAGAGTCCTCTGTATACCATGACAGAGAAGATAACAAATAGCTCTATCCAGAAATAACTGAAAATTAAAGAGAACTGGCTGATGCTACAAATAAAAATAAGAAAATTTAAGTATTTTGAACATATAAAACGATGAGAAGGGTTGGAGAAGACCATTAGGGAAGGAGGCATCCCTGCAAAGAGAACAAGAGGAAGACCACGGAGAAGATGGATTCAGGATGTAACATGATTTGAGAACAATGGCTTCAGAGGCTGGACATCTGGCCTAGGAGAGGGAGAAAAAGTACTGTGGCAAAGCTCTGCTAGGGACAAGCTATTTGATGATGGTTGTTACGCAGGTAGTGTTCCGGTACTTTTTCTTGGTACTATATCACTAATGTATTGTAACCTTGATAAATACTACTCTTAATAAAGTGTAGAAGTCACATAATAACTGTAGGAAAGTTGTAATATATTGTACAACATTTTAGACGTAGATTGAATGGAATTTGGATGGGCTCATTATTGTTTAACTATTTGTGCATGCATACTTATATTAAACTTGGACATATCACACAAGTTTGATGTTGATTAATTAATCTTTTTGCAGACATGGTTGTTCGTTCTTTTTGGCCAATATTGACACCCATTTTTCTCAATCTGGTCAGCAACTGGGATTCACAACCTTGAGACTCCTCTGTTTGGAAAAATTATCTCAATGTGTTAAAAATATCATTTCGGTCCATTGCAGTTCCCTCAGATATCATAGCTATGCCAGCCAATCTATCAATTTGTTCGTTACTACTGACACCTACTTGCCCAGGGAAGAAAATGAAGGTGATTTCTCTGATCCCTGTTTGTACCAGTACCTTCACCCAGTTTCGTCTCACCATTCCTGTTTCGACTTTATGAATTACACTTAATGGAGTCACTAATTATGAAAACTCAAAAGTAGTTATGAGATACCAACTTTTTTTAATGTCAAATAGGACACATAGAGAATATAGATCGATAAAGATCAACATCCTCACTATGTTCCATCCTCTAATGCAGCAGACATCCTAACATTATACCTTGGACGGATCCACCTTCTTTCACTTATCAAGTGTTGGTTTAGGTAGGCTAACTAACCAAATCTATTAAAAAACATCATTGTTACAGATACTTCAATGAAGAGACCATGTTCCATTAATATCACAGAACTAAAAAACTAATATAAATGTAATTTTATAAGCTGTAACACTATGCTCCATTGGGAACTTAAAGGAAGAAGAATGAAGTTGTAAAATGGAGATACCAATGGTGAATCAAAAAGATGGGTAAACAAGAGTTTTACATACACACAAATATCACATTTCATCAAGTACATAAATCCATTCTATATTCTGTAGTTGGTCTTGGTGGATACTGTACTCAAGATAGACAGTGTGAGGACCCCAATGCAGTTTGTGGTCATGGAAATTGTGTTTGCAGTGATGCCTTTTACAATAAGGAAGGAATTTGCCGTAAGTAACAATGTACATATATTCTTCTTGCAGAGTTTAAACTGCTTCTACACTCCAGCATAGAAGAAAGGGAGACCAAATAAATAATTTAAAAAATAATAATTTAAACTGCTCAATCATATGTGAATACTAGCACTTATGAAAATGATACATCACTTGAGTTACATGTGCTTAGAGATTGTGGAGTTTTAAACATATTGTACCACTGAATTGTAATCTGACACTCTGAGGACACTCTATATAATCCTTTGGCTTTGCAGATTTTGTTGTGCATGGTGAAAGTTTGACTTACTTTCATGATTTCTTTCAATGATGTAATTTTCCAAATCACCATCCTGCGATACTGTACTTTCCCGCCGAGTGGTTACCGGGACCCAAATTTGGGGGTAAAGAATAGAACCACTGTTACCTGCCACGCATGTCGTAAGAGGCACTAAGGAGGTTTGGCTGAAATCGGATGCGCATGTCCTAAACATGTAAAAGTCAATGCATTTAGGGGCCTACCAAACCAATGTGCAACGTATACACGTTCTGGCAAAGATCAAATATATCACAAAGAGTGATTAAAATTGTTCGTAAAGAACGAACACAAAGACGAGGAAGACTGTACTTTCCAGGATCAAGAGTATCACATCCAAACTACACATCTTCACCATCAGATTTAAAAGTGACAATGGATTCGATACATGCACAAGCAGCAACCTCACAACATAACCAATAATCTGCTTAGCTGAAACCAACATGGGAAGAGAAGTGTGGGAGGCCAAATGATATGTTTAAAAAAAGTTTCTTTAGGCGAAGGATTGACTTCATTCCACTGGGTTTCCCCATAATACTCTGTTGCTGTCTGCAGAAATGTTGCGAGTGTCGCACACAGCACGAACTCCGTAGCTCCAGCAGAAATCCTAGAGATCTCATTAAAAAAATTGTGCATTAGACTCGGTCTGTAATCGAACCCACACCCTTCAGAACTCAAGGCGGACGTCTTAACCAATTAGCCATATTGACCCTCCCTGATAATAATACCTGGGAAGAACAATAGAATGAGAGATCACGAGAGTCGATGCTTCAAGGCAAAGCTAAAAATCTGGCTAAAAAATTTTTTTAAGAATGACAGTTACAGCTCTCTGCATCATTGAGCACAAGCTAGCGATAGTAGGAGTATAGTTTTGATGACAGCTTTAAACTAAAAAAGCATCTGTTAACTAAAGAGCAATTAGATACATAAATAAACACCTTGATAAAGAGGATCACAGAGGATAGAGTAGTATAGTCTGTCCATTAATTCGTGAGCACGTTTGAAATTGATTTTCTTGAAAACTACCTGTTGGATCTCAGTTATTTTTTGCAAGCAACCTTAGAATATCCATGACGCTAGAGAAATATTTTTTCCAAGAAAATTTGATGTAGTTTGAAATATTTCTTCTTCAGGTTATATTAAAATCAACCTCACCGGATTGTACACAATAGTAACAGATCTACGGTACACAGACGCGTTGTTCTAAAAATACATTATGGTAACATTGAAATATCGTGAGTTTCACGGGAATTCGTGCACCTAACCCAGTCGACTTTGAAAGCGGAAAGCATATGACGTTATAATTGGGATACCGTTTATAGTTATAGGCGTATCTCGCTATTTGTATGAAGCTATTGTATCATATTTGTTGGCTTATCAAAACTGACATTGATATCACATTCATAATGAGTCTGAAGTGCACATTTATAACAATGCAGAAGGTTACAGTTTTACTATACCAACACTTCCGTAGGGAATCTAAGAGAGGGCATCTATATTGCGATATTCATAACCCTGAGAAACGAACGCAACTGGCGCTTGGTCTGAATAGAGAATCCTTTTCCCGATGGATTAAACAGGACACAAAGTGCACTAATGTCAAGCAAGGAAGGCAAAGATCAATTGACACTTTGACATAGATGTCATAAGACGGGAGCTCTTGAAAATGTTTGCGATAAATCAACTTGTTACTCTCAGGAAACTGAAATTAAAACTGCAATCAGATTGCAGCATAGACATTTCTAAAAGTACTCATGAAAATTGTAAGAGCCAGCGCTTCACCTTCAGAAAACTATAGGCGGCAGGAATATTATTTGTGAAAAGCCACATTTAATTGCTGCCCGAAGTAAATACCTGAGGCAGATCCGTGAGCGGCGGAGGCAAGGTTATGATATTGTATATTTGGACGAATCCTGGGTCAATGCTCACCACACCAATGCTAAAGAATGGCAATCAGTAGACGGTGAACAGAAAAGAAAATACTAAGCAGCAAAGGCCAGCGTATTATACTAACACATGCAGGAAGTAGTGAAGAAGGTCTTGTCCATGACGCTGGACTTATTTTCCAATCAAAAGTACCGACGGTAGGACTACCACACAGAAATGAATGGACATATTTTCAGGCACTGGATGGAGAAAGATCTACTTCCAATTCTAAACAGACCATCATGCTAGGTAATGGATAATGCATCCTATCACAACGCAGTATCAGCGGAAGACAAAGTACCAACTGCATCAAATACAAAAGATCAAATTAGGACTTGGCTTGCTAAGGAAAATGTCAGCTTCGATGATACATATTTGAAACCCGAGTTGTTGCACCTGGTGAGGATGACAAATAAGACAAAGGTGTTTCATATTGACAAAATCATTGCGGAATACGGCCAAGCGTCTTTGCGACTACCTCCATATCATGCTCACCTCAATCCGATAGAGCTTGTCTGGGCTAAAGTAAGAGGGCAAGTTGCCGAACAGAACAGGACGTTTAAAATGTGTGATGTTGAAGTTTTGACACGTGAGTCCTTCTCAATGATAGACATGCAGTTCTGGAAGAAGTGTGTTGAACATGTGCTCCGAGAGGAGGACGAGTACTGGCACCGAGATGGATTACAATTTGTCCAGCCAGTAACAATTATCAACCTCATGGAATCGTCAGATTCGGGATGATACAAATCATATTTTGATTATAGACTGAGAAATAGCAACGGATACATTTCCATATCCAAATGCGTCTACCATCATACAATTTGTGGTGAAGTTAAGACACCCTGGGGTATAATGGTGACCGAAGGGGAGAACTAACTGTTGCATATTGTATCCAAGTTCACGATTGCACATAAAGAGCAACACACTTAATTACTTGACCTATCAAGTTAATATGGAGATACACCTATGAATAGAATTGACATGGACAAATTCTAGGGATACTGTAAAATCTAAAATTTGAGCCCCCCCGTATTTGCAATTGTCATAAAAGATCAAAGGAATTGCCGATGTGCAAAATCCGTAGCATCTATGGACTACTGGTTAGCTTTATTTTAGCGTCATGGATATTCTAAGGCTGCATGCAAAAAATCACTGAGATCCAACAGGTAGTTTTCGAGAAAATCAATTTCAAACGTGCTCACGAATTAATGGACAGACTATAGTTAATTCAGATACATATCACATTTCATTTTGACAGTAAAGATCCCATTTTCATACCATACAGTATATTCTGGAATATACATTGCCTAATACATTGCTTGATCAACAGCACGATATGGATGATGTGACAATAACACATCAACTGTCTTTATTTCCTAGTGCTGTTGACTGTGAGCTGTTTCAACTGGGGATTGAACCAAGACCACTTGCCTAAAACGTTTAAAACACTAAGCACTATGCTACCACATCACTTATTGTTAACATATACTTACTTACTCCTCTCTGTTCCTCATGGAGCATAGGACCTCGACAGTTGTTCGCCACTTTTCTCGGTCTCTGGCTGTTTTATTGTTAGCATATACTTAATGATAATGTTGGTTGAATTGTACACGTTTTTATTATTGAAATCTCTTTTTATTCACAAAATTTATTTTTATATCTTTGTTATATGTTTCACAGACATAATTCTTAAACATGCATGCTTGCTGTTTCTTCCCTATTTTGTGTGTTTTTATTTGGTGAAATTTATTTATTGTTAACAAATTTAATCATTTCTTTAACATATCCTGTGTCAATTTGTTACCACTAGGGAAAGTCTGTCTGTCATCAGAGTTTGAGTGCTTTGACCTAGGCACACTGGCTAGAGGCACAGAATGTATTCCACAGTCCAAAGTATGTGACTCCTACCTGGATTGTGCTGATGGTTCCGATGAGTTTAATTGTGAAAGCATAAGTAAGTTTATTCTGTAACTGTTTGTGGAGGCATGAAAAATGTGATTTATACACATATATTCCTCTCGATCGCTATACGTTTCATAGGGCCTGCAAGTAATTTCTCCATACCACTCTGTCCTGGAGAACTTGCTCAATCTCTTCCATGAAATTGAGTAAGATATTTCTTGTCTCCCAGCAACGTTAGTTTCAGGGTTTCCTTAGTGTGCAATGTCAACATATAATTTGAGTCTCATAGAGAGACACAAGGCTGGTTCTTTAATTTTCCTATGCATGTTGATTGCAAAGCTTTGGCTATTTGTCTTAATGCTGTAGAAAGGTTACTGAGATATTTTCTCTGATTGTAAAGCTGTATGTATAACTGTGTAATGACGAAACAAGTAAAAACAAAGTACTGTAGTTTTATCACAGAAAACTCACCACGTGTGAAATGAAATGCTTGAGGAAGGCAGTGGGCGTCACCAGGAAAGATAGACTACAAAATGAGGACATCAGAAGCAGAGTGGGCATAATTTCATGCATCGAATACATCGAAAGACAACAAATGCAGTGGTTTGGACATTTAATGAGAATGAAATACAACCAACCACCAATAACAGCATACAATAAAAAGAGATCAGGTACTAGAGCTAAGGGAAGACCAAGATAAAGATGGATAGACAATATCAAGACCACACTACATAAACACATATAACACAACAAGAGCGACTCATCTGGCCCTAGAACGCAAATTAAAATTAAAGCTCCCATCCCTACGATTAACGGCAAGAGTGGACAACCAACTACATCTTCCACCTGGGAATAGACAATAGACTGTAGTTTTACAAAGTACAAAAACTATATACAGCGATGTTTTGACTAAATGGTCTTTATCAAGCAAACAACACACCAGAAGTGAAGAAATTCAGACTTCTTATATGGCATACATAACATATACACATATATTATAGAGCATAAGAAGCACAGTATCAAGAAGCAAAGGAAGGTAATACTACTTAATACTGTCTCTTCTCATGCTCCATAATATATGTTAAATGTATATAGACTATGTATATATTTGATTATTGTTTTATCTTCTGTTTTTCCATGTCTAGTTTTTCCACAGTTATTTCATTTTTAGTCACATATTTTCATTTTAGGGCAGCTAGGGATTTATTATTTAAGTGTATATGTTACTAAAGTACTTTGTTTATACTGTTACGCCATTGCCACATAGTTTTACTGCAGTCTTCCTTTATATAGGTATAATTCTGTAAGAATTTAATACTGTTCTACTTACTGAATCTTCTTTTCAGTTTTTTTTTCGTTGCACTCATACCTGTTTGTTGCTCTGATACCAGGTTGTTGCCCAGCGTCTTGGTTTTCTGTTTGTGTCTTGTGCTGCTCTAGTGGCTCGGGTGATAGTTATGTTTGCTATAAAAAAAAAAGTTAAAAGTTAAGTGCATATCCTTTACATGACTTTGCGAATCAACCCTAGCTTTTTAATGATGTTTGTGATTTTTCTAGGCATTATTACGTTCAATAGTTTGCCATTGCTTTCTAAAGCGGTGGTGCCATCGTCCTTTTGTGAAAATGCACACAAAACAATTTGCAACCAAACTGTCCGCAGTGTGATTCGAACTCAGAACATCAGGGTTAATAGATCAGTCACTTTCCCATAGCCACAGACACCACCATGCTTGCTATACTTACTGAATATAATATGTGCACAATGAGAGGAAGATGGAAGGACAAGATGCAAAGTTAACAAAATAAAACATCATGGGAAGGACTGATTAAAGGCAACTTACAATAGACATTGGTGAACATTGGTAGTTGTCCTTTGTTTCAATGGGCACTGGAAGAAATAATGATGATGATGATAGTCTCATAATTCTGTTCCCTGACATCTGGCTATGGAGCTTAAACCCAACCAAATTGCAGCCAAAATAAATATCTTTTATTGTGTGTCCATGACACTTGTTTGTATTTCTTGTGTTTTTTTCTCAGTGTGTTTTGTTCACTATCTTGTACCCTTGCAGTTCATCTACAGCAATGATTGTCATATGAAGCTAGCAGATACTCTCCTGTGTGTCTTATCACATGTTCTTGTTCTATTTTCTCAGTGTGTTTTGTTCACTATCTTGTACCCTTGCAGTTCATCTACAGCAATGATTGTCATATGAAGCTAGCAGATACTCTCCTGTGTGTCTTATCACATGTTCTTGTTCTATTTTCTCAGTGTGTTTTGTTCACTATCTTGTACCTTTGCAGTTCATCTATAGCAATGATTGTCATATGAAGCTAGCAGATACCCTCCTCACTGTATGACTTATCACATGTTCACTACTATTTTGCTGTCTGTATGTTTCATGTTTGTACAGGAAATGGTAGTTATGTCCATTTTGCTTGTCTCATTTATCTTTTATCATATGGAATATGTGTGCCAGAAGTTAACTCTTAGTGAACCAGGGCAAAGCCATTTTTACACGTCATTTCTATTTAGAATAAAAAATGCCCTTTAGTGTGGCTCTGGGTAAAATTGCATCCAACCTAAAGCCATGTAGTGTGACATTTAATCCACAAGGAGTTAAGTAAGGATTGCTGGTGAAAGGTTCACGTTTAGTGGTATATGGAAAGTGTCAAACACAGTTACTTTGATAAATATTGTTATAAGTACTTTATAGAATTGGAACAACTTAACACGGGCAGTCGATGTAAGAGAACAACATACTAGTCAAGACCTGGCTAGCTTTACTTACCCATTATTGTCCTTGATAACAGATTTGTCTGGTTAATGGAACATGGATATGATCTCAGATATGATGAACACTGCTGAGATCTATGTCTGTTGGAAGAGTGTTAACTCTTTTATCTCTAGTTTGCCTTTGAAGTTATAAGTGAATTGCTTGTAGAACTGCCCCCTCTAACATAGAAGATTGCCAAGCTCATGGTATTGCATCTTTAGCTGCATCGAGTCACCAAATTTCTGAGATTTAAAAAAAATAGCTCTGAAACACCACCCATTTCACATGTGTCACCAGAGGATGCCTTTTCAGGGGAAGAGTATTTGCAAGGAGCCTCCCGACACAGGGAAAATGAATGCTGACCAACGCTCCATCAGGATTGAAATCAGTCACAATCATTTGATATGTTACCTTGTAAACGTTATAAATTTATTTTTATTTAAAGCTTGACTGTATTAAGTAGATCATCAGATGAGCATTCTTCAAGATCTTACAACTGTCTTAATATATGTGACTATTTCGTTGGTGTGTTTGTCTCAATAATGAACAATTTGGTGATGTTTATCTCAATAATGAACAATTTGGTGTTGTTTGTCTCAATAATGAACAATTTAATTTAACGTATCATTGTTTTAATCTTTCATTCTTGCTAAAATATCAGACTAAATAAGATTCATCAGCCATGACAGCCAGTGAGTTTCTCATATCTATAAGCCAGTGAGTTTCTCATATCCATGGGCTGTGGGTATTGTTTGGGCCCCATATTTTGCTTTCTGTTTATTTTATATAAAAACTTTCAGTTTTCTTATAGTGTGGGATTGGTGATGGTGATACTGTTTACTACTCATGTCTTTTTCTCTTTAGCTCCTAGTTATCAGCAAACTAACTGGTCCCAGCAGTCTCTACCAGCTATGTCTAGTAGCAAAGGTAATAGCCAGGGAGGCAACCTTGCTGATTCATTTACTCAGCCCGTAGTGCAGGAACCTGTTAATGGCAACCACCAGAAGAAGACTCAGGATATTAATCCTCAGACATCTCTTCAGGGCAATGCTGCCAATGAACATGAGATGGGTCAAAATCAACCATCCAATAATCTACCTTTACAGAATTACAATGTAAGACCCCAACCAACCTTATCCAGTAAAGATAGTAGCATGCATTTGAAGCAGAATGTCCAGTCTGGTAGTGACCTGTCCCAACCACCTAGACCTAACCTGTATCCTAACACAGGTTTTGTAGAGAACATTCCTGCTAACTCTGCGCATGTTTCTAATACTAACATTAACCAGGCTAGACAAAATCTGGTACATCATGAATCCAACAGTCAACCTGTAATGCCCCAGGATATTGTCTCTGCACCCAAACAACAAGTTGATGATCTACAGCAACTAAATTCTGTCAAGGTATCTGGTAAAACCAACTCAGATAGCCTTACCGAACTGTCAGCTTCATCTCAGACATATCAGGCTGGACCTCAGCAAATATCAGACCTAGAAGGCAGTCAACAAAATCTCAATAAGCATAATAATCAAGAGCCAGCACATCAAGCAAATAATATGAATGCAGAACCAAATACTCATCATTCATCACAATTTGTAGGAAGCCATGCCATGAAAAGTCGGCCACTTCCTCAGACTAATGACCAAGAAAGTGGATTACGGTCCAACGTGCATCTTGAGAAAAATGGAAACACCTTCCAGCAACACAATCAGCATGTTGGCAAACCATTATCTCCCTCACATAAATCTTTATCCTCTTCCCAGAAATCCTTTCGGCCAACAAATCCTCAGTCTCAAAACCCCGGAAATGCCCCAAGTAGGTCCAGATTAAAAATACCCAGTTCAAGCAAGTCGCATACATCAGCTTCTGATCAATTGTCACAAAATCATTTGTCTATTCCAAACTACTCAAACTCCCAGAAGTGGTTAGATCCCAGTCTTTATGTACCCTATAGTCTCGGAGACTCACCTTCCCAACAGGAACAACCACAAACACCAGTTGGAAGTCATTATTTTGACTCATCTCAGTACTACCCACCATACTCCAGTGATTCTATTGATCCATTGCCTGAAGCTTTATTAGAAAATACTGGGTCAAATGATGATTTCTCCCAGTTTGGTGGACCTGATGTTGGTCATGGAAGATCACTTGGTTTGCCATACAGCAGTCAGAATTCAGGATATCAGGGCTACCCAGATCCATCTTATCCCGGTCAGTATCCTCCATCAAGGTACGATGATAATGGAGACTACAGATCTCCATCATATCAAGACCCTGACTTCTACACATCATTAGGAAGCAGACGGACATATAGACCAAGTTCTGGTCTCTACGAGGGTAAACAAATAAATGTCGTATGACATTGATGTTTCCTGGTAACTTGCACCTCAATAGTTGTAAACATTTTGCATGTATCCTACTCGTGATGTCACATTGCCTTTCTTATAATATTTATTGCATGAATGTGATATTATATTTGTCATTTTATATTGTACAATACTATGAACCACTTAGTAAGAATGTGAACAGACCAAACTGCCTATGAAGTTTTCCACAACAGAATATCAGGAAGGAAGTCAAGAGGAAGACCGAGGAAAATGTGTATAGATAATGTAGTTGAATTCTGCCAAGGGACTAAGAAGACCATCTCACAAGTCACCAGAGAAGCACAAGACAAATACATAAAGCCATGACACAGGGTTAATAACACAGTAAAAGTGTGCTGACAAAAGAAGAAGAATGCTCTGAAGTAATTGTTTATTCTTTTTTTTGAGTTGTAGTAAAGTGTTGCTGAACATGTTGCTTTGTTTGTGTCTCCTTACCCTGATGCAGACATTTTTGTCCTTAAGTTGGTTTCATTCATTTTATAATGCCCTTCCCTCAGTAAAACTACCCCAGTACTTGTACTTCCTTATTGATTTGGTGTTATTTTTCATCTTGTGTCTAATCCATAAATGCTACATTTTTTTACTGGTTATTGTCATATCACAACAAAATCAAATTTCTCAACTATTTTTGAAATGTCTGTCTATTAGTATCACAAATGGATTAATTTAATACCTTTGCAATTGGAGAAATTAAAAAAAATAATTGTTTTGTTATCAACTTCAAGATTTTATATTTACGAAATGCTTATGTAAAATTGAGAGAATATGTTAACTATTTCTTCTGCATAGAATCTCAGATATGAAATTCGCCTGAGTGGTTACCAGGGCCCAAATTGGGGTGTAAAGAATAGAACCACTGTTACCTGCCATGCATGTCATAGGAGATGAGTAAGGAGGTTGGGCATGGGGATAGCTACCCCACACAGTAAAAAACACAGAACGGAGAGCGAACCGAGTAAACGCTGACTGAAACCGGACACATCGCCAAAGGATAAGCACCAGAGCTCCTAATGGTGCTGAAGATGTGACGTAAAACAGACCAATGCTAAGGCTGCATGAATCAGATTTCCACATGAATAGAATTTATGGGAGGTCTGGTACATCGGTCTGCGTGGTGATTGAGAGAGAGATATGAAATTAATTATTTATAAAAATGTAATGCTCAATCTCAGACTGTAAAGAGTCTAGACATTTATATTTTGTATCAGAATGGTGCTTTGGATCACCGCAACCATTTCCTTTTGTCCACATATTTTGGAAAAAATCTTCATTTTTGAAGTTTGTGTATCTTTATTATAAATATTTTAAATAATTTAAAAAAAAAATATCTTTACACTTGAGATGTTGTATAATTTAGTGAGCATGATGACTGGTATTTGTTTGTGAAAGAGCTGATATTCAACAAACCTGATTTTGTGAGGATGTTTCATATTGTGTTCTTTGTGCTTATTACATGACAATCATCTGTCTTGCTTTTGATATGTAGCAGTAAATATTGGTAGATTAACCCAACGGGTCTGCAGAGCCGATATATCGGTTCAGAATGTTCATGATGTCGCAAAATCGATATATCAGCTTTTGGATGTCTGTTCACGGAAATGAATGTATCTTCACAACCGCTTTACTGAAGTTAAAAAATCTTCAGAAACGGAAAGTACATATATGTAGGTACATTACTATCTCCATTTAGCAAAGATTTGAAAGAGGGAAAGCAGTGTATTATTGTGTTAAAGTCGAGTCACATTTAAAAAAAAAACGTTAATGTTTCCGACATATGTCAACCGTGTCATAAAGACCAAAATGAGTTTTTACATTGCAATCTTGAGTACTGTTAGATCAAATTATAACTTGTGATGGTAATGAAGGATATTTAATTGATGGTAATAATGACATTTGATTGTTTATGAAATGCAGTATCGATAGTTGTAAGTCTACTGTTATAATTGCATCTAAAGAATGGGAGTTCCACATTCCATTTATTGATGTGTCCGCACTAAAAAGTGAATATTATAAAAACTAGTGCACCTAGATGAAACTTATAGAATATGTTCGCACATGGTTTATCTTCATTTAACTGCAACTTCTGGAAACATCTATGAATATTAAGATGTAATACAAACCCGAGAGTAAAAATATTTTTTATGATTCTTTGTTTTTTCAAAATAGTCATGCTACAATAATCTAATTTTCTCAAATGTATATCACCTGATGTAAAATATTATTATATTAATGTATTCCACATCCAATTAGCAACAATTTAATATATAATATGTCATACTTTAGAGAAACAGTACTAGAGTTATAAAGGTTTAAACTAATTGACATTGAATGTTAAATTTGAATCGCAAAATAAATGTGCCCAGAGGTCAAAATAATACAGAGCGAAAGGGTTAACTGTTTTCTTTTCTGCGAGTTCTTTCTTCATTTGTTTTATTTTAATATATTGGACATGCAATTAGTAGGAGGATTAGTAGGTGTTGGGTAAATGTGGTTTCTGGTTTGCTTAATAGTTACTATTAACTCTTTCCACACCAATCACTGCACCACTGCGTATTCTGTTGAACGTCATTTGCCATACACTGCATCATTCGAGTTGTTTCCCCTTATACAAGTCTTTCTAGTTTTACTTCTACTATTTTACTTCTACTTTTTAATCTTGTTATTCTAATAGGTTGTCCAGTTTTCTTCAAATTAGTATATAATAAGATATATATATGTTTATTTATTAACGAGTAGTTACAAAAATTGTTGACCTTACCAGCAGTCCAGAAAATATTCAACTAAAAACTACACTCTTGAAAAAGTCAAAAGTTTTACATACCTAGGGAGTATGATGTCATCTACGGGGGATACAGCGCCATAAATTCCACACAGAATCGCATTGGCATCAAGTGCTTTTAACAAATTGTCAAATATATGGAAGTCCAATTCACTCAGCAAGCACTTAAATTAAAGATCTTTAACTCTTGTGTGATTCCAGTATTAACTTATGGATGCGAGAGTTGGAAAGCAACAAAAGCTCTAGAAAGAAAATTAGATAACTTTGAGAATAAATGTCTTAGAAGAATACTGAACCTCAAATGGTCAGATTTCAGACCCAATACACAAATAAGACAAGAGACCAAGCAAGATAATGTATCAAATTTTATAAGAAAGCGCGCTGGAACTACATCGGCCACACACTTAGAATGGATGAGAGAAGACTCCTTACCAATCCCTCATATGGACACCAGAGGAAAAGAAACGAGGAAGACCAAGAGGACTCTGCGTAGAACCATCACCAGAGAAGGCTCAACGATGGGCCTAGTAAACATTAAAGACTTAAAACAAATAGCAACGAACGAGACTTGGAGATCTATGACCTCTGCCCTATGTCGCCACAGGCCCAAGAGGAAAGACTAACTAACAATATTTTAGGAAATAGAATGCTTTTTTCTCCTTGAATTAACTGTGTACAACTGAAGAAATAACTGCGTATGGAAAGAGTTAAAAGAGACCTACTAATACTATACCCCATAAACTCTTTATTTAATTAATATTAAAATACAGTTAATTAAATGCAAGTTATAGCAGATACCGACGAATGTTCACACACAGTGAATGAGCAGAAGGTGGAGACAAACGTATGCGCACATCAAGCTTAAACTTACATTTTTGCTAGAAATTAAATTCACTGTACATTAATTTTTATCCACTTTTTAAAAACTGAAACCATCTTCTTTAGAGTGTTGGATTCAGGTTAACTGAGAGTTAACTGAGGGGGATGGTGGTGATTGAATTTCCAGTTTCTTGCTTATTCTCTGCACCTTTTTTAAAAACATTCATTTGTTATTGTGGTCAGTGTTCTATTATATGATCTACACCAGTGATGTCAATGATTGCCCATGTACACATCCTGATGCCCTATTTTATTTCTCTGGCTTTAACGTTAAGAAGTATTTCAAGAAAAAATATGTTTCTGAATAACAGTATGATTCAGTATTTTCATTATCACAATATTAAAAAAATTTTTAACTTGTAGCAAAGATTAAGTTTTCATCTGCTATTAATTTGATTCATGTTACTATTAATATAACTTGATTATTCTTATTAGTATTACTATTACAAATGTCACATGGCTCCCACTCCTCCACGGTCATTGGTTAAGTGCACCCCAAGATATAATAATATTGAATTGCACTGATCTATACAAGTCAGTGTTAGATTGTGTATGCATGTATATAGCTACATGTCATTTTTTAATCTATATGTTGTATCTTTAAGTGTTTATACAAACTCATTATTACCATCACACACATTTATTCAGATTTCAAACGATTATTGTGCTTTACGGGCGTCTGGTCGAATGGATTAGAGCACAGCTGCTTGTGGAGATCCGTGTTCAATTCATGGTAAGGCCAAGGAATCTTTCTTTTGTTGGCTTAAAGAAAAATCCTAACCTGAACAGCTTCATAGCGACTGCACTAGCCATGCGGCCATTAAATTCCTCAGTCTCACGTCCCACTTGTCCTACACGCCTAAAAGCGGTACTACAGGCAGTAATGACAGTTTTTATTGTTTTATGTTTTTGTTATTGAGCTTTAGAAACGTAAGACTCTGCTGTTGTGTCACACATACATAAATATATGTGTGTGTATGTACATGTGTGCATTGCTTTTTAAATAAAAGAAGAAACAGTTGTAAAACCGTAAAAGCTTATGAAAATGTTATAACTCAGTGAATAAGTACAAGTTTTACATAATATACAAGATGGTATATTATATATAGCACAAGAATATACATGTTTTATATAATATACATGTTTTATATAGACAACAATTGTGACAAACGTCTCATTTATTCATGTCATTGTTACCAAAATTATCACTTCTTGGTTATCTTGTAAATGTATCAATGTCACATCCCTTATCAGTTCAAAATCGAGAGGAACAGGCCAGAGCACGGCTGCCCGGGCAAAATTCATTAGAAAAGATTAAAATAAAATTCCTACAAAAATATCTTTACCATCTTTAAAATTACATTGAGGACTCGTAGGAGCTGCAGAGTTTGTGCACTGCAGCTGAGATCTTCCTGTGTAAGAAAGAGATCAGGCCACACTTGGCTACTCAACAAAGTGCAATGATGATGGTCCATTCAATCAATAAATATCACATGTTAACATAAGTTTTTAACCTGTAAATATCACATGCATGATGTTTCAAGATAACCATATTTTTACTTAATGAATGTATCATTGTTTTCAGAGTTTCCTTCTGGAGGAGTGAGACCTTCCAAACCAGACAACAGTTTACACAAAAGTGAAGGTAAATATTCAAGTTTTAAAGGTCAACAGGTGGTACATATAAAATGTTATTTTTGAGTATGAAAATGTTGCTGTGGTTGCTCTTTTGCAGATAATTCCTAGTGTAACTTGAAAGTAGAGTAAGCCTGTATTTATATCATTTTGTTTTTTATGGAATGCAGTGTTATGCTAGCATGTTTCTTTGTGACCAGCGACACATGATGGGTGATTTAGTCTGGTTCATGCCAAGTTCCTTTACTTCCCAACATTTCTCTGGTACCCAGTTGAGAACCATTACAGTTATTGGTTACTGAACTGACGTCACAGCACTCCGGACAGACAGATAGGTGTTCAGACTCCCCCAACAGATATCGAATGGTATACATACTGATGGTTCATGTGGCTTGCTGGTTAAACACATTCCTCTCTCTCTCCCCCACAAGCACCTAGCTCTACTTGTACATGTAATTTCAAATTCCTTAAATCACTGGATTGATTCAGCGTTAATTTTAGTGTCCTCATCCAACAGTAGGTCACCAAAGAACATCTCTCTTATCCATCCTAAACTCCCCAACAATCAATTCTAGTCTCCGCTCTCTCTTTGCCGTAAGAAAAAATGCAACTCCTGCTGGGAAATATTATTCTAGAACTTGATACATATGAAGCAAATTCACTAACCGCTACAATCTCGTGGCTCTCAATGCTAAGTAATTATTGTGTAACTTTTCGCTCATTCCTGAGCATGCAGATATGGAGTCTTGAGTATTTAACTCTTTGCCAATTCTAGCTATGTGTATATACTGAGGACCTTCATCTTGGATTCTTAGCCAGTTGTTGACAAAGAGTAGCGTACTGTGTATTTCTTGAAGATCTTGAGGCCGTCAGAATGACATTTGTTGGAGAGTATAGTTGCCAGGAAAATATCAGTTAGAGAAGGTATTCTTCTTTCCACCTACCCTTGGAGGATATACCATACATAGAGACATGGAGAAGTTGTTTCTGTCCATGATGTGTATGAGGGTTTTCACTCTGCATTCATCAGCCACCACAGGCTTATGGATATCTTGTGGAAGAGGTCAAAACACAATGGACTAATTGGTTCAATGTGCATTGATGATGATCTGTCAACTAAACTAAAACTAAACTTGGGAGGCTCTATCATTAGGCAGGATCAAAATGTATGCTCTGGTTCTGGACTCCTAAGAAATTATCATTTCTTGCGTAGAGCTATATCCAACTACCCCTCGCCGCATTAAATCAATTCTGGGATGCTTCTGTGCACAGCCTACCACACAGAAGCAGAATTTGATCCCAAATACTGGCTTATTTTCGTCCTCACCTTCTCCTTAGCTTAGTGTGCAGTGCTGAATTTTTGTATGCAATATAATTAAAATTGTAGAATTGGGCTGCTCTGGTATAGTTATTTCATCTGGAAGAAGTCATAATCATCAAATGTTCCAGTTTCTAGGACACCCCATGTGAAAGTATTTAAGAGTCATGACTAACCTTGATATTCACACAAAGCAACACAGATTACTTTCTATCACAATATTGGTTGCAAGATCACTAAGTAGTTAGAAATGTGAGGATTTTGGACATTCCTGAAATCAACAGTAGACTTTTCTTTGAGCTCAATATCGATCACTTGTTAACACTGTGTGATTTGTATGTGGTCCAAGCCTAAGAGCGATTGTATGTTGTGCCAGTTATGTGCCTACAAGTAGGCCAGCACATGATTTCTGTGATACTTTTTATTTACTAGGCTAGCTTCCCTAGGCCACTACCTCAGTTGTCTCTCATGACATGCCTTGTAGGTCGCAGTGTCATTATTCTAAGCTCCGCCTGACGCACACTTCTTGACATGGTTCCTCTGGCTGCGAGGCAGATAGAACACACGGATGGAGCAAAAGAAACGTCAAAACAGAAAGGCAGTGAAAACTTCTCACAAGTGCAAGTATACTTGCCCACACTGTACAAGAACATTTCAAGCAGTTTTCGAGGCTCACTAGTCATCTATGCACACACAGACAAACATAGTGCAATTTACATTCCCTTGGATGAAAATTTGATAGTCATCATCACCGTGATGCGACATCAATTCTAAGCCTATATTAGCCGACAACCACAGCAAAACAGTAACAAATTGTTTTATAACATAAACAAAGTTTATATCCACTTAAATGTTTGACAAAAAAATAGTTGTAAATTATTAAGCATTACTTTTGGTACTTATTATAATATAAAACATCCACCTTTCTTGACTTAGTAGTGCTACATTTACCCTGATAATAAGAACAATAAATAGCTTCTAAGATTTCTTGTTATATTTTGTTTTTTTATCAAGGTTCTCAGCCTTTAGCAACAGAACAGAAGACAAGAGAGTAATCAGTGTTCAAGGACAGATACACAAGGTATATTTTCTGAAATGCTTGAGAACACTTGTTGACTAACTAAATGGCTTGAGAATGCTTATAATGATGGCAGCTGCTGATCTTGAACGGAGGCAGTTATTCTTAGTGTATCCAGGACTTGTGTTCTCCTAATTTACTATGTACTAAGTCTCCTAGCAATCAGCAGAGTCCAACTGAAGAGGTGCAGATTGGGATTGTTAGAATGATCCTTGGGTGAACAAGAGATAAATCATTCAAAGCCATGCAATACATACTTGACTATAGACACTATATTTTTATATAACCTATCTATGAAAAAAAAAAAGCTAATCCTATAATGAGGCTGATTAATGAGCCTGGAGCTAGCAGATCAGGTATTTTATATTGACCCTTAAAGGAAGAGGCAGACCTAGAAGAAGATGGCTACAAGATATTAAAGAAACCATGAACATGACCATCGAAGAAGTGGGTGAACTGGCAAGAGACAGAGTGAATTTCAGATTTGCTGCAAAGAGAGCAACGTCCTATAAAGGATATGCACCTTGATGATGAAAGGGAAGAAATTAATCCTGATCTTGCGGACACTTGACCCTCACCTTTAGCAAGAGAGATCTATGTTCTAAATGTTTTATGTGATTTTCTCTTTACAATTAAAAACTTAAAATAATAAACAAAAGATGTGTATCTATATCTCAGCTCCCAAGTCAGAACCACATCCTACTAAACTGCCACCTGCAGCATCAAACAAGAACAAAACTGGAAGTTTGCCATCGCCAAGTCCTTCAACACATAAGCCATTCCCAGAAGTTCGTGGAGACAAGAAACACATTTTTATGTCCCGTGAGAAGGTTATCATTGCCAGTACAAGAGATGCAGAGGGTCCCATCATTGCCCTCTCGTTAGGACTGGCATTTACTCTTATTCTTCTAGTGTTGGTTGGATGCCGGCTGAAAAATGTACGTCACCGCTTAAGAAAGGGCCGACCGCTGCATCAGAATGAAGCTGATTATTTGATTAATGGCATGTACTTGTAATTCAGCTACTATTTATATTATCTATATTTGAACAACTGTTATGTCTGTTCTCATGTACTTTGATTCAGTCATGTATATCTTATCAGCTTTTAGTGATAACAATATGTTTATTCTGTGCAGACTAAATATGAAAGCGAAGAATAATACTGTTACGTAATAACTTCCACATATACGTACAAGTTAATAAAAATATGTTTTTCATACTTTTTGGTATATTGGGGAATATGGTATTATGCTTATGTTTGTCTTTAACCAACAGCACATGATAGTTGATGTGGTTAACATCACACCTGTTGCCTTTGATTCTCAGTGTTTCTTTGGTACCCAATAGAGGCTGGGTTCACCTGAGAGCTGTACAAATTCCACTCTTGCTGGGGTGTTAGATCCATTGACTGTGTGACAGCAAAGCAAATTCACTAACCAGTATGCTGTTGCAGTTTCTAACTTTTACATGTCAGCATTTCAAACATTGCTACTTCAGATTGCTTCTTGTTAAAGTAGGAATAAACTGGTTGGCCTTAAGTGAATGGTGTGTATATATATATATGTATATATACACACCATATATATGTAAATGCTTTCAACCTGCAAGGTCTTACAGCAATTTACTGCCCGTAACATTCAGATGATTTGGATGTTCTGCCTTTGGAAGCATCTTGATTGGCTGTATTGGATATGGATAAGTAGCACATGTTATAGTTCTTAAGGGATCTATAGTCCAAGACATGAAAGTGTTCACTGTAATGAGAGAGCAGATGTGATTGCATCACAAACAGCTTTAGTTGGTGTGTTGAAGATGCATAATGGGATGTGCTGCAGTTGATGTTTGTTGGATGAGGACATAGCAATTCTTGACACATCTATTCTGAGTTAGAAACAATTCTGAATCAAATGTTGTCAGAGTTGTGCTGGGTACCTCACAGACAAAATGTGAAGTGTATTTAATCAGCATGCCACTAGAACTACCAGTATGGATACAGCCTAACAAAGACTAAGCACATTTGTGTCTGCTTAGAGTGCTATCAACACACAAACCGTTAGAAAAACAAAAAATGTAAATATATATGTGTTGTTTCGCTTGAAGGTTAGTTTTGTTATTTAGTGTACCCTCAGAAATACCTTCTTTGTGGTGTAGTTTTAGAAATAACTTGGCAGTGTGGTACTTAAACTAGTGTAGAAAACCCCAAAAAAATGTATTTTTACATTTTTCTACTTTTTATTACTTCTTGTGGATCTTGGTTTTAAAAAAAATCATTTTGTTCATGGCTAGATCATAATTATGAACGTTAATTATGTATCTATGTAATCTCATTCACACGATTTTTATTCTAGCAAGTTTATGTTTTTACCTCAGTATGTTATTTATGGAATCTCGCTTTCAGTATTCCTGGATATCATATATTTCATATATTATGTTTCAAGAAGTGCTGATGAGTTTATAAGTGTATCCCATGACTTCTCTAAACTATTTCATTACAGTCCATTTCATTACAGTTTATGAGTTGTTCAGGTCAAGTGGTTAGAGCACTAGCTTTGTAATTAAAGAAGATTGTGAAATTGTTTCACAGTATACTCACACTCCTGTCCACCCAGCTGTAAAATTTGTATCTTGTTTGAGAAGGATAGCTTGTCCTTGTCTTTTTTAAAGCTTTGGTCTGGGACTGTGAGTCTTATAACATTTCATACACCAGACATTATCTTTATATTTTACATGTGTGCAGATTAAGGACGTGCATAATCAAACCTATCTTGCCCAGAATACAGAATTGTCTAAGTCTGCACTGTATGGTTCTCAAACTCATTTCTATTGGAGGTTGTTTCATGCAATATGTCTTGCTGAACATAGTTGACAAAAGTGTCCCACCATGTGATAGTGATGAGCAGACAAAATTTGCACATGAGTGTTATTCTTGGTCTAACTATTCACAACCTTAACTACAGTTTCTTTGAAATCAGCCTAGATCAAAGTTTGAGAATGTAAATAGAAGGAGAAGAAAAAACCAACACACTGAATCTAGTACACCTTTTATTTATAATATTTGTTTTCCAACTATCTTCCATTTCATGTTTTGTAATCTGACTTTGAAAGGACATTTATCACAACTGTTATTTCCGTTGATTTATAAATAGTTTTTTTTTAACTTGGTTGTGTTATTTAATCATACCCAGTCATGACCAAATTATTTAACAAGAATTTTCCAAGTACAAGCTTATGCAGGATATGTTTTCATGGTGACTTGCAGTGCACATCAATGGCTCAAAATATATGTACTTCCAACATGTCACATTTCTTGTAAGCTGATCATAGAAATACTGAACAGAGATCTGGAACTGATTTAATTTAACCTGTAGAAATTGCATGTTTTTCATAACTTCCTATTTTTATTGACAAATTGTTTCCATGGTCATGGATTCTTTCCATTCCAAGACTAAGAAAACCTACTCTGACATTTATTCCTTTGGCTTATTCCATATGACCTTTATTCCTTTGGCTTATTCCATATGACCTTTATTTCTTTGGCTTATTCCATATGACCTTTATTCCTTTGGCTTATTCCATATGACCTTATTTCTTGGCTATGACATAAACTGACAATTATTTGATTGCCAGAAAATTGAGTATTTAATTAAACTAAAAGACAGCAGTTTTATATGTTTACATTTGGAGCTAATTGGAAAGCGTTTATGAAATCACAATTCAGAAAGTGATTGCAATGTTTATATTTGTTGAATTAACATTGGTAAAGTATAGACCAGATATTTGTTACAGTATAAAAAAGTTAATTGCATATCCTTTACAGGACTTTGCGAATCAACCCAGCTTTTTAACGTTGTTTGGGATTTTTACCTTCAGTAGTTTGTCATTGCTTTCTGAACGGGTTGTGCCATCGTCCTTTTGTAAAAATCCACGCGAAACAATTTGCAACCAAACTGTCGCAGTGTGATTCGAACTCGGAATGTCGGGGTTAATAGACTGAGTCACAATCCCCTAAGCCACAGATGCCCTGTAAAGGATATGCAATTAACTGTTACAGGATACAGAAGAAAAATGAGCTGTAAAGTTTTCCCAGCTTTGGAAAATGTGTTATTTGTCAGGATGTATTACTTTTATTTCTCAATATGTGTTTTATTCGATTGCCTAAATTGGGTAAATTGTGCAATATTTGTTTAAATCTTATTTTTATTTTGCATTTTACAAATTCCTATTTTGAGTTAATTTATCCTTTATTAAATTGTTGCATCCACCCCAATATTTATTTCTGGTTGTGTATGTAATGTGTCATTATTATTTTACTGCGTAAGGTGCCAGAGAGCAGTCCTATGCAGATAAGTTATTAGTAACTTATAGTTGGTGAGAAACTGACACTCTCCCGTATGTATCCTTCTTATTGAACTGTGCTTTAGTAGTCTTTCAATGTTTCTTGACCTTTTCCTGTACTGTTTTTTTTTCTTGAGGTCTCTATGAATGTGTCCGGTTCATCTCTATTCTTGTCCCAAATAAACCATGCCTGGCTGATTGTTATAAGGCATGTTATAATAAACTCTGACAAATGTTTTATAAATTCAGTAGGTACTATTAACATGTGAACATTTTTAAAATTCCTTATAAATTGTCAATCTTTGATCTTTTCTCTCTCTCATGATCCCGGCCTAGAGTGATGAACCAACTTTTATCATGAAAATTACAGTGTTTTTAAGGGACTCCGTTCTCCATTTCAGCTTCTGCAAGCTGTGTGTTATGGGGTCAGGTTTTTTTTCTTATTATCTGCTATCAGTTGACAATCTTGCAGAGCGTTTGGCCGTCATTTCGCTTTTTGCAGGGGCACAGGCTAGTTGTGCCAATTTAAAATTTGTGAAACATGTGGGTGCAGAGCTTGTTGTGGCCGGTACGGAGGCGAAGTTTGGCAACTTGTTCGCTACGAGACAGACCATAGTATCCGTCGCTGATATTAGCCTGAGGATGGTCTTTTGTCTCTGTAGTGCCAGCCGATGGTTGTTCTGGCTTCCTCATAACTAATCTCGAAATCAGTCTGAGGTAGTCGCCTGCCTTCTTTAGCTAACTTGTCGGCATCTTCATTTCCGCTTATATTGCAGTGTGATGGGATCCACTGAATGACGGTGCATTTGAGTGTGCGCACTAATGCGTCGAGGGTCGCTTTGAGCTCTGTTTTGCCTGCGCTTTTGAGTGCCGTGGTGACCGATAGAGCATCGGTGAATATCACGACTTTGTAGCCAGAGGTGCCTCTTCTCTAGGATCATTTCGGCCGCTGTTCTTATTGTCTCTGCCCGGTAGTTATTTGAGTATTTTCCTGTGGCAATCGCTTTTGTGACCGTCACTTTCTTTGAGAGTTTAAGAACTATTCCACCTCCGCCATCGCTGATTGTGTCTTTGATCTTTTAAATACCTTGACCTCTCTAGTCAGAGTAAAGTTCACCTGAATGATGAGTAACACTGATGATAAGAACAGGGCAATATTCATTAGCAAGATTAACCTATTTAATTCCTACACAATACTTTCACCATCTTCTAAATTACATTGGGGACTCTTTGTCTGTGGTACTCAAATCTTCCTGTGTAAGAAAGAGATGGAGCACACATGGTTACTCACAAAGTGCAATGATGATGGTCCTATCAATCAAACATCTGAACAAAATGCACAATTTGATTATATGATTGTATCCTACCAGAAAGTTTGTTAGATTTGTACATCTTGTTCTATCTGTAAGGACAGGAGCTAACAATCTGACCCCTTTCTCTCTAAAAATAAAAAAATATTGTTGCTGCCTGTGATACTGCTTTCTATGTGTGGGGGCATACATGTGCCTGTGGAATTTAATGGCAGTTGCCATGAAACTATTCAGGTTACAACTTTTCTTTATGCCCCCGACAGAAAAAAACTCCTTGGTTTACCGTAGATTAAACCCTGGTCTCCTGCATGGGAGCCGCTCTCTAATCCATTCAGCCAGATGCTCCACCCTTCTCTCTCAAACACACACAATATTACTTATCTGTTAGATTTGCCTTGTGTTGTGAAGCTCACAAGGAGCAAAGAATAGTAACACTGTGACCTACAAGGCATGTCGTAAGAGGCAACAGGTAGGGGTCTAGGGAAGCTACCCTAGTAAATAAAAAGCGCAGAAGAAATCGGATATGCTGGTCTAATTGTAGGTACATAACTGGCACAAAGTACAATCGCTTTTAGGCTCAGATCACATACAAATCACAAAGAGTGCTCGATATGGAACATACGAAGATCTGCTAGATGTGAAATTATTATGTCAGAAATGTTTTACAGGGGCAGGTATCTGTGATCAATTTTTCAAAGTTATTCCAAGCTAGTCTGTCATGCTCAAACCTTGATGTTCCCTAATTTTCTTTAACCCTTCCACTACGTAATTATTTTCCATGTCTGCGTACACTTATATTGCAATCTATACTAAATTAACCAGTATAAAGAGTTGCGTCATCTTAGAAAATACTCAGAGCCAATATATCAGCTCTGAAGAGTGAATGGGTTATGGTGGTTCAAACCTAGGGGCCCACTATTAATTACACAAATTCCTTATATCAAACCGTCCTTATTTATAAAAATAATTATGAGATCTGAGACGACCATTTAATAAATTTAAGAACACTAACATTGTTCTTCTGTATGGTTTGCAAAGAAATAATCATGGAAATATTAAAACAGGCATTGTATTCATGTGTTATATGTGGTCAACCATTTGCATATCATTTAAGAGCTGTTTCTGGACTAACATTAAAGATCATTTACAAGTAAAATTGTTTCCTGTCATGTTGACTACATGTTTACAAAAACATGACCTTGCCTTTCAGTTTCCTTGCTTTGTATTTTGTGTTGTATTGAGCTGGACTTATGTACTCTGATAGAAGAATGTTACCACAATAGTTGATTTCATCACACAACCTAGCTATTTAATTTATGTTTCCCACTCGCCCGCTATGAATTCTGATGTCATCGGACTGATTTTTACATGATGGCTTGCCTTTCTTTATCGCCAGAGTTCCTCACCATTCAGGCGAGTTTTTCTCCAGCTTTAGAGGTTCTTGTAATTTAGATCCACAAGAAAAATATCAAGGAATTCTGTAATCCAACCTGTATCTTTTATATACAGCTTCGACAACATTAACTATAATCTGCTTTGAGTTTGTTCTTTACAATCAATTTTAATCACTCTTTGTGATAAGTTTGATCTTTGCCAAGAATGTGTATACATTGCACCTTGGTTTGTAGGGCCCTTTTTTTCCCCGATCCAGAAGCACTTCAGCTTTCAGCTCTTCCGCTCGGTGCCATGGACATCGTAACCCTTTGGTTCGGTGCCACAAACACCTTAAATCTGGGGAATCTATGGCTTTTTCTGCCATCCCGCAGAATTGAACCGCACACAGAGGGATAGTCACCCGTAGCCCAAAGCGCTACGAACACCCTGGGCAGACGGGCTTGGTAGGCCCCTAAATACATAAGACTTCAACACGTTTAGGACACGTGCATCGATTTCAGCCAAACCCTTTAGTCACATCGCAGCATGCGTGGCAGGCAACAGTGGTTCTATTCTTTATACCCCACATTTGCCCGTGCCAGCGTGTTCGTAGCGCTGTTGGACTGTGGGTGACTTAGCCCTCTGTGTGTACGGGTTCAATTCCGTGGGCAGGCAGAAAAAGCCACAGATTCCCCAGATTCACGGTGTTCGTGGCACCGAACCGAAGGGTTACGATGTCCATGGCACCGAGCAAGAGCTGAAAAGCTCAAGTGCTTCTGGATCGGAAAAAAATACCCACATTTGGGCCCCGGTAATCACTTAGGTATCAAAGCGATGATTTGGCTAGAATCATAGACTTATCCATGATTGTTTTCTCAGTGACTCAATGAGTATGCTCAGGAAGATTGAAACAGGATGGGCTAGGAGACATTGGATGGAGTCGCTGGGGAAGTCTAAGCTGACAAAGATCAGTTTTATTTTTGTGCCAGGCATGCAGGTGTAAGGGGAATGAACGTGCGGATAGGCTTGCAGGTATAGCTGCTGTACAAAGCGGGCGAGCAATGGACTAGGCTGATATTATAAATTCCTTAAGGGAGAGAGGGTGTGTACATGATTCAAGTAATAGCGGTGAATCTACAACACTAACCAGACTGCAAGAACTCAAAGTTAGGTGTGGTGTAGCTCGACAAGAACACTATGCTGGCAGACAAAGAAGAATGATAAACCAACAAAGAATCGGTGTCGTTAGTGCCACACGCTGATGGACATACTGAGGGAGAGATCGGAGCACTTATGGACTAATTTGTTCGACGTGCAGTGATGGTGATCCGACGACTAAACTATATCACTTGGGTGATTAACTATAATAAATATTGCCCTTTTTTTGGATAGCTACCTGTATCTTTTATAAACAGCTTCGACTACATTAACTTAATAAATATTGCCCTTTTTGGATAGCTACCTGTATCTTGTATAAACATATCACTATTAACTATAATAAATATTGCCCTTTTTTTGGATAGCTACCTGTATCTTTTATAAACAGCTTCGACTACATTAACTATAATAAATATTGCGCAGTCTATAAAAAACATAACTTAGTGAAATTTTTTTTTTTAAAGTTACCTGTGTCTTTTATAAACAGCTTCGACTACATTAACTATAATAAATATTGACACTGTTTATTACAAAAAACACAACTTAGTGTAACTCTTTTTTGGAGAGCTAGCTGGTGGTGTTTTTAAAATGCTCATCTGTTGCGTGAGACAATGGGTCTTATAAGAAATAAAGATTTGTGGTTTAAATCCGGTGTGTGATTATTATTTGTTTCCAGAAATCTGTAATACTTGATCACCGTCTATTTCTTGATCATATAAGCTCTGGCGTTTCCCCTGGAATTCTTAAAACTTGTCTTTTTTCTAACACTACTCTAAGTAGTTAATTTTTATTGTCCTTGTCTATAAAACCAACCAATCCTGATGTAATTAAAACAAGACTGGCTCTTAGATTTAAAGATGCATGACTCTGCTTGAAGATGGTGGTCTTCCGCTCCATATTGACTACTGGTCCACCAATCTGTGTGATTTGAATGTGATCTGAGTCTAAGAGTGATTATACATTGTGCCAGTTATGCACCTACAAGTAGGCCAGCACATCCAATTAATGCGCTGCTTTTTATTTACTAGGTAGCATGCCTAGGGCTTAAATCAGTCGCCTTTACGACATGCATTGTAGGTTGCAGTGGTACTATTCTTTGTTCCCTTGCAGGCCCCGGTACCACATGGGTGGAAGATGGTCTAATTCTATATCAAACAAACAAAAACATGAAGAAAACAAACGTATGAATTATATGTTGTTGACTAATATAATTGTGACAAGACAGACAAATTTATCAAAAAACACGAGTAACATATGTCTGCCATATTTAATTTCACAAAAATATATAAATAAAATCAATCTGTAAAATGAGTCAGTAATGTCTTGAGATGCTAAAGAAATGTATTGTTATATAGTCATTTTATGAATTCTGTAGACATCTAGTAAGTGAAATCATGATATCATTAGGATGGGGTCTCTGTGGCTAAGTGCTTAAGCCCTTGCCTTATGTTCCAAGGTCATTGATTCAAATTCGGACCGTTCTGTTCATCAGTACATTTTTTCAAGAGACCCCAACATTGTTGGTAGAACTATGGAGTTCGTGCTTTGTACAATACTCTCGGGAGGTGGTGTGCCATTTCTGTGGACAGAGACTGAGCCATATAGGGTAAAATCCAGTGCAATGGAGTCAAACATTCGGCCTAAAATACTGATGCATTTTAAGTTTTGATTTAAGAAAAAGTTAATACTGGACATTGGATACTGTATTCATTGTTTATAAATGGCTTGTGAGAATATATATATATATATATCCTATGAGATATATTTAGGAACATTAACAGAGAATGAGCACTAGAAATAGAAAAATGTATACTTGTGCTTTAGACTTTCATCAAGGTGATCAACACAGAAAATCAACACAGACAATCATCAGAACCTCTCCAAAATGTTTGTTAGTTAGTTAATTGCATATCCTTTACAGGACTTTGCGAATCAATCCTAGCTTTTAACGCTGTTTGTGATTTTTCTAGGCATTATTACGCTCAGTAGTTTGCCATTGCTTTCTGAACGGGTGGTGCCATCATCCTTTGTAAAATCCAGGCAAAACAATTTGCAACCAAATTGTCTGCAGCGTGATTCGAACTCAAACGCCGAGGCTAATAGATGAGTCACTATTCCTAGATGCCATCCTCCAAAATGTTAGAGATTTTAAATATTGACAGCAAAGACCTAAGATTCATTCACAATGCATATTGACAACTGTCAACAACACAACACCCATAGGTGTAGACAAGTAGATAGGTACTTTCCAGCAGATGCAAAAGAATAGTGAAGCAAAGATGTGTATTATTACATGATCTGTTCTTTCTATGCTATGAAAATATTTGTGTGTGTATGTATGTATATATGTATATATATATATATATATATATATATATATATATATATATATATATATATATATATATATATATATATATATATATATATATATATATATATAATGTAGTTACTAGAATAGCAGTTTTTCGTCTGAGTGGTTACCAGGCCCAAATTGGGGTGTAGAGAATAGAACCACTGTTACCTGCCACGCATGTTGTAAGAGCCGTCTAATGAGATTGGGCGTAGCTACCCATCGTAAAAACTAGATGGCTACAGAACGGAGAGCGAACCGAGTAAACGCTGGCTGAAACCGACACATCGCCGAAGGATAAGCACCAGAGTTCCAAATGGTGCTGAAGTGTGACATAAAACACACCAATGCTAGGGCTGCATGAATCAGATTTCCACATGAATAGAATTTATGGGGAGGTCTCGTACATCAGTCTGGGCGGTGATCGCAAGAGAGAATAGCAGTTCATGAAGATAATATAAGTAGCTTGAGATATGCTTATGACAATGACTTGATAAAAAAATGAAATATAATTACATGAACTAGTTAGTATGGTGGTGACAAATAGTAACAACAAATGCATAACACTGAATAGTAAGAAGACAGAAGTATTGATCATCTGGACAAGACAAGACTCCAACAAAATCGTGCATCAAAGTAAATGGGATTAATCTAAGACCATCAATTTAAATAGCACGGAATATTGATAACATATGGTAGATGTAGATCTGAAATAATTAGTAGAATATGGTAGATGTAGATCTGAAATAATTAGTAGAATATGGAAGATGTAGATCTGAAATAATTAGTAGAATATGGTAGATGGAGATCTGAAATAATTAGAATATGGTAGATTGAGATCTGAAATAATTAGTAGAATATGGTAGATGGAGATCTGAAATAATTAGTATAATATGCTAGATTGAGATCTGAAATAATTAGTAGAATATGGTAGATGTAGATCTGAAATAATTAGTGGAATATGGTAGATGTAGATCTAAAATAATTAGTAGAATATGGTAGATGTAGATCTGAAATAATTAGTAGAATATGGTAGATTGAGATCTGAAATAATTAGTAGAATATGGTAGATGGAGATCTGAAATAATTAGTATAATATGGAAGATGTAGATCTGAAATAATTAGTAGAATATGGAAGATGTAGATCTGAAATAATTAGTAGAATATGGTAGATGGAGATCTGAAATAATTAGTAGAATATGGTAGATTGAGATCTGAAATAATTAGTAGAATATGGTAGATTGAGTGAGATCTGAAATAATTAGTAGAATATGGTAGATGCAGATCTGAAATAATTAGTAGAATATGGTAGATGCAGATCTGAAATAATTAGTAGAATATGGTAGATGCAGATCTGAAATAATTAGTAGAATATGGTATATTGAGATCTGAAATAATTAGTAGATTATGGTAGATGCAGATCTGAAATAATTAGTAGAATATGGTAGATTGAGATCTGAAATAATTAGTGGAATATGGTAGATTGATATCTGAAATAATTAGTAGAATATGATAGATGCAGATCTGAAATAATTAGTAGAATATGGTAGATGCAGATCTGAAATAATTAGTAGAATATGCTAGATGTAGATCTGAAATAATCAACAATCCAGAAAATTAGAATCATTATATGCAGCAAGACAATGTGAAATAAAGTAATAAAGGGAGTACTTCAGTGTTACAAAGAATCAATACTGACATATAAAGTGAGTCATGGACAATAAATCTCTGTAGGTTACAGAGATGTGAGAATGCTAAGAATCACATTGATTGCTAAAACGTTGATGTGTTGAAAGAGATCAAGACATATAGAAAATGTATTCGCAATATAAAAAAGAAGCGATTGTTTTCGAGCATATGATCTGAAAAGTAGGTTTAGAACATATGACAACTGGTAAAATCAATGAGATAAAGGTCGACAGAGAGAGAAAGATCGATAGAGAAAAGGTCGACAGAGAGAGAAAGATCGATAGAGAAAGGTCGACAGGAGAGAAAGGTGACAGTAAATTCTACTTCATGGCCCTGATATTCACAGACGTTAGTGGAGATCTTAGCTCGCATACGACATGACACATGATGGTGATGATATATTGAGATAGAGTTGTAAGCAACATCCTACATCATCAGTTAATTTGGTCATCTGTGTTTTGAATTAATAATCTCATTCTGTCGTTATACACTTGTAACACACTCATTTCTGCTATAAGTTGTAAGTTTTCCTTCTCTAGATAATGTACACGCACAGCAAGGTCCTCCATATTTCGTCTCTTGACTTCTCGTGATCTTTTAGCAGCGTCGTTATTCTTTTTTCTGAACTCAAAGTAGGCCTCATCTTTAACTATTTCGTTAGAATATTTCTCCGTTTTAACATCATTACTTTCATGTGAAAGATCTTTGGAACTAGGGTCACTCGTGGAAGAGTTGATATTATCGCTGATCTCCATTTTAATGTTGTTAATATCTTGTTTACTGGTTTTCAAACTTGTACCTGCTGCACCAAGTGTGGCTTTATTTTCCATGCTTTTTGCACTACGCTTTCTCTGAGGTTGGTATGTGAGTCGCGGTAATGGTAAGCTTGGAAAGTTTATTGGAGACGCAGTATTGTAGATGGATTGAACATTTTCTAGAGGAATGGGTTCAACGCTCCTCGGAATTAAAGATTCAAATGGCTTGATTGGGTACAAAGGGAAAGGTCTGATTGGCATCATGTTCCTAATAGGGTTTAGTTTAAAGACATCGTTTCTTGGAAATACCTCTGTCTGAGCTGAAGAGCGATAAGAGGTGCTTGGGTTCGCAGATAAGTCTGTTGGTTGCTCAACGTTTTGCTTGATTTCTGGTGGGTTTTGAATATGAGCTGGTGGCCAGAATGGAGAGCGTCTGAATGCACGATGAATGCTAGAACTGGTTGTCATTGTGGGAGCTGGTAGTTTTGGTGTTGTGTTATGCGTAATAGGATATTCTAGCGTACTGTCGTCAACATCGATTATGGTGTGGTCAGATGAAAGCCCTTCAGAGTCGCTACTGTCAGTGTTGTAGTGCGTATTTGATATCTTTCCAGTGTTACCTGTTCTGCTCAGATCTAAAGCTTCTTCAGACATCGTCAAGTTTTCTCTGAAATAATTATAATTTGTAAACAGTGAACTAAACACACCGATGTGGGCTACTCATATTATTTATATATTTTAGTTGATGTCATCAAATCTATATAAAATTAACATGTCAACAAATATCTCCCTGTCTTTGACTACTTACTGACGTATTCATTAACTTCCTATTTTCAATGCAATGAATTTACGAGTATATGGTTGCTGGTAATAGAGCAGGTCATCAAATATACCTGAAAAACATACTACCAATATCCAATTGTTAAAATAATCGTACCACTTGAAAAGTTAAAGTGGCTGCTGTAATCTGACCCTTACTTTCGCTGACCTGTCCAGCCTAGTAAATTCTGTCACAAGAAGCTTTGCCTAGCATAGCTGTGGTTATGGCTACACCTCGCCCGCCTTCCCAGTGTGTTCGTATCGCGTTGGATTACGGGTGACAAGTCCTCTGTGAATGCGGGTTCAACTCCGCGGACTGGCAAAAAGCCACAGGTTCCCCAGATTTACGGTGTTCGTGGCACCAAACCGAAGGGTTACGATGTCCATGACACCGAGCCGAAGAGCTTTCAGCTCAAGTGCTTCTGTATCGAAAAAAAAGGCTACATCTAAATCTTCGTCATGTTAGTTGAAACATAAGATCAATCAATCAAGTACCATGCCTGCCGGCGTAGGCGATCATGTTTCTCCACAACTTTCTTTGCATGGTGCATGTAATCAGTTCTGACGTCGATCTTTTGTCGAACTATGATGTCAGGCCATCCAACATCTTCTCCCTCTGTCTTCCACGATCTCTCCGTCCCTGAATTTTACCTGTAGTCACCAAATGCTCTAAACCTTCTCTTCGCATTATACGCCCGAAGAACCTTGATTGTCGGATTCTTATTCTTTTGATAAGGTTTCTTTGTGTGCATGCCTGATTTAAAACTTCATTTGTTTTTAGTCGCCGCCCATGGAATTTTCAGCATTCTTCTTTAAAACTAAGATATTTACAGATAATACTTCCATTCATGTCGGTCTACTGATTTTCTACTGATGGTATTCCATGTCAGCATATACTCTTTTATTTACCTTTCTACGTTGCTTCCCCATATTTCCTTTTGTCTACAAGCTTCCGTGAAAACCGCGATAGCGTAGTGGTGAGTACACTGGCTTCTTAGGCAGGTGGACTGGGTTTAATTCCGCAGTGGGAATGGAACATTGTTACCTTCGTAACGGTTCTCAGTTCGACCAGAGCCAACTATAAACTACTGGGCCTTCGGGCTCAGGTAAGAATTATGGGAAATCAGAACCCAACTACACCACGTGACCTCGCATTCCAGTATTGGTGTATATAGACGAATTCATTTTAAAATCAACACAAAATGCTAACTCGAAGTTATATTATGCAACAAGTTCAGTTTAACAATAAGGAATATCAATATTATGACTATTTTTCACCAATAAATAACCATAGACTCACAGAATTGAGTAAAATTGCAAAAGCGTGCAGTGTTCTATCAAACATCTGTAATTTCCAGATCCCTTTTCTTATCTAGGTCAAGGAATACCCGGCCAGTTGTCTGGCCTGTGCTAGAGCCTGGCTGTGGTTCGACTCAACCTCAATTGGGTACCAGGAAAACACTGGGAAGTAAAGGTTGCCGGCGTCATGTTCACCACATAACTTATCGCATTCATTAAAAGTAACAAAAATTACAGGCCCAACACCCCGTATACCTCAATAAACCTCATGGAATGAAAAAATGTCTTTTTAAAAACACATTTGTTCCTATCATCTGCTGAGAAAATAGAAAGCTGTCGTCGTCAATGAAAACTAGTTTCACTCTGCATACATGTCCAAGACATCTTCAACTTATTTCTTTGATTATGCTTGCCAGTGATTCTGATAAGTGTTAAGTGTTCTCGCACCATGATAAGGTAAGAACATCAGATATGATAGAACTTTGTGCAAACTACGAACTATTATCTCTGAGATAGATCCCCAAAATCAACATTTACTTATGAGATCTGCGATATTCATGATGTATGTCTATATCATTTCTTTCATAGCGTAATTTCATGTTAGCGAGAATCTACAACTGCTTATGAAATCAATGGAGTCCGTACGGAAGATTTTCCCACAAATTTATATATAGTCCACATCCTTCATATATAAATCGTCATTTGTAAATGAAAGCAAGGTATTCTATCTGTAGATATATTTTTGCTTTTTTTCTGCTACATATTGTCATCATCATCAAGGTGCGTATCCTTTATAGGACGTTGCTCTCTTTGCAACGCATCTGAAATTCACTGTCTCTGCTAGTTCACCCACTTCGTCGATGGTCATATTCATGGTTTCTTTAATATCTTGTAGCCATCTTCTTCTTGGTCTGCCTCTGCGTCCTGGGACCCTGCCCTCTAATATTGTTCTTTCCAGGCCATCGTGACGCTTAATGCACAGCCAGGCTCTAGCACTAGAGTCTGGCTGTGCTTAATGTGAACGAAGTATGTAATTTTTCTGTATAGTATATTGTTTATCAACCAATTCTCTTTAACATTTAGTTCTTTCAGGACATCAGTTTTCTTTCTTTTTTTCAGTCCATATTCTGTTACATATTGTACTTATACAAAATCTAATGGAAACGCTCGACATTTTTAAAAGAAAAATATTTGGTTTTTAGAAAGGGGGAATTTTATTTGCAAGTGACTAGTTGAAATCCGCGCGTCGTTGTTGCTTGCGTGTATCAAACATTAGATGGGTCAACGTTTTCTGAATTGTTTTACAATGTTATCCTTTCCGAAGCAATGTTACATGTTTACTATTATATTCACTTCTTAGAGATAATACGTACTAAAAGTTACATTAAAATTATGATTAATGTTACTTTCTGTGACTGAAATCGGATGCATGTGTCCTAAACGTATAGAAGTCTATGCGTTTAGGGGCCTACCAAACCAATGTACCACGTATACACGTTCTTGGAAAGATCAAACATATCACAAAGAGTGATTAAAATTGGTCGTAAAGAACAAACGCAAAGAATAAGTTACTTTCTTACTTACTCATCCTTGTGGAGCATATTCTCAAAATCGTAAATAGTAAATCAGAAAAGCATTACAAATATGAAAAACTAAAAGCAGTAGAATTTGTTAACACTTCAAACAGCAGTAATTGATGCAACAGGTCGTTCTCCAAAACAAAAACCCAAAAAGGTCCAATGACCAAAACATCAGAAAAGCAAGTATTGAGATAGACTAGACACTAGGATAGAAGTGTATATAAACAAAACTACTGTGCTACCTTGTAGTCACTCAACCTAAACAAAATCATAACTCGATCTAAAAGCATCAAATTCTGAAAATTTATAATAAAATAATTCGCAATATTGTGTGATTACTTGTGTGCAGGTTTCTATTATATTGTACATGTCATGTTTTCTAATAATATTGTTCAAGATTGTTCCTTCCTTCTGAACAATTGTTCATCTATGTGTCTTACATTTGTGTCTTTGATGATATTCACGATTGTTCATTCATTCTGAACTATCGACAAAGGCATAGTTATTACGATTGTGCTTATTTATGAAAATTTATAAAGATTATTTATGAAGTAGAGCTTCAACATCTGAATTGATAGCAAACACCAAAGATAGAGATTTGTGGAGATCTATGATCGCCTACGTCAGTCGGCACGGCGCATGATGATGATGAAGATTTAAACATTCAATTTCGAAATTGATTAGTAAACTTTCGAAGGAAATAGTAATTGGTTTGTAATGGAAAAGATACTTTACAAAACATTATATTAACGGAAAAAACTACGTGAAAGATAGACGGAGAACGACAGAGATTAAATCTACAGCTTGAAATGGAAGTGTTTCAACAAATCTGCTGAACGTCAAGGCTGGCGTTAGAGAATTGTAGAGATCCCTAATTGTCAAGACAAGCAAGCACGGCACCTGATGATGATTGCTACTGATTACATGTATACACATTCTACTTAACAGTCGACTACGATCTACACACTATACTACAGTGCACCATTTAAATTATTCATTATATTTATTTGTATATTCACATTAGATACTTTTGAATGTCTCCGTATGTAGTTGCCCATATGTAGTGTTCTTTGAAATTCGTCACTCCAGTTGTATCGTTTGCTTGATAAAGGTCTTTTGGTAGAAACGTTGCTGTGTATCATCACTGTTTCTGTATTTTGTAAAACTAAAGTACTTTGTTCTTACGTGTTTCAGCATTTAAATTACAAAAACTATCAATTAGACGAATGAACAAATATCAAAATTTGATGATGAAAACACTAAGCACTTTAATAGAATTAAATACACACATACATACCTTCAATTAACCTGCAAATGTAAGACACAGGGCCGTATCTTGGCTTGACCTAACTGGTAATTGTAACGGGAAATCTGACATCAGTTCTGATTCATGGACGAATGACCAATGTTCGTTACCTTGTTCTCCGTGGTGCTCGCGTCTTGGACTTACAACTGTTCACTGAATAATCAGCCCATGTTGTACATTGTATGTTTATTTCAACGTGTTTGTGTATGTGTTGGACAAGATTAATTATACAAGATTGTTCCGTCCATGCGTTGCTCTCAAGGGGAGCAAAGACTAATTACACTGCGACCTACAAGGCATGTCGTAAAAGACGCTTGATGTAGGGGCCTAGGGAAGCTATCTTAGTAAATAAAAAGCATCGCAGATATCGGATATGCTGACCTACTTGTAAGCGCACAAATGGCACAATGTACAATCGCTCTTAGGCTCAGATCACATACAAATCACAAAGAGTAGTTAACAAGTGGTTGATGTGGAGCGATCTAAGAAAAAGAAGATTGTTCGATGTGTGTATCGTGATTTATCTTTCTCTTATTTGATGGCATGTCAAAAGCTGATTTTGTTAAATTTCATTTGATGAGAATAATTCTCAACGTAGTTTGTTTATTTTGTACGTTGACAGTTTAAATTAACTTAAAAAACAAACAAAAACTAGAATGTAAAGCTGACTTAGAAAAGAGCTACACACCTTACCTGAATAACTGACATAGTGAGAAACATGAATGACGTGATGAGTTGGTACAACATTGCGTCGTAACAAAACTGACAGAGCAAAATCATTATGTCTCTACATAATTTTGTTTACCTTCGTCGAATTTATATTGTAATCAGTGGCGGCTCGTGATCATTTTTGAATGTGGAGCCAGATACAAATTTTCGAAAAAATTATGTGTGGGGTTGTTATGTTTTAATTTATAAAATAATTAATACACGTTACAAATTATTTTAAGGCCCCAGTGGCCCTTAATGACGAGCCGCCACTGATTGTAATATATACAAAATATGTAATATATAGGCGATGGGTCGTCATACCTACGGAAGACATAGTCGAGTGTCACTAGACAAGCAATTGAGTGGAACCCGCAAAGAAAAGGAACAATATAACGTCCGAAACAGACCTGGAGACGACGTCTTTTTGAGAAATTGAAGAGTGCACGACTATCCTGGGAGACTATAAAAACCAGCCAGAGACCGAGAAAAGTGGCGAAAACTGTTGATGTGTTTACATGCTGCAGCATAAAACGTCGCAGCTGAGCAGCTTAAAATGAAGAGTCGATCTGGAACTATACCAGCAGAGACCAGTAAATGAGCGATGTTGAGGTACCATGCTGCAGCATAAATGAGCCGATGTGGTTTCATACTGCAGCATAAATGAGCAGATGTAATGTTATAATGTAGAATTTTCTGTTTGGAAAACTGTAACAGTTACCCGTCTGTAACAATCGATGTCTCTTACACTCATATACTCTCTGTGCTTGGAAGGAAACCGAAATAAAACTGACTAGATCTGATGGGAAAGAACGAATATGTGAACTTTCTAATCAATGACATCCATCGTAAGGACTGTAGATGTGATGATCATTTGGATACATGCCTAAAGTTCTACATAACTATGAGACAATCTAGGGAGGTGATGATTAAAGTGAACCTTACCTTAGATACTGTATCATTAAGTTGTTCAGAGAGTCGTTGAGCCTGACAATCCACATAACCCCAGTCCTTCATTGATGTGTACAATATAAATAGTACATGATATTTGGCTGAAGAACAAGAGCCCAAGCTTCATTGAAGAAGAAGAAGAAAACGTCGTCCCGCAGAGTAACAAGTGAATTAGAGCAAAGATTGAGTAACTCTTAGTCTTGTAAAACGCTAATTTCTATGCATTTGTCTCCCTTCTTCCACCCGAACTCAACTCACTGCCAAGTGGATGAAAGATGAACGGCTATATAACAAATAGTTATAAGTAAGAGAAAGGTTAGTAATACATAAATGTATATATGTGTGTGCTTTGGAGACTGTTCCCTTTTGAAGGATCACAGAATAACACTTGTTGTGGTTTTTCTTTCTTTCTTTCTTTCCTCCAATCATGTTTGCTTCACAGCGTCAGGTCAAGAAGAGATTTCTTAAACGGGCCCTTGTGTGCGCTTCGTAGATAGTGTCTTTTGTCGCCTCTGTTATCTCTGAGGTCCATCTTTTGCGTGGCCGGTCTTTTGCGTGGCCGGACTTGTTGTGGTATGCGACTATTTCCTATTCTTCTTCTCACATGTTCCAGTCTTCTACTGCTGTGTATTCCCATGATGGATGTCACGCTGTAGTACTTCAAAGTTTGTTATCTTTTCATATCACCTGATGTTCTAGCAGGACCGTGTTGTGCTATAATACAGAGAGGTCCCCGCATCAGGCGGCACTATAAGGGGACGGCATAAGAAGCGAAATCGAAATACAATTTAAACAATTCAATATTTTAAAATCTTTACGCAACACTTTTCTATATTGGTCTATGTTATTCCGATTTAGATGTATAAGATGTATAAGCCACGGAGAAGATGGATTCAGGATGTAACTGATGGTTTGAACATGACGGCTGCAGAAGCAGGACATCTGGCCTATGAGAGAGAAATTCCGGAGAGGGTTGGCAAAGTTCTGCTCAGGACAAGCTATTTGATGATGATGATTCGTACATTTTGTGCAGTTTAAAAAACACAATCACAATCAAATATTATTTTAAAGAAAAAACATTAAAGGCCGGCATTTGGAAGACTTGCATCATACTGAGAAAATATACCGCACGGTCCTGTGTTGAATATATATATATACGTATTCGTCATGCGACGTGTTCTAATGTACACGTTACATACATTTGTTCTAATGTACACGTTACATACATTTGTTCTAATGTACACAGTACATACATTTGTTCTAATGTACACGGTACATACATTTGTTCTAATGACACGTACATACATTTGCTGTGTTTTCATTTTAACTAAGGTTTTGCAGTTTTAATGTTGTACAGTACATTCAAGTTGGAAACTAAAGGACAACCTTCTTCGCTCTATTTATACCTTAAGAACGGCGATTCTTTTAAATTGTGTTTAATTGACAGTGTATGTTTATGTAAGTGTCGGGGAAAGGAAGGGGGTTCCATGCGTAGAGTTAAGTGTCACTCTCGTTTCAAAGGCACTTGATTCGCTCCCGTGTGAAGCTATCGATATATTTTTCCAGAGACCCCTGATCTCAGTGTAGCCGAGATCGAGTTCCTAGTCCTATCGTAGACGGGCGATAATACGTAGGTTTCGGTTCAATTTGAGCACGTAAACCCTTGGTAGTTCAAAATCGAAAAGAACAGGCTGGACAGCCTCTGCCTGAGCAAAATTCACTAGAAAAATTTAGAAATAAAAAACTATAATAATATCTTCTAAATTACAACGGGACCCTCGCCAGTGCTACGGAGTTCATGCACAGAGATCTTTCTGTGTAAGAAAGATCGGAGTACATATGTTAACACACCGAAATGCAATGATGATGGTCCTATCAATCAATCAATCAATCAATCAATCATTAAGTGTGGTAGATAGTTTAATCAGCTAGACCAGTGCTGTCCAGCATTTTTATATATCGGTACGCATCTGGCTAATGACTTTGAAGGCGCGGGCGCAGTCTGGCAATCGCAATAACAATAATAATAAAGTAATATTAATAGTAATATTAATATAAAAAACAAATAACAAATTAACTTGACTAAATGTTTAAATTTAAAAAAATTGAGTGTATGAAAAGCGAAAAAATACTGTTATTAATTTGTTGAGCAATTGCCACACTACATGACTGTGGGTTAGACATCTTTTTACCAGGAACAACACTAAAGGACGTTTTTAATTCTAAAATAAATGGCTTGTAAAAACATGGCTTTTGCCCTGGTCCACTGAGAGTTAAGAAATACGATTTTCTTTCTTTAAATTCTGATTAGCTTTAAAGCCTGCATGTGACATATGGCGCCAGGGAATGAATCGAAACGGCGTCATGACGCATGTGGGCACCTAGTTTGACAGCACTAAGCTAGAGTGTATGTCAAGAATGTTCCAATAGATTGATTGTCTATTTGGGAATCGTTGATAATTATCAACGATGAATAATATGAAGCAGAAGTGAAGAACAGATTTAAAATACTGATGAGAGTCCAAGAGATGATACCAGACGGTATGGTCACAGATGCTAGAGCTATCCTCTTGTCGTCAGCCAAAGATATGATGCCAAGAAGAAAACATAGAACGAATAACTGGATTGCAAATGATACACTAGAGTTAGTACTTTCTCTTCTTCAAACGCTCAATATCGACCACTTGTTAATCACTCTTTGTGATTTGTATGTGATTCGAGCCTAATAGCGACTGTACGTTGTACCAGTTATGCGCATGCAAGTAGGCCAGCACATCCGATTTCTGCGTTACATTTATTTACTAGCGTAGCTTCCCTAGGCCTTATACCTCAATGACATCTTACGACATGTCTTATAGGTCGCAGTTTTACTATTTTTTGCGTCTCTTTCGAGTTCCTGCAGCACATGGGCCCTCTACCTCAATGACATCTTACGACATGTCTTATAGGTCGCAGTTTTACTATTTTTGCGTCTCTTTCGAGTTCCTGCAGCACATGGGTCCTCTACCTCAATGACATCTTACGACATGTCTTATAGGTCGCAGTTTTACTATTTTTTGCGTCTCTTTCGAGCTCCTGCAGCACATGGGCCCACTACCTCAATGACATCTTACGACATGTCTTATAGGTCGCAGTTTTACTATTCTTTACGTCTCTTTCGAGCTCCTGCAGCACATGGGCCCTCTACCTCAATGACATCTTACGACATGTCTTATAGGTCGCAGTTTTACTATTTTTTGCGTCTCTTTCGAGTTCCTGCAGCACATGGGCCCACTACCTCAATGACATCTTACGACATGTCTTATAGGTCGCAGTTTTACTATTCTTTACGTCTCTTTCGAGCTCCTGCAGCACATGGGCCCCCTACCTCAATGACATCTTACGACATGTCTTATAGGTCGCAGTTTTACTATTCTTTACGTCTCTTTCGAGTTCCTGCAGCACATGGGTCCCCTACCTCAATGACATCTTACGACATGTCTTATAGGTCGCAGTTTTACTATTCTTTACGTCTCTTTCGAGCTCCTGCAGCACATGGGCCCTCCTCAATGACATCTTTTTATTTTTACCGATCCAGAAGCACTTGAGCTTTTCAGCTCTTCGGTTCGGTGCCACGAACACCGTAAATCTGGGGAATCTGTGGCTTTTCTGCCATCCGCGGAATTGAACCGCACACACAGAGGATAGTCACCCGTAGTCTAACGCGCTACGAACACGCTGGGCAATGACCTCTTAAGACATGTCTTATATGTCTCATGCGGGCGAGTGGTACGCATTAGCGTAATGTATAAACATTCGCCAATTGACTCGAACACAAGACATATGTGGGTTCAATCCCAAACTCGACGTTCCACATGTGAGGAAATGAATTGACCCTTCTACTTCCTGAACACTAGGGTCTATAAATATAAAGTAAACTGGCTTCATAGCCTAATGTCTGAAAAGACTACAGAAATATTTTTGTCTTACTTTTTAAAACTGAAAAACAAATGAAGCCTGAAATGGATCTCCTTACACACACATTTTAATCAATGAAATCAATGACTTGTTAAACTTGTATTCTATCAGTGAATTATAGTGAAACAACTTGTAGTGATTGAGAATACATTTTTGAAACCAATACAGCCTGACTGATGTAGTCGACAAGATTGTATAATTTGATCGGTTGTTCCGATTCTGTGTTTGGATACAATTTCCGTTCTTGAGTAAAGTATGTGCTCTTGTTAACATAATTATTCATTGTCTGGGCAGCATCCTTTGCTGTTAGCAGAAAGCGAGCGCGTTTTAGTGCTAGTCTTTTTACCAAAATAAAATTGTACCCATCTTCATGTCTTTCAGGGTGACCTTGAGGAACGAGGACACGATGGCTGTCGATATTGTGTTCTTGTGAGTGAATATATGTTATTTAGATTTGTTGATTGATTGATTGATTGATTGATTTGATAGAACCATCATCATTGCACTTTTTTAGTAATCATTTGTGCTTCGATCTCTTCTCACAGGAAGATCTCAGCTTCAGTGCACGAACTCTGTAGCACCGCCGAGCGTCCCTGATGTAATTTTGAAGAATCTTTTCTAATGAATTTTGCTCAGCAGCGGCTTTCCATACTATTCTCAATTTTGAACAACCATGAGTTCTTTTACGTGCTCAAATTGAACACGAAACTTACGTTTTATCGTCGTCTCCGATAGGACTAGGAACTCGATCACACCTGCACTGAGATCAGAGATCTCTGGGAAAATATCCAGATGGCTCCACGAGGGAGCGAACCTGGTACCTTTTTCTCTAGAGACGAGCACCTAATCCCTACGCGACAGAGACTCATGTGTTCTCATATAAGACTTATATTTATTGTGATTATTTAATCATTTCATTACGTAATTTTATTCACCTTCAGACGCATTTTATTGAAATGTATAGTATTTCATTTTATAGCCATTATACTAGCTTTGCGTTAAAACATAATTCGAGCCTGTAAATCGACTAGGAAGGACGAAAAAGGTTAAAGTCTTACAGATGTAAAACAAAAACCATATTCTTAGGAACAAACATATAAGATAGAACATCAACATAAATTGAAAGTGTTACCGTTATTAGTGTTAAACAGTGTCTTATACAATAAAAGGTCTACATATCAAACTCAAGACCACACTAAATAAGTAAAAGTTAATTGCATATCCTTTACAGGACTTTGCGAATAAATCCCAGCTTTTTAACGCTGTTTGTGATTTTTCAGGCATTATTACGTTCAGTAGTTTGTCATTGCTTTCTGAACGGGTGGTACCATCGTCCTTTTGTAAAAATCCACACGAAACAATTTGCAACCAGACTGTCCGCAGCGTGATTCGAACTGAGAACGCCGGGGTTAATAGACCGAGTCACTAACCCTAAGCCACAGACGCCACCACCTAAATAAATACGGGTAAAAACAAAATAACGACTAATCTATCCTCCGGAACGCAAATTACAGCTTCCATCCCTACGTGACAAGAGTGGACAACCAGTTTCATCATCCACCTGGGGAAAGTCAACAGAGACAATAGAAGGTATAAAGCCGAAGGATTGATGTCTCTGACACGGGTTTTACCTCATATGGCTCAGTCCCTCTCTGTAGAAATGGCACACCTCTGCCGAGAGTATTGCACGAAGCACGACCCGGCAAAAATCCTAGAGGTCTCTGGTAAAAGTACTGTAAACAGAACGGCACGGTCCGGATTCGAACCGCGATCTCGAAACATAAACAAGAGTTTAACCACTTAACCACCTGGACCTCAAAACCCTTTATACAGTAGCACTATTTTCTTTATCTAGCCACAGAATATCTTGAAGACGCATACAAGCTTATGAACAAAATGTTGACAAATGGAATATATTCTTCGATATAACTGATTTCTTACCTTGCATTTTATTGTGTTCTGAACACCATTGTTTTATGGTAATATCATTTTTAGCATACAAAGATAAAGGTCGTGAGTTCGAATCCGGATCACGCAGTTCTGTTCATGGGTGAATATTTTCCTCAGATACCTTGGATTGTTGGCGGAGCTACAGAGTTCGTGATTTATACAATACATTCAGCAGGAAACATACAATTCCTGCCTAGAAGGACTGAGCGTAGAGGAAATACCAATTACAATTGAAGTCAATCTTGTATTTTTAGACCATATTATATTATTTAAGGGGAACACTCATTAAAGTGATGTGGTTAAGACGTTTGCCTGTCGTACTTATATTATTTAGGGGGAACACTCATTAAAGTGATGTGGTTAAGACGTATGCCTTCGTACTGAGGTTTTGTGGGTTCCAATCCAGACCGAGTCATGTACAATTTTTCATACGTTCCCTATGATTATTGCTGGAGCTACAGAGTTCAAGCTGTGTGCAACACTTTCGGTAGATTTAGGACCATTTCTGTCGCTAGTATCGGATTCATATGGAAGCAAACCCGGAACAATGGAAGTAAATCCTTTGTTTCGAAACCCTCTTATATTGTATACAAAACACTTTCTGTTATACGCCGATCATCGTCTCTAATAGACACATTTATTATTGAATGAATCCTCTGATTTAATTACCCGTTGTACAGGTAGATCTGGAAGCCTGAGGGGTAGGGTTGATTAGTGTATTTAACCAACGCGCCACAGGAACCATCAGTATGCATACTGTTCGATATCTGTTGATGGAGACTGAGCACCTATGAGTCTGCCCTGAATGCAATGACGTGAGTTTAGTAGCCAATAAACAGAAACCATTAACTCATTTCATCGGTTGAATACTCATTAGCTATTTATATAACTAAAAGTGTACAGAATAGTTGCAACTAAGCCACAGCAGATCTGCGCAGGAAAAGAGATATTTAATGTGAACAAGAGACAGTGAAATTAAAGGAAATAATATCCAAAATGTCAAACGGATAAGGAAATTTACCAGACAGAGGTCAGCGCCAAAAACGTGTAAAGAGGAGAAATAATAAAAATTAAAAATTCAAAGCAGGTTTTAAAATCTTTCAGATGCCGTCAAAAAAGTATCTGATGTTTCTTAGTAACGCAGTTATTTTAAGAACGAGAACTAGACAATAATTTGTATCTGTTTTCTGTAGTTCTGAAGGCATCTATGACAGTTTGAGTTTGTGAATCGATACACAGACCAGACAGAGTAACATATGTACTGAGACAAGAGAACTAAAACTCCAGGATAGACACATTTAAAAGTGCAACAAAAACAAAATCAATGTGTCGACAAAAATGACGTCTTTATCAAAAATAGATCACACGTACAATGAATTTAAACATTAATTAAAAAATGAAGGAGCCCTTTGTTATACCTCGATGTATATTGGGTAATACAGTGCTATGCCCCATATTTTTCATTGACTGTCAGCACACGATGGATGGTGATGTGGTCAATATCACGCCGTCAATTTTACTTCTCAGTTCACTTCCTGGTATCCAATTGAAGCTGTGTCGACCTGAGAACAGTTACAGTTAGAAAAAAATTCCACGCGCACTGTGGAATTGAATCCATACCACTAGCATAAGAAACGATTTCACTAACAACTAATTACGTTACACAAAGCAACAATTTACAAGAGGCATTAATGTGAAGATTAATTATTCGTATGTATTGTTTAATATTTTTATTTGTTTGTTACATATCCAAATAGAATGTTTCAAATATATTGTGACTCTTTTAGTATGTTAAAAGTTTAATATACATGTTAATTGCATATTACAGGACTTTGCTAATCAACCCCAGTTTTTTTAACGCTGTTTGTTATTTTTCTAGGCATTATTACGGTCAGTAGTTTGCCATTAAAATTAAAAATATTGAGAGCATGCATTTTCCCAGTGGCTACTTATGGTTAGGAATCATGGACTATTACACAGAAATTAAGAACGAAAATCCAGTCCTTCGAAACTGAATGCTACAGAAAGATCATACGAATACCATGGACTGAAAAAGGAAAGAACACTGATATCCTGAAAGAACTAAATATTAAAGAGAATTGGCTGATGAACAACATTCTATACAGAAAAATTAAATACTTTGGTCACATCAAGCGTCACGATGGCCTGGAAAGAACAATACTAGAGGGCAGGGTCCCAGGACGCAGAGGCAGACCAAGAAGAAGATGGCTACAATATATTAAAGAAACTACTATATAGTCAGAGAATAGCAATGGAGGTCTATGTGGCTAAATGGTTGAGCGGTTTGACTTGCATTCTAAAGATCGTGGGTTCGAATCCGGACAGCGTCGTTCTGTTCACGAGTCCATCTTTTATCCAGGGATTTCTAATATTGTGATTTCAACCAGCAGACCGAGAGGGACCGAGGCAATATGGAGAAATTCAACCGGCAGACCGAGAGATACGAGGCCATATAGAAATCAACCGGCAGACCGAGAGGGACCGAGGCCATATGGAGAAATCCTACCGGCAGACCGAGAGATACCGAGGCCATATAGAAATCCAACCGGCAGACCGAGAGGACGAGGCCATATGGAGAAATCCTACCGGCAGACCGAGGGATCGAGGCCATATTGAGAAATTCAACCAGCAGACCGAGGGGTCGAGGCCATATGGAGAAATCAACCGTCAGACCGAGAGGACCGAGCCATATAGATAAATCAACGGCAGACGACAGGGACAGAGCCGTATAGATAAATCTAACCGGCAGACCGAGAAGGACCGTGACCATATGGAGAAATTCAGTGCAATTAAGTGATCATAGTTTATCTCATATATCCCTTATATCTTAAATTTTATAATTCTTTATCTCTTTCCTCCTTTATCTCTTTCCTCCTTTATCTCTTTCATTCTTTATCTTTCCTCCTTTATCTCTTTAATCCTTTATCTCTTTTATCCTTTTTCTCTTTCATCCTGTATCTCTTTCATCTCTTTCATCCTTTATCTCTTTCCTCCTTTATCTCTTTCATCTCTTTCATCCTTTATCTCTTTCATCTCTTTCATCCTTTATCCTTTCCTCTGTATCTCTTTCATCCTTTTCATCCTTTATCTCTTTCATCTCTTTCATCCTTTATCTCATTCCTCCTGTATCTCTTCATCTCTTTCATCCTTTATCTATCTTTTCTTTCCTGTATCTCTTTCATCTTTTCTATCCTTTATCTCTTTAATCCTTTATCTCTTTCATTCTTTAATCTTTAATCCTTATCTCTTTCATCTCTTTCATCCTTTATCTCTTTCATCCTTTATCTTTCATCCTTTATCTCTTTCATCCTTTATCTCTTTCATCCTTTATCTATTTCATCCTTTATCTTTCATCCTTTATCTTTCATCCTTTATCTCTTTCATCCTTTATCTCTTTCATCCTTTATCTTTTTATCCTTTATCTCTTTCATCCTTTATCTCTTTCATCCTTTATCTCTTTCATCCTTTATCTCTTTCATCCTTTATATTTCATCCTTTATCTTTCATCCTTTATCTCTTTCATCCTTTATCTCTTTCATCCTTTATCTTTCATCCTTTATCTCTTTCATCCTTTATCTCTTTCATCCTTTATCTTTCATCCTTTATCTTTCATCCTTTATCTCTTTCATCCTTTATCTCTTTCATCCTTTATCTTACATCCTTTATCTTTCATCCTTTATCTTACATCCTTTATCTTTCATCCTTTATCTCTTTCATCCTTTATCTCTTTCATCCTTTATCTTTCATCCTTTATCTCTTTCATCCTTTATCTCTTTTATCCTTTATCTCTTTCATCCTTTATCTCTTTCATCCTTTATCTCTTCATCCTTATCTCTTTCATCCTTTATCTTTCATCCTTTATCTCTTTCATCCTTTATCTCTTTCATCCTTTATCTCTTTCATCCTTTATCTCTTTCATCCTTTATCTCTTTCATCCTTTATCTTTCATCCTTTATCTTTCATCCTTTATCTCTTTCATCCTTTATCTCTTTCATCCTTTATCTCTTTCATCCTTTATCTCTTTCATCCTTTATCTTTCATCCTTTATCTTTCATCCTTTCTCTTTCATCCTTTATCTCTTTCATCCTTTATCTCTTTCATCCTTTATCTTTCATCCTTTATCTCTTTCATCCTTTATCTCTTTCATCCTTTATCTCTTTCATCCTTTATCTCTTTCATCCTTTATCTTTCATCCTTTATCTCTATCATCCTTTATCTCTTTCATCCTTTATCTTTCATCCTTTATCTCTTTCATCCTTTATCTCTTTCATCCTTTATCTTTCATCCTTTATCTCTATCATCCTTTATCTCTTTCATCCTTTATCTCTTTCATCCTTTATCTTTCATCCTTTATCTCTTTAACTCCATCATACTTTATCTCTTTAACTCCATCATACTTTATCTCTTTAACTCCATCATACTTTATCTCTTACATTCTTTATCTCTTTAACTCCATCATACTTTATCTCTTTAACTCCATCATACTTTATCTCTTACATTCTTTATCTCTTTTTTTTTTTTTTTTTTCCGATCCAGAAGCACTTGAGCTTTTCAGCTCTTCGGCTCGGTGCCATGGACATCGTAACCCTTCGGTTCGGGTGCCTAATCACCATTAATCTGGAATCTTGGCTTTTTCTGCTGCTCACGAATTGAACCTTAACTCACAGAGGGCTCTAGCTCACCTACAGTCCAACGCTACAACTTACGCTGGGACTCGCCTTTATCTCTTTAACTCCATCATCCTTTATCTCTTTAACTTCATCATACTTTATCTCTTTAACTTCATCATACTTTATCTCTTATATCCTTTACCTCTTTAATTCCATCTGTTATCTCTTTAGTTTATGTGCTATTATAAAGAACTTAATCTATTCTGCGACGTTTTTATCATTTTCATTTCATTATCATTATGTCATTTTTTCAGTAAATAAAATACATTTTTTACCTCAAATGCCGATCTCTTCCTGATAAACGAGCTAACTCCAAATGTAATGTGACAAAGTGCCAGAGAAATTCAGTTAGCAAAAAACTTACAACAAGAAAGAATATACATTACCGTTTACGGGTTGCTGTTTCAATCTCATCATTATGCATTTTTTTTACGTTCTTTCATTTCTGATGCTAACAGTTTTCTTGTTAAAGCTTGGGTCCATTTAAAGACAAGCAATGATTACAAGGAACATTGAGATGGCAGTGTAGGGTTAAATAAGCAACAAACACGTTTATTAAGCGTGTGTTATTTTGTTTGTTTATGCCAGTCCAGGACATGATGCACATCCACCTCTGTATGAACTGTTGTGTGAAATTCAGTGTTTATTCATTGAGACATCTTACATATTTTATTCATATTAGAAATTGATTGATACTACGTAAATTAAGCATTGTAATACTTTGAGAAAGTCACTAAAGTTAATTGCATATCCTTTACAGGACTTTGCGAATCAACCCCAGCATTTTTAACGCTGTTTGTGATTTTTCTAGACATTATTACGTTCAGTAGTTTGCCATTGCTTTCTGAACGGGTGGTGCCATCGCTCTTTTGTAAAAATCCACTGACAATTTGACAATCATATTGTATGTAGCGTGATTCGAACTCTGAACGTCGAGGTTAATAGACCGAGTCACTAACCCCTAGGCCACATACGTCACCGAGAAAGTCACTACATAGAGCAAATTTAGATAGTATGAACTTGACTGAAATCGGATGCATGTGTCCTAAGCGTGTAGAAGTCTATGCGTTTAGGGGCCAACCAAACAAATGTGCAACGTATACACGTTCTTGGCAAAGATCAAACATATCACAAAGAGTGATTAAAATTGGTAGTAAAGAACGAAGGCAAAGAAGAAGAAGAAGATAGTATGAATGATGGTTGCACGACAAAATTGGCGTCCATGTCAGTATCTGCATGACGGTCGTCTGATATAATTAGCGTCCAGCCCAGGATATGAATGACGGTCACACGACAAGATCTACCATCCAGGCCAAAATTTTAATAAAAGTCATCCTACACGATTAGCATGACATGATTAGCGTCCAAACCATGAGCTTAATGATGGTTGTTTGACAAGATTAGCATGACAAGCCTAGTATCCAGGCTATGATCTTAATGATGGTCACCTGACAAGATTAGCATGACAAGCCTAGTATCCAGACTATGATCTTAATGATGGTCACCTGACAAGATTAGCATGACAAGCCTAGTATCCAGGCTATGATCTTAATGATGGTCACCTGACAAGATTAGCATGACAAGACTAGTATCCAGGCTACGATCTTAATGATGGTCACCTGACAAGATTAGCATGCCAAGCCTAGTATCCAGGCTATGATCTTAATGATGGTCACCTGACAAGATTAGCATGCCAAGCCTAGTATCCAGGCTATGATCTTAATGACGGTAGCCTGACAAGATTAGTATCCAAGCCAACATCTTAATGACGGTAGCCTGACAAGATTAGCATCCAGGACATAATCTGAATTACGGTCAGCCTTACAAGATTAGCATCCAGGCTGAGATCTTAATGATGGTCGCCTGAAGTCAAGATTGCATCCAGGTCAGAATCTGAATGATGGTCGTGTGGCCAGATACCATACATGTACACACAGAAAATAACGATGGTCTCAAAGATATGATGTTTATTTCTCGTTTGCTAATCTGGAGCTTGCTTTATTGTAAGGAGAATGGCCATCTACTCCCTCCCCGCCCCCTCTCCAACTATTTCGCACCTCCCCTCCTCCCAATCCCAACCACCGACGAGACAGCCGGCTAAAACACGTTATACTTGTTCCAGATTGATTTTGATCCTCAATTTTTATAAACAACTTATTATTTTCCTTCGTTTTACTTATTACGTTGCTTTTGTTTCGTTTACATTGTTTTCCTAGTTCAGATTATTTATTTCTGGTTTTTTAGTATGTTTTATTTTATTATTTAAGTTAAACATGGAAGCGGTGGGATTGAGTTTAGACAATTTACGTCATGCCTCGACAATACTGTCTGAATTTACTGCAGTATTGACATTTTAAAATTGTGACAACATTCCGCCCCAGGCGTAATAAATCATGCAGACGAGCATGTGTTAATTAATGATCAGTATGTCATTTTTTTTGGCTGTCTTTTGTGAACAGAAAATGAATTTTTGCCTCATATGCATAGCATGTATTCTCGTCAAGACTTTTTCCTATTCGCTAGAATAATTTTGTCCAGCTCAAGCGGCTTCTTCGCATCAAGTGGTGCATACTATCATAACCGACATACAAGACATTCACAAGTGAACTCAATTGTTTTCAGTCTGTTAAGTGGATACGGTGGGACGGATAAGCGTAATACATAAGCTTTCGCCTGTCGACTCGAACGCAAGAGGGTTGTTGGTTCAATCCCACACTACGTTCCACATGTGAGTAAAGGAATTGGACCTCCTACCTTACGCACTCGAGGATCTAGAAATGTGAAGTGAGGTGACTTTATACCCTACCATCTGAAAAGGCTACGGTGACCATTCTTGCTATATTCTTCTAGTATTTTCTCAAGGTAAGTCCTATCCAGCGCCAACGTTTTTCCTTCATTTTTTAGTTCACTGGGAGCTCACATCACAAACCGCCTATAATACTCAATCTCTAGCCAGTTCCTTCACCTCTTCCATCGTCGTTTTCAAGATTTATTAACCTCCTTTTGCAATCTTCGTATTGGTCATTCCACGTATCGTGTTTCAGGAACCATGTCTTTCATTATTGCATTCCAAAACTAGCGACGCTAAATATTTTTGTGAAACTTGCATAAAGGGTTATCGGGTCATTCAAGCCACATTATGCAAAAACTTTGAATTGGATAAACTTCACGTTTAAGCCAGTATTAAACCACATTTTTTTCATTGCAAGTCCTGACAGGAATGTCCGTGTGAATTTCTGATTGAGCCCTAGCAAATACAACCTGTCTTTGCAATTGACGTTCAAAATATATATCCCTGAATATCAAACTAGCCTAGTTATGCTAGATGCATATTTAAATTGTGTATTTATAGGGGATTCCTTACTGTAACATATCTGAAAGAATATTACAAAGTTGAGTTATTTGGCAACAAGTGGAGAAATGTGGAGGCGGTGAAGACGTGTGGATAAAGACAAATGTTTCGTATTCTTTATCCTTCATTCTATGATTTTCAACTCTTCTATTCTATGATTGTTCTTCTCTTCTATTCTATTATTGTTCTACTATTCTATTCTATTTTGTCTACCTTCATTCATTATTGTTCTACTATTCTATTCTATTTTGTTCTACTCTTCTATTCTATTTTGTTCTACTATCTATTCTATTATTGTTCTACTATTCTATTCTATGATTGTTCTACTCTTCTATTCTATTATTGTTTTACTTTCTATTCTATTATTGTTCTACTATTCTATTCTATGATTGTTCTTCTTCTATTCTTATTGTTCTACTATTCTATTTTATGATTGTTCTATTTCTATTCTATTGTTCTACTATTCTATTCTATGATTGTTCTACTCTTCTATTCTATTTTTCTACTATTCTATTCTATGATTGTTCAACTCTTCTATTCTATGATTGTTTTACTATTCTATTCTATGATTGTTCAACTCTTCTATTCTATCTATAAGCCCTCTTACCTGAAAATTCTATCTCGCTACATTTCTTACAAATTAGTCTCATTCTCAACTTCAAAGCGTAAGCGAAGGAAGCCTAGTTGTACACGAAGATGATATTTCGAAGCAGGAGTTCAGAAATCAGAGGACTATCATCATAGCACTCCGGACTTGTCCATAGGTGCTCCGATTTCCGCCTCAACAAATCCAACAGCGTCCAGCGGCCCAACACGCCAGTTCGATGTTGATTAATTAGTCTCTTTGCAAATTTGGTATGTACGGGCTGTACCAATACTGACACCCATCTCTCTCAGTCTGGTCAACGAGTGGGACCTGCAAGAAAAGCCTCTCTCAGTGCATTAAGAATGTCATTTCGGTCCATTACAGCACCTTCTAATACTGTAGCCATGCCAGTCAATTTCAGCTCTTTCATTACCCTTGCCTCCTGCGTGCCCAGGGACAAAAATGAAGGTGATTTCTTTGATCCCTGTTTGTACCAGTTGGAAGAAGCAATTAGCGATGTAGGAAGAAACAATTAGCGATGTAGGAAGAAGCAATTAGCGATGTAGGGAAGAAGCAGATTAGCGATGTAGGGAAGAAGCAATTAACGATGTATGGAAGAAACAGTTAGCGATGTGGAAGAAACGATTAGCGATGTAGGGAAGAAACAATTAACGATGTAGGGAAGAAACGATTAGCGATGTAGGGAAGAAGCAATTAGCGATGTAGGGAAGAAACGATTAGCGATGTAGGGAAGAAGCAATTAGCGATGTAGGGAAGAAGCAATTAGCGATGTAGGGAAGAAGCAATTAGCGATGTAGGGAAGAAGCAATTAGCGATGTAGGAAGAAGCAGTAGCGATGTAGGAAGAAACAATTAACGATGTAGGGAAGAAACAATTAGCGATGTAGGGAAGAAGCAATTAGCGATATAGGGAAGAAACGATTAGCGATGTAGGGAAGAAGCAATTAGCGATGTAGGGAAGAAGCGATTAGCGATGTAGGGAAGAAACAATTAGCGATGTATGGAAGAAACAATTAGCGATGTAGGGAAGAAACAATTAGCGATGTATGGAAGAAACAATTAGCGATGTAGGGAAGAAACAATTAGCGATGTAGGAAGAAACAATTAGCGATGTAGGAAGAAGCAATTGCGATGTAGGGAAGAAGCAATTAGCGATGTAGGGAAGAAGCGATTAGCGATGTAGGAAGAAGCAATTAGCGATGTAGGAAGAAGCAATTGCGATGTAGGGAAGAAACAATTAGCGATGTAGGGAAGAAACAATTAGCGATGTAGGGAAGAAGCAATTAGCGATGTAGGAAGAAACAATTAGCGATGTAGGAAGAAACAATTAGCGATGTAGGAAGAAGCAATTAGCGATGTATGGAAGAAACAATTAGCGATGTAGGGAAGAAACAATTAGCGATGTAGGGAAGAAACAATTAGCGATGTAGGGAAGAAGCGATTAGCGATGTAGGGAAGAAGCAATTAGCGATGTAGGGAAGAAGCAATTAGCGATGTAGGGAAGAAGCAATTAGCGATGTATGGAAGAAACAATTAGCGATGTAGGGAAGAAACAATTAGCGATGTAGGGAAGAAGCAATTAGCGATGTAGGGAAGAAACAATTAGCGATGTAGGGAAGAAACAATTAGCGATGTAGGGAAGAAGCAATTAGCGATGTAGGGAAGAAACAATTAGCGATGTAGGGAAGAAACAATTAGCGATGTATGGAAGAAACAATTAGCGATGTAGGGAAGAAACAATTAGCGATGTAGGGAAGAAGCGATTAGCGATGTAGGGAAGAAGCAATTAGCGATATGGGAAGAAGCAATTAGCGATGTAGGGAAGAAACAATTAGCGATGTAGGGAAGAAACAATTAGCGATGTAGGGAAGAAGCGATTAGCGATGTAGGGAAGAAGCAATTAGCGATGTAGGGAAGAAGCAATTAGCGATGTAGGGAAGAAACAATTAGCGATGTATGGAAGAAACAATTAGCGATGTAGGGAAGAAACAATTAGCGATGTATGGAAGAAACAATTAGCGATGTAGGGAAGAAACAATTAGCGATGTAGGGAAGAAGCAATTAGCGATGTAGGGAAGAAACAATTAGCGATGTATGGAAGAAACAATTAGCGATGTAGGGAAGAAACAATTAGCGATGTAGGGAAGAAGCAATTAGCGATGTAGGAAGAAACAATTAGCGATGTAGGGAAGAAACAATTGCGATGTAGGAAGAAACAATTAGCGATGTAGGGAAGAAACAATTAGCGATGTAGGAAGAAAGCAATTAGCGATGTAGGGAAGAAACAATTAGCGATGTAGGGAAGAAGCGATTAGCGATGTAGGAAGAAGCAATTAGCGATGTAGGAAGAAGCAATTAGCGATGTAGGAAGAAACAATTAGCGATGTAGGAAGAAACAATTAGCGATGTAGGAAGAAGCAATTAGCGATGTATGGAAGAAACAATTAGCGATGTAGGGAAGAAACAATTAGCGATGTAGGGAAGAAGCAATTATCGATGTAGGGAAGAAACAATTAGCGATGTATGGAAGAAACAATTAGCGATGTAGGGAAGAAACAATTAGCGATGTAGGGAAGAAGCGATTAGCGATGTAGGGAAGAAGCAATTAGCGATGTAGGGAAGAAACAATTAGCGATGTAGGAAGAAACAATTAGCGATGTGAGGAAGAAACGATTAGTGATGTAGGGAAGAAACAATTAGCGATGTAGGGAAGAAACAATTAGCGATGTAGGGAAGAAACAATTAGCGATGTAGGGAAGAAACAATTAGCGATGTATGGAAGAAACAATTAGCGATGTAGGGAAGAAACAATTAGCGATGTAGGGAAGAAGCAATTAGCGATGTAGGGAAGAAGCAATTAGCGATGTAGGGAAGAAACAATTAGCGATGTATGGAAGAAACAATTAGCGATGTAGGGAAGAAACAATTAGCGATGTATGGAAGAAACAATTAGCGATGTAGGGAAGAAACAATTAGCGATGTATGGAAGAAACAATTAGCGATGTAGGGAAGAAACAATTAGCGATGTAGGGAAGAAGCAATTAGCGATGTAGGGAAGAAACAATTATCGATGTAGGGAAGAAACAATTAGCGATGTAGGGAAGAAACAATTAGCGATGTAGGGAAGAAACAATTAGCGATGTAGGGAAGAAGCGATTAGCGATGTAGGGAAGAAGCAATTAGCGATGTAGGGAAGAAACAATTCGCGATGTAGGGAAGAAACAATTAGCGATGTAGGGAAGAAGCAATTAGCGATGTAGGGAAGAAGCAATTAGCGATGTAGGGAAGAAACAATTAGCGATGTATGGAAGAAACAATTAGCGATGTAGGGAAGAAACAATTAGCGATGTAGGGAAGAAGCAATTAGCGATGTAGGGAAGAAACAATTAGCGATGTAGGGAAGAAACAATTAGCGATGTAGGGAAGAAGCAATTAGCGATGTAGGGAAGAAACAATTAGCGATGTAGGGAAGAAACAATTAACGATGTAGGGAAGAAACGATTAGCGATGTAGGGAAGAAACAATTAGCGATGTAGGGAAGAAGCGATTAGCGATGTAGGGAAGAGCAGAACGGAGGTGCAAGAAAGTTATTTTATCACAATTATTTCTTGACCTTCAATATACAATTGTAAGTGATAGACTTATTTTGTTCGTAGAAGTCCCTGGACAATTACTTCTTATATAATAAAACATTCAGATACATTTGGAGCACAGCTATTCAACAACCGTTCCCTATTTGTTTTTATCTTGTGACATCCTTTCCATGTCTTCTTACTCACCATAATTTCAATTTCTACCTTCTTCTTCTTGTGATTTTTTGGTCTCTATCCATCATCATTAAGGTGCGTATCCTTTATAGGATGTTGCTCTCTTTGCAGCACATCTGAAATTCACTCAGTCTCTAGACAGTTAACCCACTTCGTCGATGGTCATATTCATGGTTTCTTTAATATCTAGTAGCCAGCTTCTTCTTGGTCTGCCTCTACGTCCTGGGACCCTGCCCTCTAATATTGTTCTCTCCAGACCAGAGACACTAATTTTTCTGTATAGTATGTTGTTTATGAGCCAGTTCTCTTTAACATTTAGTTATTTCATGATATCACTGTTCTCCATACACCCTTTTCTTTTTCATTGTTTATTTCAGAACACCTTCTTTAATTATCCTTGTGGGTTTCATAACAAGATCTCTCTTGCTATAGAACTTAGTGTACTAGAACGTTATACACTGTCAGTGTAGTTTATATGGGATATCAGTCAACTATGACTGCCTCTACTATGATAATCAGATCTGATATCATGCTACAATGTAACTCTGTATCCAGTTAATTGCATTCCTTTACAGGACTTTGCGAATCAACCCCAGCTTTTTAATGCTGTATATGGAACGTCGGGTTAATAGACCGAGTCACTATCCCTACGCCACAGACTGACCGTTACTCTGTATACGAGATACTAAAAAACTGGAGCTTATGCTTACAAAATCTTATATAAAATGATATGTGGAAATGCGTGTCCTGTTACAGTTAAGTTCATTGCATATCCTTTACATAACTTTGCGAACCAATCCCAGCTTTGTAACGCTGTTTGTGATTTTTCTAGGCATTATTACGTTCAGTAGTTTACCATTGCTTTCTGAACGGGTGGTGCTATCGTCCTTTTGTTAAAATCCACACGAAACAATTTGCAACCAAATTGTCCGCAGCGTGATTCGAACTCTGAACGTCGAGGTTAGTAGACCGAGTCACTAACCCTAGGCCACAACGCCACCGTCCTGTTGTTACTGCCTGTAATACTGCTATTTAGGGCGGTGTAGGACAGTGGGAACATAAGCATGAAGAAATGTATTTGCCACATTGCTAGTACAGTCGTCACGAAACTGTTCAGGTTAAGATTTTTCTCATGTCCTATAGGACATCATTCGTTTAGGTCGTCTGAGGTTTGGTTAGGACTAACAACCCAACTACAAATGTATGTCTTTGTGACACAAACTGCAACGAATTACAGACACAGTGTTGTGAATCATTTTAGCAACATGTTGCATTAGCAACGCTGAACTGATAAGAGTAAAATAAATGTTGGTGATAAGTTGCAAAACTATGTTTCATTTTCAGCTAAAAGTGTAGAAGAAGAAGATGAAGAAGAGAGAGAGAGAGAGAGAGAGAGAGAGAGAGAGAAAGATGTAACAAAAATGAAATTATAATCTCTTTCTAAATTGATTGATTGATTGATTGATTAGACGTCACTTCCGCATGGAGGTTCCGTTACAATGTATCCCTAACACTTCCTTTATATTGCCATGGTGATGTATTCTGACTAGATGTAACTTGTCCATATTTAATGTTTGTTACTCCCCCTCTCCCGATTATATCGATATCTAACTCGTGCCCACGTGTCCTCAACATTTCATTCTAATATTTTGTTTGCAGATTGGTATTTTTCTTTATTTGTCCAAACATATTTAATTTGTTCTGGATTATTCCTATTGAAATGCTAAATTTAATGTTGTTATGGAGAAACGTTTTGTGGAAGCCTTGTAGAAAGTGGGCAAGGACAAACTTCAATTTTTTGCTTAAGACTGATCATTACAGACATCAAATTTAAGCTCCGCTGCATCATCATTTTCATTTACGAAGATAGATGAGAAAAGTGAAGAGCCAAGTTGACAGGAAGTAAAAAAAAGAACATTGAACATTGCAGAATCTCGTGATGAAGGCTGATTAAGTGATTAAGTGTTGCAGCAGAAAATTATAGATTACTGCGTACATGAGGATTACCCATCTTTTTTAAACAGTTTTTTCGCCAGAGATTAACATTTGAAACAGGTAATAAAATAATATTTATACAGATTAGCGTAATTCTTAATCGTTAGCATAACGACTAGGACACTTACGGGTTGTAGGTTCAATCCCACACTAGCCGTCCCCCACATGAGGAAAGGGATTGACCCTCCTACCCCCTGCACGTTGGGGTTTAGAAATGTGAATTGACAAACACTTCAAACCTAAAGATCTGAAAATGGCTGTTGAAAATGTTATTTCATTATTAAAAATACAAAGTAGTCTGCACCAGTATTGCAGATGCACACAAAGAACAGTTCGTATTAGCTCAAGATAAACACAAAGAACAGTTTGTATTGATAACAAAAGAACAGTTTGTATTAGCTCAAGATAAACAGAAAGAACAGTTCGTATTAGTTCAAGATAAACAGAAAGAACGGGTACAATATAGAGTGATAATAAACAGTCACCATTCTGATTGAATCCGCCCGCGTGGTGACGGGGCTTGCAAGGGAAGCAAAGAATAGTACCACTGAGACCTACAAGACATGTCGTAAGAGGTGACTGAGGTAGGAGTTTAGGAAGCTACCCTAGTAAATAAAAAGCATCGCAGAAATTGGATGTACTGACCTACTTGTAGGCGCATAACTGGCACAACGTACAATCGCTCTTAGGCTCAGATCACATACAAATCACACAGAGTGATTAACAAGGGATCTATAATGAGCGTTCGAAGAAGATGAAGATTGAATCAATAAACCAAACATCAAAACAAACAATACCAGATACAATCGATACCAGATACAATCGATACCAGATACAATCGATACCAGATACAATCGATAAGAATCAATCGATACCAGATCAATCAATACCAGATACATCAAACCAATACAAACATACCAGATACAATCGATACCAGATACAAACAATACCAGATACAATCGATACCAGATACAATCGAGGCTGCAAACACAAAAATTGTTGACCAATGATTTTTTGTTGTTAACTTAAAGTAGACAAAAGAGCGTAATGTGAACGGCAGAAGCATAGTTGTTAATGAACTCACTTGTTAAGAGCGTGGTCCGGGTTCATAAATACAGATCGAACAACATATTATCCAATATGCCTGGAGGTAGGAAAACAGAGTTCCTTTACTTTACTTATTAAAGAATAAAACAAAATTATTTGGGGATCTCTGTGGATAAGTGGTTAAGTCCTTTGCCTTGTGAGTCGATGGTCGTGGGTTCGAATCCGGACCTCGCCGTATTGTTCATGAGTGCAGTTTTTCTAGAGAGACCCCTAGGATTGTTGCTGGAGCTACGGAGTTCGTGCTTTGTGCAATACTCTCGGCAGGTGGCGTGCCATTTCTGCGGAGAGGGACTGAGCCATATGGGGTAAAACCCGGTGCAATGAAGTCAATACTTCGGCTTTAGAACAATTTAAACTTATTAAAGAAGTTAAATAATTAGCAAAGAATTTTAAAAAAAATATTAGAAATAGATTGAAGAAATGTAGACAAATACAAAGCATTGAATCAAATCTGAATAAAACAGAATACCAAATATGTTCATTGTGTAGAACAAAAAGGACACACATCATAAACCTCGTATATGCAATCATCAAAATAACTAACAGATAAAAGATGACATCCTCCATTATTTAAATATTTAAATAAAAAAATAGATTGTGTTAAATGTATTTATTGATTGTCGTAGCAACGAGTTAAAGTTTCAATAGATTAAATATTGGAAATCAACACGGATAATGAATGCAGTATGGCCATTGTCAAGAAGGACAATAATGGTAAACTACCTTCCTGAGGTCTGGGAAACAATCATTGGTCTCTTTGTCTCAGGAGACAATAGGTATTGCGTCACGTAGTATGTTCTGTGCTGAATCGAAATGTTTCTTGTAGCTGTAATGGTTTATTCTGGAGTGGCGCTCCTTGCCACAGTTGCTGCAGGTAAAAACTGGAGACTTGAGCTGAAACATAGAATGTTCTCTCTGCGCTCTCTTTTGCCTCCACATGTGATGTTGTTTTTCTTCTTTTCTTTTTGAGCCGCCCCTCACTGCCTCTCGCCATGCTTGCCTGTCTTTGGCCAACATCTCCCAGTGTTCCGTGTCTATGCCGCATGAAGTAAGATCACGCTTGCAGGTGTCAATGAAGCGTAATAATGGGCGCCCATGCTGTCTAGCACCAGTTGGGAAGCAATAGTAACAAGCCCCCACCCACCCAAAAAAAAAAAAAAGAAATCAAGCAATTAAAGACTAAACAGAATTATCCAACAAGAACACAGAATTCAAGAAAGTTTAAAATTTTACTTGCAGCTGTGTATCATTTGTTTAACGTAGTGTTTTAAAGACAAACAGCTTTCACAGAATATTTCAAAGATAGTGTAACTGGTTAACCAATGTCCCGCCCGTCAAATATGATTCCTCGAAGATCTGCTTTGATTATTGTGTTGTTCTAAAGGCCCTAGCGCAAGTTCCAGCCCGCCCCTAGAGAGCAGTATTATGATCCAGTCATCACATCATCATTAAACACCAGCGTCTCCTGTCAACGGACAACTTTGATTATCCTGGCAGCATCCTATCCAGATCGGCAAACATAGATTCTGAGGTCAACAATAGGATATCCAAAGCCGATGCTGCGTTCGGAAGGTTACGTGTCACTGTGTGGGAGCGGAAGGGCATAAGCATAGCCACAAAGCTGAAAGCTTACCAGGCCATAGTGCTAACCACGCTGCTGTATGCAAGCGAGACATGGACAGTGTATAGAAGACACGCAAGAAAATTAAATCATTTCCACACAAGCTGTCTACGCAGAATACTAAAAATAAACTGGCAGGACAAAATTCCAGACAGCGAAGTCCTCACAAGAGCATAGATCCCAAGCGTCAACACCCTGTTGCAGAAGGCCCACATGAGATGGGTCGGTCACGTTGCTCAAATGTCTGATAAACGCATCCCCAAACAGTTGATGTATGGCGAACTTAAAGGGGGCAGACGTTCAGCTGGTGGACAGAAAAACGCTTTAAAGACACTCTTAAAGTGTCTCTGAAATGCTTCGACATAGACAATACGTGCTGGGAATCTCTTGCGCAAGATCGCCAAATGTGGCGCTGTAACAACAAAGAGGAACCCGAATAGCTGAGAATCATCGTATTGTTGAGTCACAGAGAAAACGAGCAGCGCGAAAAGACAGAGCACACAACACGCACATGTCTAACCTTGATCATGTATGCCCCACCTGTGGTCAGGGATTCTGTTCTAGGATTGGACTCTACAGTCACCTCCGCACACACCAGAGAGGTGCAACAGTACACGTCTGAGATTGTTGTCATCGTCGCTTGCGATGGACGGCTATTAATTAGCACAAGCACACATTCTCTGGATTGAACTTAAGCTATAGTCTGTCCATTAATTCGTGAGCACGTTTGAAATTGATTTTCTCGAGAACTACCTGTTGGATCTCAGTGATTTTTTGCATGCAGCCTTAGAATATTATACGCTAAAATAAAGCTCCAGTAGTCCATAGATGCTATGGTTTTGCACATCACAATTCCTTTGATCTTTTATGACAATTACAAATACGGGGGCTCAAATTTTAGATTTTACAGTATCCATAGAATTTGTCCATGTCAATTCTATTCATAGGTGTATCTCCATATTAACTTGATAGGTCAAGTAATTAAGTGTATTTCATATAGCATGTAATGTTCTTTGAATGTTTTACACCGTGACGTTCGCGGAAGTTAGGATTACATTACTCATGCGTGCAGTCTGAATGAGTCATTGAATATGATCAGGAAGGATAGGTTTCTTTGTGTACGCGGACAATGGACTCAATCCCTACAAGGGTTAACACACTAACATACATTCATCTTCGTTCAGGGGTATATGGGTGTCGATGGCAATGAGAGAGTGGGCAGACTTGCTGATTCTGTTACAATATCGGAAGGTCAGTCAATGAAAGAGCTGATAGTCTGAACAGTGGCGGCTCGTCATTAAGGGCCAATGGGGCCGGGCCCCACCAAAAATAAGGTTCAACGTGTATTTATTATTTTATACATTAAAATATATCCTAACCGAAACCATGATTTTTCCGAAAATATCTGTCTGACACCACCAGCAAAAGTGATCATGAGCCGCCACTGAGTCTGAACATAATTTTCGCAAAGATGACTTTCATCTGAACGAATCCACGGCAACAGCTAGATTGCAAGAGCTTGGATTAAAGGCTGGAGAGGCCAGAAAAGAGCAACACAACAGGTGTATGGGTAAGACTTGTTAAGCAACATCGAACTTGTACGGTTAGTCGCTAGACGCTGTTGGAGATATTATGAAGGAGATTAGAGCATATATGAACATGTACAGAGAGCAATGAAGATATTCCAAACGGAAACCGAAACAGGATTCCATTATAGCACATCTGATAAGATAAGACAATAGGACCAGATAACAAAACAATCGAAAAAGCAGAGGCCGTAGAAATTATTGGAATATAATTAGAAGCAAACCTTTCAAAGACGTCAGTAGTAAGGGTACACACTAAATAACTTACTAAAATCCAAATTTGTTATTTTTCCAAACCAAGTAGAAGCCATTGAATAGCGTTATTAGCCAAGCATAACGAGGTGGAAAACGTGGAAAATACTGTTAATAATTGTCATGAGAAGAAGTAAAAATAGAATAATATAATTACTAGTACAGTTTGTATTTTCGAATGTTAAGCCCCAACCATTCACAAACCCACACAAATAGATGCACACACCCACGACACACACACACAATATATATATATCATCATCATCAAGGTGCGTATCCTTTACAGGACGTTGCTCTCTTTGCAGCGCATCTGAAATTCACTCAGTTCACCCACTTCGTCGATAGTCATATGCACGGTTTCTTTAATTACTTGCAACCACCTTCTTCTTGGTCTGCTTCTGCTTCCTGGGACCCTGCCCTCTAATATTGTTCTCTCTACATCAAGTTCTTGGCAACATACAAGCAGTAGTTTGCCATTGCTTTCTTATTGGTTCTGGCCACTTAACCATAATAGTCTCTGGTGTGCCCTGAGCCCGATACCAGGCTGTATATATATATATATATCATCATCATCAAGGTGCGTATCCTTTACAGGACGTTGCTCTCTTTGCAGCGCATCTGAAATTCACTCTGTCTCTTGCCCGTTCACCCACTTCGTCGATGGTCATATTCATGGTTTCTTTAATGTAACCATCCTTTTCTTGGTCTGCCTCTGCGTCCTGGGACCTTGCCCTCTAATATTGTTCTCTCCAGGCCATCACGACGTTTGATGTGGCCAAAGTATCTAATTTTTCTGCATAGTATATTGTTTATCAGTCAATTGTCTTTAACATTCAGCTCTTTCAGGACATCAGTGTTTATCCTTTTTTCTGTCCAACCTACATACAAACATATATATATTAACCTCCAGAGGCTTACGTGTATCTACTTTCCTGAGCATGCGGGTGTCTGCGGCAATTGGAGAAAGGACAGTCTTGCATCAACAGCATCGAATGTTGGGGAGTTGAAGATGGATAAGGGGATGATCTTCGGTCTTATCGCTACTGCCTGTTGAATGAAGACACTAAAATAGATGTTGAATAGATTCAGCGATTTAAGCAGTTTGGAGTTAACCTTTGTACAAGTAGAACTGGATGCATGTTGGACAGAGTGAGGAGTGTCTTTAACCAGCTAGCCACAGGGAACCATCAGTATATACTCTTCGCTCTTCGATATCTGTTGGAGGAGACTGATCACCTATAGGTCTGCCCGAAGTACAAGGACGTCAGTTTAATAACCAATAACCAACATACATACATACACATATATGTATGAACTGTGTAATTTCGTTACATTTCTCATTTTCTTGTTCTTCTGCATTATAGACTATTTTTTTAAATTCCAGACCAAACCTACTATAAATAGACTTTCATGGCTAGGTTTGACCGGGATTGTCTCGTTTTAACACCTTTATTCCGGGTTTCTGGCCCGTTTGAACTTATGTCCCGGCTTCCATAACAATACACTACAAACTAATTTTGATTTAACGTGTTCGATCTAAAAAATGTAAGATAGTTTTGTACATTTCTTTGTTGGCTATAAGATTTAATTGTTACTATTGCCAAACTAAATCCTTATGTGTAAAGACTAGCAATTTCTAAGCTTCTTCTCATTACTCTCCTTGTGTTCGTCTCTGCTTTGATTGATTGATTGATAGGATCATCATCATTGCACTTTGGTGAGTAACCATGTGTGCTCGATCTCTTTCAAGACATAAAGGTCTCAGCGGCAGTGCACGAATTCCGTAACACCGGCGAAAGTTCCGATGAACTTTAGAAGATGACGAACCTATTTTGTAGGAATTTTATTAATTAATCTTTCTAAGAATTTCACATAGACAGCGTCTTTCCAGCCTGCTTTTCTCAATGTTAAACTGTCAAGGGTTCTTTTACGTGCTCAACTTAAACACTGGACGTATTTATTATTGTCCATCTCCGATAGGACTAGGAACTCGATCTCCCCGATCAGGGACTCTCGGAAAATATTCCGTTGGCTCCAGGAGGGAGCGAAACGAGTATCTATAGAACGAGAGGCAAGCACCTAACCTCTACGCCCCTGAGACCCCTTGAATTAGAGCACACATTAGTAGCACCTGCACTTGTATGCCGAATCTGCTGTCAGCCAATGAAAATATCCATTTTTGCATAAGTCAGGGTCCGTGGTACTTTTGCACTTTGTCATATTTGTTGATTTTTAACATAAAAAAAGATACTATATGCTGGCATTGTTTAGGTCAGCGTTTCGCAAACTGGTGTCCCTGGACCACCAGAGATCTGCGAGGTACATACAGGGGGTCCTGAAATCCTGGAAGAAATATTATGATCTTTGCCATTTTAAACAGGAAAATATTTTTTTTTTCCCCGATCCAGAAGCACTTGAGCTGAAAGCTCTTCGGCTCGGTGTCATGGACATCGTAACCTTCGGCTCGGTGCCACGAACACCGTAAATCTGGGAAACCTGTAGCTTTTCTTCCAGTCCGCGGAGTTGAACCCGCACTTACAGAGGACTAGTCACCCGTAGTCCAACGCGCTACGAACACGCTGAGGGCGAAATAAGTTTAAAAACCGGTATAAAAATAGTGGTAAACTAGTACCGCTGCGAAATCAAAGTACCTGGACTAGACCGGAGTCTAAATGTCTGACAGGACAAAGGAAAGATCATTTTAACTTTCCGCAATCTGAAAATTGGAGCCAGCTTGACTGTTGGTGTGGTGTAATAATAACTCCATCGCTAGAAGAATTCCATATATAGAAACGTTTGGGAGTCCGCGGTCACAAAATGTATTTAAAAGACGATCCACAGTTATGCAAAGTTTTGGAACCGCTGGTTATCGAGATTGTTACTTTAAAAAAAAAAATTAGAATAATTACTTTTACAATGCATCGACTAACCTGTACATTTATAAAAAAAGAGAAATGGAGAAGGATTACCAGTTTCTAAAAATTAAAATTTCTGGAGGCATGGTAACATGTAATCAAAGTTTTTGTTTAATTTTGTGTGGTACACGGTGCAAGATTGGATGTCAAAGACTTAGCATCGCCAATAGCAAAGTTGATAACAACTCTTCGATAGTGACAACTCGTTGAAATTCCGGATTGATGAAAAGTTTCGTGCGTATGCAACAGGGTACGCGTTTAAAATACATGAAACCCTGATCCTTTATTTGGGGGTCTTAATTACAAGCATCGCTGATATCTGATTAATGATTAATTTCCCACCCCTTTCCTGAATTGACACTGATAGGAAGAAAAGCAAACCTTCACGCAAAATAAGTAAGTGATTCCATAATCGGTGCCATGACTACACTTGAATTAATAGCAGGCGAACTGAAAAAAACCACAATAAGTCACTGTTTAAAAAAATACACTAATGGTCACTGTTTAAAAAAAAACAATAATAGTCACTGTTTAAAAATACACTAATGGTCACTGTTTAAAAAAACAATAATGGTCACTGTTTAAAAAAACAATAATGGTCACTGTTTAAAAATACACTAATGGTCACTGTTTAAAAAACAATAATGGTCACTGTTTAAAAAACAATAATGGTCACTGTTTAAAAAGCAACAATGGTCACTGTTTTAAAAAATGATGGTCACTTTTAAAAAACCAATGCCCACGTTGGGCGCCAGAATGGCTCGCTGGTTGTGTTGGTAAGAAGCCCGTATTGCTAGGCCAGGCGATGGGTGTCGTAAGAAATGAGGGTAAGTGGTTCAAATCCTGTGCTGGTCTATTTGTTTTTCGGAAGTTCTTAATACCTGTACATTGTTTATTTGTAAAAAAAAACAATTAGTTACTATTTAAAAAACAATAATGGTCACTGTTAAAAAAAATAATGGTCACTGTTTAAAAAAATTATAGTCACTGTTTAAAAGAAATAATGGTCACTGTTAAAAAATAATAATGGTCACTGTTTAAAAAAAGTAATTTGCTCAATTTAACATCTGAAAGTATGTACGAAGATGAAACCAAATGAAATGAGAATCCATGCTTGAATAATATATAAGCACATAGCTATATATAAATATATACATTTAGATTTCAATTGTTAGTTGAGCTGTAATGTAAAAAAGCATAATTTGTGTAATGTCTCTGACTGAGTATGACATGAGAGCAACCACTTCATACAGTATGTAAAGTCAGACGGTGACATGAGAGCAACCACTTCATACAGTATGTAAAGTCAGACGGTGAGATGAGAGCAACCACTTCATACAGTATGTAAAGTCAGACGGTGACATGAGAGCAACCACTTCATACAGTATGTAAAGTCAGACGGTGACATGAGAGCAACCACTTCATACAGTATGTAAAGTCAGACGGTGAGATGAGAGCAACCACTTTATACATTATGTAAAGTCAGACGGTGAGATGAGAGCAACCACTTTATACAGTATGTAAAGTCAGACGGTGAGATGAGAGCAACGACTTTATACAGTATGTAAAGTCAGACGGTGAGATGAGAGCAACGACTTCATACAGTATGTAAAGTCAGACGGTGAGATGAGAGCAACGACTTCATACAGTATGTAAAGTCAGACGGTGAGATAGAGCAACACTTCATACAGTATGTAAAGTCAACGGTGAGATGAGACGTTATACAGTATGATAAGAATCAACAAGTTGAAAATGAGCAACTGAAACTTCATCACAGTTTATAAGAAAAAGTCAGACGTAGAGATAAAAACCATTTTATACAGGTATTAAAGTCAGACAGGTGAGATTAGGAGCAACGACTATTCATACAGTATGTAAAGTCAGGACGTGAGATGATTGAGCAATCGACTTCGCTAACAGTATGTAAATCAGACTTGGATGAGAGACAAGACTTGATACAGTAACTAAACATCAGACGGTGAGATAAGAGCAACCACTTTATACAGTATAAAGTCAGACGGTGAGATGAGAGCAACCACTTTAGTACATTATGTAAGTCAGACAGGTAGATAGCTAACACTTTACCTAATATATGTAAAGTCAAGACGGTTGAGATAGGAGCAACGACTTTCATACATATGTAAGTCAGCGGTGAGATAGACAACTGACTTCACATCATGTATGTAAGTCGACCGTGAGATGAGACGACGCTTCATACAGTATGAAGTCAGACGGGAGATGGACGAGCAATGACTGTCATAAGTATGTAGAGTCAGACAGGTGAGATGAAGCAACTACTCAACGTATGTAAAGTCAGACGGTGACGATGGGAACAACCACTTCATACAGTATGAAAAAGTCAGACAGTACATGATACAACACACTACACACAGTATGTAAAATCAACAGTGAATAAGAAACAAATGGCTTCATACATGTTATTAACAAATCAGAACAATGGATGTACATGATAGCAACACACTTCATACATAGAAATCAGAGGTGAGATGAAGCAACCACTTTATACATTATGTAAAGTCAGACGGTGAGATGAGAGCAACGACTTATACATGTATGTAAAGTCAGACGGTGAGATGAGAGCAACGACTTTAGTACAGTATGAAAGTCAGACGGTGAGATGAGAGCAACGACTTCATACAGTATGTAAAGTCAGACGGTGAGATGAGAGCAATGACTTCATACAGTATGTAAAGTCAGACGGTGAGATGAGAGCAACGACTTCATACAGTATGTAAAGTCAGACGGTGAGATGAGAGCAACGACTTCATACAGTATGTAAAGTCAGACGGTGAGATGAGAGCAACCACTTCATACAGTATGTAAAGTCAGACGGTGAGATGAGAGCAACGACTTTATACAGTATGTAAAGTCAGACGGTGAGATGAGAGCAACGACTTCATACAGTATGTAAAGTCAGACGGTGAGATGAGAGCAATGACTTCATACATATGTAAAGTCAGACGGTGAGATAGAGCAACGACTTCTACATTATGTAAGTCAGACGGTGAGATAGAAGCACGACTTCATACAGTATGTAAAGTCAGACGGTGAGATGAGAGCAATGACTTCATACAGTATGTAAAGTCAGACAGTGAGATGGAGCAATGACTTCATACAGTATGTAAAGTCAGACAGTGAGATGAAGCAATGACTTCATACAGTATGTAAAGTCAGACGGTGAGATGAGAGCAACGACTTCATACAGTATGTAAAGTCAGACGGTGAGATGAGAGCAATGACTTCATACAGTATGTAAAGTCAGACGGTGAGATGAGAGCAATGACTTTATACAGTATGTAAAGTCAGACGGTGAGATGAGAGCAATGACTTCATACAGTATGTAAAGTCAGACGGTGACATGAGAGCAACCACTTCATACAGTATGTAAAGTCAGACGGTGAGATGAGAGCAACGACTTCATACATTATGTAAAGTCAGACGGTGAGATGAGAGCAACGACTTCATACATTATGTAAAGTCAGACGGTGAGATGAGAGCAAGACTTCATACAGTATGTAAAGTCAGACGGTGACATGAAGCAACCGACTTCATACAGTATGTAAAGTCAGACAGTGAGAATGAAGCAACGACTTCATACAGTATGTAAAGTCAGACGGTGAGATGAGAGCAACGACTTCATACATTATGTAAAGTCAGACGGTGAGATGAGAGCAACGACTTCATACAGTATGTAAAGTCAGACGGTGAGATGAGAGCAACGACATACATATGTAAGTCAACGGTGAGATAACAACACTTAATGTAAAGTCAGACGGTGAGATGAGAGCAACCACTTCATACAGTATGTAAAGTCAAACGGTGAGATGAGACGTTATAACATTGTTTAAATGAAATAAGAAATAACAAGTTGAAAATCTGAGTCCCAGACTGAAACCAATTTCAAAATCTCAACTGAAGTAATTTACTTGAGAAAAGAAAAAAAAAAGCTACAGACGAAATAAAAAAAACCATTTTGGGATATACAAGTGCTTTTAAAAAAAAGTTTTCTTTTGTCTATTGCCGATTTCTTAACATTTTATTTCATTTACGTTGCTAGGCAACATTAGTTTATTTTATATTCATTTATTATCGTTGACTTGCAACCATAATTTATGTTGCAGCGCGCATTCGCTAACGCTGATTGTCAGCAATCTAGCACTCATTCGCTAACACTGATTGTCAGCAATCTACAGTCTCTGAAACATGAGAAGTATATTGACAAGTAACACTCTGATATTCATTTAACTAAACATTAGCAAATTGGTGGGGTCTAATCAATGAGTATTTCTCTATATATCTCATTTATGAATGCAGTAAATAATTTATGCGTTCAGCTTCTGCGTAATGTCACCAGCTTCACGTTATGATGATGGCTTGATTCGATATTAATTGTTGTATTTCTTTACTTTCCCGTTAACTTATATTTGACATGGTCACGTTATTGCTAACATTTACCTCCAAGAATATATTGTCAAAAATATCCATAATCTCTGTACATCTTCTCGGGTGTCTCTGTGGCTAAGGGGGCTAAGCCTTTGCGTGCATTGCGAATGTCGCGGGTTCAAATACAGACCACTCCGTTCTGTTCACGAATTCATTTTTTTTCTAGTGACCCCTAGGATTGTTACCGACGCTACGGCGTTAGTGCTATGAACAAGAATTTCGGCAAGTGGCGTGTCATTTCTGCGGAGAGGGACCGAGCCATATGGAATAAAACCCTGTGCAATGAAGTAAATATTTTGCTTTAGACCCTCCTTCGTTCACTATCAGTCTTTTGTGTTTATGACTGTGCTAAAGTCAACAATAACGTGCAAGGTTGTCGTAAAGTTGCCCGTGATGGGTAATCGTTGATGGGTACACGATGTGGTAATCATTTTATTCATCCAATACAATACACAGAAACCAAATGGTTCAGCCATGTAACATGATTACTCTCTAACACACTACAATACACAGAAACCAAATATTCAGCATTTACAGATTCCTCTAACACTACAATCAACAAATGGTTGCAAAACATGATTACTCTCTAACACACTAACAGAAACCAATGGTTGCCATAATGATTCCCTAACACACCAATACACAGAAACCAAATGGTTTGGCCATGTAACATGATTACCCTCTGACAGTACATTACAACGAGCATTACCCCTTTCGCTGCTACAAACTTCCCAAAGACGGACCTAAAAATAGCTACTCTGTGTTTCTAGGTCTTTAACGTGAATGTACGCCTATAACAGTGAAAGTAGAAATGTATAGCGTGTTAACACGTCTTTAGCCAACAGAGGAGAGATAATAACAGACGTGTTTACGCGTCTTTAGCAGTGAATGGGAAAAAAAGTCTATACACGTCCTTATCAGCTAAAGGGTTACTATTCACGTATAATGGATTCAAGGCCAAAGGTCGACTACGCAAATGGTGGACCTCAGAAATATCCGAGGCGGTAGGAAACACCTTATACGAGGCGTACTGGAGGGTACTTGCCGGAACGTTTTGCAGACCCATAACGATGAGATGCACAACTGGATTATGCAATAGATAGATATATAGATTACAATATGCTGGGAATGTTTTCAATAGTGTTTGACTGTCTTGTAGCTGGTACAACAGATACACATACATTCTATAACAATACTCAATCTGTGTGGATATAGGTGGCGTCTCTGTTATATTATGTGAACAGTCATAAAACTATGCACTGACTCTGTCATTTAACTATGTTATTTATCATTTTATTATATTGGCTAGGGTGGTCACATGGTGGATGTTTTGAAATGCAAATACACTGAACATCATTGTACAACACAATCTGTCTCCCAACAATAATATGCTATCAGTGTCATATCTGACATCAAACAATAGAAGTTAACTAGTCATGACACAGATGAACTATCTACGCATAATGCTGGAAGTATTGACACAAGGCCTGTATCAGGAAACAAGTGGTTACAACATCAGTACTGGACTTCATCAAGAAACAACAAAATAAATGGTTCGGTCACATAAACAGATTACCAACAGATAGTGCTCATCATATAGCAATTCGACTCTAATCCTTTATACAGTGAATACAAAGCAAGAGCTAGTCCACGCAAAAGGTGGACCATGGAAATAACTGAGGCGGTAAAGAACACTAGTTAGGAAGTAGAAAACAAAATCACATTCTAGAAATCGCATTGCACCACATAAATGGTTCGTCACCTTCTGTATTGCATAAAACACAGACTTCGTCGTTCCAGCAACTATCCTAGAAGACTTTGAAAAAAATTCAACAGGCTCTCATATAAATATATAATTATATTCATTATCTGTTACATAAGCATTACTACGGACTTACCTTTTGATATCGTACATGTGTAAATGTATGTGTTTGTCTAGGTGTAAGTTAGTTGTATGTACGTGCATGTAAGAATGTGAATGTGCTTCATCTTTAATGCAAGCTTATGTCTGCATGTTTGATATCGTTGTCCTTGTTTCTATCAATCGTGTGTGCATGTGTGTTAAGTTATGTTATGCGATTGACGTCATGGTACATTGGGTATTCTAATGCGTGCTCTGTCCTCCGTTGCAGCAGCCAACCTAAAGTCCATTTTCTCAGGGTATCCATGAGAAACCAATACTGACATACGGGTGCCAGTCATGGATAATGAACACACAGATCGAAAAATCTCTGAGGGCCACAGAAATATAGTTTTATAGAAGAATGATGAGAATCTCATGGACTGCTAAAATGACTAATGTTGAGGTGCTGAATGAGATCAAGACACAGATAAAGATTATCATCAATATAAGAAAGAGGCAGTCATCATTTTTCGGGCATGTGATGAGGAGGGAGGTTTAGAACACATTGTGACAACCGGTAAAATCGAGGGTAGACGAGACAGAGGAAGACAGAGAGAAAATTTTGGATAACCTGACTTCATGGCACGGTAGAGCGTCAACATCTGAGTTGATAGCAAACACCAACGACAGATATTTGTGGAGATCCATGATCGCATACTCCAGCCGGCACGGTACCTGATGATGATGACCCATGAGAAGTTGATAAGTAAACCTTCTCTCTCTACCACGAAGATGACACTGTCTGGTAAGTTCAAACGTAAATCCTAATTCTCGAACTTTGTCTTTCAGATCTCCTTAGTGCATGTGTTCCTCGGCTCATGAGGCAGATAGAACAGCACGGATGGAGCAAAGACATCAAAACAGAAAGGCAGTAAAACTTTCCACAAGTGCAAGTATACCTTGCCCACACTGTACACGAACATTTCAAGCCCGTATCGGGCTCACTAGTCATCTACGCACACACAGACAAACATAGCGCAACTACATTCCCTGGGATGAAAATTTGTGTGGTCATCATCACCCGTGATGGACGAGCATCAGTGCATGTGTGTGATTCCGTGCGTGTGTGTGTATATTAATAAGAATATGTATTGCATATATTAATGTTATTTCATACGTATATACAACACTTTCTTTTTCCATCGAAAACATCGGTCACGTGAAGCGGGAGAATATGTTTCTCGGACAACTGTTTATTTTCTCAAAGCACTTCTCACACCTTTGCCCTAGAGTGGACACTCCAGCTTCCCAAACGTCGCGTCGAAAAATGTTGCTTGACAGCTCTGAGAGTTATTCATCGATCAATAATTCAGGACGCTTTATCTAAAAAAAAACAAAATTGAAAAGAAATGTTAAGATGAATATGTGCACTTTAATATTACTGTGTCTCTTTAATAAGAAAATTATATGTCCAGCCTTTATTCGACAACTCCTGTATTTGTTGTAATGTTCAATTGACCATTTGCTCAAGCGTATTCTATTCCTTTCGCATCGTTACACGTTACATGCGTAATGCAAGCAAGTAATTTTCCATACCGCTTTATTCTGATCAACTTGTTTCATCTTTTCTATGGTATTAAGTACACAATTCATCGTCTCTCTGAGTAAAGTTCGTTTCAGGGTTTTTACCATGTCGTCCTGTCGGTTTTCAATTATGTTTCTCCCACTTCAATGCCTCCATTGTGATTTTTGGATAATTTTTTCTCTTAGTATGCCCAACATATCTCATTCTTCTTTAAAAAAAAATAAAAACTGATTCTGATATGGTTAATTGGGTGCCATAAAAACGCTAAAAAGTGAACACAATCGCTCAATGTTGACCCATATTGTGACGTTGATCAAAGAAAACAATGATTTACCCGAACAATGTATTCTCCATTCTACCCCATGGTATTAAACACTTTTTTCCTCTTAACCCTTTCGCTGCTACATACTTTCCGAAGGCTGAGCTAAAAATAGCTACTCTTTCTTTCTAGGTCACAAACGTGAATGTACGCTTATAGCAGTGACAGTAGCAATGTATAACGTGTTAACACGTCTTTAGCCCACAGAGGAGAGATAACAACAGAAGTGTTAATGCGTCTTTAGAAGTGAATGGGAAAACGTATATATACGTCCTTAGCAGATACAGGGTTAAATCTTTTACATTGAATTTGTTTTGTTCTTATCATTTCCTTTTAAATTTTGCTAATATTTCTTGAAGAGACAGAAATCAATAATACAATTACCACATCGTGGCTGTAATTTTAAATTTATTTCTGGCAGTTAATCTCCGATCCTGAGCTGCTATTAAGCTCTTCAACTCTGATCCTCAAAGGTACAGTCTTATCATGTCTGCTATGATTGTTACATTTCTCTTTCAATCTTAAAATATTTCGTTGATTATTCTGTAGAATATTTCACTGATTATTCCGTAGAATATTTCACTGATTATTCTGTAGAATATTTCACTGATTATTCGTAGAATATTACGTTGATTATTCAGTAGAATATTACGTTGATCCACAAGGACATCCTGGATGCACCCCCGCTCTAGGCAATGGCACCTTATTGACTATGTAATTGTTAGAAAAAGAGATAGACAGGATGTGCGTGTCACAAAGTCTATGTGTGGTGCCGAATGCTGGACCGACCATCGTCTTATTGTGTCTAAGCTAAATATGCATATCAAACCGCTAGGCGGCCCCAGGGAAGACAACTCACAAAAGATTAGATGTCATCAAACTCAAGAATGCTAACATCAGGGAAAAGCTGGTGGACAAACTAGAAGACTGTCTCCAGTTAATTCTGCTAGACAATCAAAATGTTGATACAAACTGGACAACCCTAAGAGAATCTATATATGACACTGCTACAGAGATCATGGGCACCGAAACCAAGAAACATAACGATTGGTTCGATGAAAACTCTGTGGAAATAAAACAAATGATGTCTGAGAAATCCAACCTTTATAATGCGCTTCAAAATGATCCTAAATCGTCATCAAAGAAAACCGCATTTAACAACTTGCGCAGATCCATCCAATGCAAACTACGCCAGATGCGTGAATCATGGCTGAGTAGAAAGGCAGAAGAGATTCAGAACTTTGCAGATAAACATGACCTGAAGAACTTTTATCATGCACTTAAAGCGGTCTATGGTCCAACATCACCATCATCATTCCCTCTCCTTAGCTTAGATGGAACCAAACTGCTGACAGATAGGGAAACAATTCCCTTACGCTGGAGTGAGCATTTCAGCAGCATATTAAATCAACCATCGTCTATAAATGACATAGCTATAAACCGCCTACCTCAAATCCCCATAAATAAAGCATTAAATGAAACTCCAACCTTAGAGGAGACAAGAAGAGCTATTTTTCAGATTTCTAGCGGCAAGGCTCCCGGTGCTGATTCAATTCCTGCAGAGATCTACAAAGAGGGCGGTACAATTCTCATTGTGATGCTCCATATTATCTTCCAACAAATATGGCAGAGTGAAATCATCCCACAAGAAATGAAAGATGCATCCATTATCCACCTTTATAAACGAAAAGGAAACAGACATGAATGTAACAATCATCGAGGCATCTCCCTACTATCTATTGCAGGAAAGATATTTGCCAGAATCATTTTGAACCGCCTCACAGCTCATCTAGACAGAGATCTCTTGCCTGAAAGCCAGTGTGGATTCCGTAAAGATCGTGGGACCCCAGACATGGTATTTGCGGCAAGGCAACTGCAAGAAAATGCCAAGAACAACATCGTGACCTATACACAGCGTTCATCGACTTGACCAAGGCGTTTGATACGGTCAGTAGAGAAGTCTCTGGAAGATCATGACTAAATATGGCTGTACTGAAAAAATTTATCAAGATGTGCAGCAGCTGCATGAAGGGATGCACGCCAGAGTGCAGGACCAAGGCGAGCTATCAGAGCCTTTTCCTGTCCTGAATGGAGTCAAACAAGGCTGTGTGATTGCACCAACTCTGTTTAGCATTATGTTTTCTGCCATGCTGACAGATGCATTCAGAGATGGTAACATAGGTGTCAACATCAAGTATCGTACAGGAGGAAAACTCTTCAATCCAAGGACACTTCATGCAAAAACAAAAGTAAAGTCTGATACCATCAGAGATCTCCTATTTGCTGACGACTGTGCCTCACTGCCAACACTGAGGCAGATCTCCAGACTAGCATGAACAGATTCTCACAAGCCTGCTTCAACTTTGGTCTTACCATCAATACCGAGAAATATCTGAAGTCATGTACCAACCAGCTCCTGGAAAAGTATATGCCGAACGAAATATTACAACAAGCGGCAGGAAACTGAAAGTAGTGGACAAATTTATTTATCTTGGAAGCACACTGTCCCAAAATGTCACCATAGATGATGAAATAAATACCAGAATCTCTAAAGCTAGCAGCACTTTTGGTAGACTACATAGAAATGTCTGGCACAGATGTGGTATTGGCCAAGCCACAAAACTAAAGGTATATCGAGCTGTCGTGCTCCCAGTCCTTCTTAACGCATGCGAAACTTGGACTGTATATCAGAGACAAGCAAGGAAGTTAAACCACTTTCACACAGTCTGCCTTAGGAAAATAATGAACATCAAATGGCAGGATATGATCCCAGATACAGAGGTCCTAAAAGGAGCTGCTCTCCCAGGCATCTACACAATCTTGATGCAGTCCCAGACAAGATGGGCAGGACATGTGGCTCGAATGCCAGATTGCAGAATACCCAAACGACTTTTTATGGTGAGCTGCAAAGTGGTAAACGCTCACAGGGGGGGCAGAAAAGCGATTCAAAGATACACTCAAGAACTCGATGAAATCTTTGGCATAGATGTCAACAACTGGGAGAATGCTGCTCAAGACAGATCAGCCTGGTGCACACTTCTTCGACACAGTTCCTCGGCCTGCGAGGTAGATAGAACAGCACGGGTGGAGCAAAGACGTCAAAACAGAAAGGCAGTAAAACTTCCCACAAGTGCAAGTATACCTTGCCCACACTGTACACGAACATTTCAAGCCCGTATCGGGCTCACTAGTCATCTACGCACACACAGACAAACATAACGCAACTACATTCCTTGGATGAAAATTTGTGTGGTCATCATCACCCGTGATGGACGAGCATCATCACGTTGATTATTCTGTTGAATATTTCACTGATTATTTCGTAGAATATTTCGTTGATTATTCAGTAGAATATTACGTTTATTATTCAGTAGAATATTACGTTTATTATTCAGTAGAATATTACGTTGATTATTCAGTAGAATATTACGTTGATTATTCAGTAGAATATTACGTTGATTATTCTGTAGAATATTACGTTGATTATTCAGTAGAATATTACGTTGATTATTCTGTATAATATTTCATTAATTATTCTCTAGAATATTTCGTTGTCTCGCATTTAATTCTTCTAGTTTTATATTTTCTCAAAATTTCATTTAGAACATTTTTTGTTTATTGTAATGTTTTGTTCTCGATTATCTATGTGGTCTAAATAAAAACTAGCAAGAGATTCTAGTCTGGAATGCAATACACAATACAATACAGATCTCATCACGGTCAACAAACATAGCCAACACGAAAACATTAATGGCAGATATCATCTTTATCTGGTTTTTTTAACTAAAATAAATGATAGAAAACACAAACTGTCACACACGAAAACAGAATACCAGGAATAAAACAAAAGAATGATTTCAAAAATACTTTGGTGAATTAACTCCAATCTGGTATCTTCTTTTGGTCTTACATTACCTTCTTTTCAGATTTCTGTACGTGTTCTGTATTTTATTTTACTTCTTGATATTCTATTTGTTGTTCAGTGGTGTCTAAGTGATTAACTGTCTAACTGAAAACGAAACAAGTAGAGGGGATTTCTGCAAGGTTTGTAGAGACTGGAAAGTGATATACAAAATGATGAAACAACAGTGGAAAGACAAATGCACAGAGATCTGTGTGAGCTAATAAAGGCAGTGAAGTTGATACATTAAAAGAACACACAATATAAATAGACAATATTTAAAGCAAAAGTAAGAAAAGCAACATTAATATTTTTATTTATAGAATCAGGTTGAGTATTGTTTCTGTTCTGTTTTCTTCTTCTTCTTCTTCTTCTTCTTCTTTTCTTAGCTTGATTTTAAATTTAAATAAAGTTTACTTTTAAAAATGTGTATAGTCTCAGCGTTTTACTACTACTGACTACTACTTATTTCTCTCCGCTGCCTGTGGAGCACATAACTTCAACAATTGTCATTACACTTTTTACTGTTTCTGATTGTTTTCTTTATGTCTTCCCAAGATAACCCAGCATCCTTCAGTTCCTCATGACGACTCCAACTCTAGGTCTGTTTAGGACGTCCACTTTTCCTTTTCCCTTGAGGATCCCACTCAAGTGCTTGTCTTGTGACATTCGATAGTGTCTTCAGCAAGGTATTTCCGATCCATCGCTTTTTTCTCCACCTGACCTGGGCCATAATTAGTCCTGCTATGTTCTTATCCACATGTCTGTGTTTGGAACTCTGTTGTCGTACCATCTCAGTGTGAGAATACGTCGAAGAAATATGTTGACAAAGGTCAGGGTCTTACTTGTATTTAATTTGATGACTCGCCACATTTCCGAGCCATACATCAACACAGATTTCACATTTCAGCTGAATATCCTGAGCTTTGTTTTAGAAATCACGTTTTTCTTTTTTCAAAGAATCTGCTTGTAAGTGTTCATTGTTCCTTGTTCATTTTAAGATCATCTTCATCGCACATCGGATATGCCCATAATTGCTCCGATCTCTTCCCAACCATGTATCTCAGTGTGGTTAGGCTAGCAACTCGAGTTCTGTGTTGACTGATGTATCTACTGGGTTTTCTCTCGTATTTTTCCCCGTCTTGCCGCACCTATCGGTATGCACAACTTGCGCAACCGAGATAGAGAATACCCTTTATCTTCGTCATTGAAATCTTTAGAGCGTATGTTTTCTCTGAGAGCGTTGATGATGTCACTTCTGTCCATAGAAGACCCATTCTCAATAGTAGCATTGCCCGCCAGTGAGTCTGCTCTCTCATTGCCCTTCACCCTAGCTTGTATGTGTGATTTGTTTGAAGTGATGTGCTCAGAGATGTAGCCGAAAGGTTCTTCATTGAAAAAGCAAATGGTGAAGTTAACTTCTTGTGGATCAGAAACCACACTAAGTGGCGTTTTGACTCTATAATGGTGTTTGCCCTGGTCTACTAAGAGTTAAGGACAGTAATATGATTAGAAAAGGAAACAAGATTGTAAAAATGGTAAGATAGTGTTATTGGAAATGCTGTGACAGAAACAAATTATAGTCCGTTAATTTAGAAATGCTTTTTTTCGCCATCAAATTCTGATTATTGTTAAAGCAGGTGGAGTAACTTGAGGCGCTAGAAATGTACGACACGGGAGCTATGGTGTTCGCATGCACCTCGTTGGACAGTCCTGATATAAAACAACCCACGTGAAAAGCTAGATTGCAAAAGCTTGGATTGAAGTTTGGAGTGGCCAGAAAAGAACATCACAACAGGCGTTGATATATGGTGATTTATTCAAGAGACAACATTATAGATGTAAACAGTTTCTCCAATAAGAAAGAAGAAGAAGAAAATGAGAGAATCACATATCATAATTGTACTCAATTTGTTATCGATATAAGGAAAGACTGCAGTCAAACTATGCAGTATATATATATATGGAACTGCAGTAAAACTATTTGATTGGCAAAACACGTAATTACAAAGTACAGTACTGTAGTTTTACAAATTACAAAAACAATGACAAAATACAGCAACGTTTCGACCAACAAGGCCTTTATCAAGCAAAGTTAAAGAGGCTCAGTGACCGATTCGCCCAACACTTGCGCGACATACGCCAATGCTCTGTGACCCCTGTAGCCACCCATTTCAATGATACTGGCCATTTAGGAGCTCACGATGTCCAGGTCACAGCCATCCGATCATGTTCCTCGGATGATCGCAGTCAATTTACTCTGGAGAATCGGTTGATTTCTTTGTATGGTACCTTGCGACCACGCGGGCTCAACGTATTACATTCTTATGCTTCTTAGTACTTTCTCTTCCCATGCTTTGTAATCTATATGGGTATATGTTGCATGTATTCAAGTTATATACTTACTAGATGTTTCATTGTTTCTTTTCCGTTCTATTTCTAGTTTTTATATGTGTTTTTTGTGTTACATTTATTTCGTTATTCGTTTGTATTGCAGATTTTCATTAGATACGTTTGTATTTGGTCGTCCATTTGTGTTTCATTTTGATTTGTCACTCCTGTTTGTTCGTTTGCTTGATAAAGGCCTTGTTGGTCGAAACGTTGCTGTATTTTGTCATTGTTTTTGTAATTTGTAAAACTACAGTACTTTGTAATTACGTGTTTTGCCAGTAAAACTATGTAGCAATGGTTAAAGACGTAAAACAGTACTGTAGTTTTACAAAATACAAAAACAATAACAATACACAACAACGTTTCGACCAAAAGTTCTTTATCAAACAAAGGTTACAACACAAGTGAAGAAAATCACTTATCACACTGCAGTATTTTATTGTCTGATACTGTATGTTCTGTGCCGTATGAGAAGTGATTTTCTTCACTTCTGTTGTATCATTTGCTTGATAAAGGCCTTGTGGTCGAAACGTTGCTGTGTATTCTTATTATTTTTGTATTTTGTAAAACTACAGTAATTTGTTTTTACGTGTTTCGCCATTGTTAAATTTGTTATGAAATGGAAATTACCTTCTCTGTGTCTTTGTAAATGACAAACTTCTTGCGCTGTGCAAAAAGCTGTGCAACTTTTGATGTTAAAATAAGCATTTATCACTGGATCTTTGAGTTTTTCTTCCTAATGCATTAAAACCAACCGCAATTTTATTTTACTTTACTTTTTTTTAAATCAATTTTTTTTCTTTATCTTAAATGCTGTTATCTCAGTTCTCATATGTTCTGTCTTCATTTTCCCCATCTAATTTAGCTTCTGCTAAAATGTTTGTGTATGCAATATAAATTAAAAAAAAAAATCTTTCGAAGTCTAATAATTTGGGTTTTTGTTTGTGCTTTTTAAAAAAAAAAAAAGTCTGTAAATTTCTCACTTTTTCTTTACAAAAAAAACCACAAGAAAAAACCCAACAGGAATCCTATTTCCCACCTTTTTCATATATTTATTTTTATATTGTAATATGTTTCCAACATCCATTTTCATTTTAAAAAATATTTTTTCTTTCATTTTTATTTCATCTATATAAATATTTTGTTGTTGTCTTCCTCGTTTTACTTTAAAGAGTTATTGATATTTTTTTGTTATGCTAAATAACTACTGCTTTTTTCTGTTAAAAATAAGTATGTTTACCGCTGTGTGCCCGTAAGACATTTAGCATCAAATTAAAATGAAAGATAATTATTTCTTTGTATTTCTAATTTTATTCTCATTTTGTAGAATCTGTAAATTAATAGAAACTGGAGTGTAGTTTCATTAGATTCTGGAAGATTTAGAAATGTTTAGCTTGAGGCTATTCCTTCCATCAACTGCCCAGTCTAGCAACTTCAGTTGTACATTCCTCAAACTTCATTTTCAAACAGTATACTAAAACATTGGGTTGTATTAGCACTTATCAGGTATGTTTCCCTATTTAGGACTCATTAGGACATAGTGCCCTTCAGCTGTAAGACCAGATTCACGATATTTATTACAAGGACATATTTTTTTAAAAGTCAAAGAGTTAAGAAATACCAACAGGGATACACTGTCAACAACAAAATAAGCTCTCGAACTTTCTTTAAAGTAACAAATATCGACATATCTAGAATTGAAACTTAAACAATCAAACACACCGAGAAAAAAGTAAATACCAATGTACTTAACAGGAGGGTGTAGATGTCAGCAGAAAAACAGCGGGGGATAAACAATATATTGATTATATAAATCAATAATTTTGTTATCGATCAGAAGAAACGGAGGAGAGTGATTAATCACTATCCTTACTATTAAATGTTGTTATGTATATATTTTATATATAAGAACAAAAATCACGTGTTTAAGAGCCCGCGTTTTTCCCTTTGTAACATATGGTTTTTAGACATGGGACCATTGACAAAGCGGCAGAGAAGATCTTTAATGCCTTTGAATGCAAATGCTACAGAAGAGTATCACGGACAGAGAAAAGAATAAACGCTTCTGTTCTTCAACAGCTTGATATTAAATAAGTTGGCTATTAAAGAGCATAACAACAAAGGAAATTAAATATTTCGGACACATTAAACAACATGAGTGCCTAGAGAAAATAGTTTTGGAGGGAATGGTGCCTGAAAGAAGAATAAGAGGAAGACCTAGAAGATGATGGGTGCATGATGTCATTGAGAATCTGATAATGACTGTTGCTGACGCCGGCCAACTTGCACAGAACAGAGAGTTTTTCATTACTGCTGTCATGTGACCAAAGTTTTAGAAAGATACGCTACTTGATAATGATGATACATTTTAGATTGATAAGGTCAAGGACGAACGTATTATATTATATTTATAGATTGATTATAACGAATGAACTGATTCGATTTCGTTGTATGTACTAGTTAATGATCATCGAGGATGAACAACCATATCTCCCTTAGTATATTTCTTATACACGACGATCTCTGCAGCAATTAGTCAGTCAGTCTCAGTCTTTCCTCTTGGGCCTGTGGGCGGCGCATAGGGCAGAGGTCATAGCTCTCCATGTCTCGCAGTTCGTTGCTATCTGTTTTAGGTCTTTAATGTTTACTAGGCCCATCGTTGAGCCTTCTCTGGTGATGGTTCTACGCAGAGTTTCTCTTGGTCTTCCTCGTTTTCTTTTCCCTCTGGTGTCCATATGAGGGATTGGTAAGGAGTCTTCTCTCATCCATTCTAAGTGTGTGGCCGATGTAGTTCCAGCGGCGCTTTCTTATAAAATTTGATACATTTTCTTGCTTGGTCTCTTGTCTTATTTGTGTATTAGGTCTGAAATCTGACCATTTGAGTTCTGCAGCAATGCACGCCCTTTATAGCACAGACATTGTCGTCAATGTTTTATTTATGATGGTATCTTTGAGAGTAATTTTGTTTAAATTGATATAAATTAATCATGTGTCGTCTCCACATCTTAGGTTGACTGTAATGGCTCTCCAACACGTTCCGTTCCTGGCCCAGACGATACACTCTACCAGACTTTTGTCTGTCCCCATCCTGATGCTTTCTTCCAAATTGTATCTGTATTTTCCGTTAACTCCCCTACCTACTATCTTTTCCTCCAAGATGGATGTCAACAGATTGTTACGTCTCTTAATGTGACCAAACAATCTTAATGTATAGTTTCTATCTTCTTGAACATTGTTCTTTTCATTCCAAGTTGTTGAATTACTAGTTTATTAGTGTTCTTTTCATTCCAATTGTTAATTACTAATTTATTAGTGCTCTTTTCATTTCCAAGTTGTTGAATTACGACAGTTTTTAGTGTTCTTTTCATTCCAAGTTGTTGAATTACTAGTTTATTAGTGTTCTTTTCATTCCAAGTTGTTGAATTACTAGTTTATTAGTGCTCTTTTCATTCCAAGTTGTTGAATTACTTGTTTATTAGTGTTCTTTTCATTCCAAGTTGTTGAATTACTAGTTTATTAGTGTTCTTTTCATGACCCTTACCATATCCTGTGTTTCTACATTTCCCAAATTTCAGTTATTTCAGCGTCTCTTGTGGATGATGGTGCTCATATTCTATTGGTGGCACTGAGCAGACAGTTCTTGGTTAGAGTTAGTATTTCACCAGAACACGAGTAAGATCTTTCGCAAACCAGCTGTTTGGAAGATGGAGAATTTGAAAATATCTTGTTCTGTCATTCTCCAGGCATTCTGATTCGTATAATAAAGTAGATAAAACACAGCTGCGGTATGTATATTAATCTTAGCTCTGATGCTGTATTCTGTTGATATCCAGACCGTCTGAATGGTCATGCATGCGCTTCTTGACTCACTCAGTCTGCGGTTTTTGTCAGATACAACATCTCACTCGTGTCAAATGTCATTATCTGCATAATAATCAACATTTCATTATTTACATAATAAAATCCCCAACAATTTCATTATTTGTACATAAAATAAAATCCCCAACAATTTCATTATTTGTACATAAAGCAAAATAACTAACAAAGTTCTTCATTTCTTTGTGTCTTACTTTTTCCACTCCGCTTTTAAATAAATTCCAACAAATATATTCTATGTAATCTATCGAACTTTGGATTTAGCGTTTCCAAGAAATATATGTAATATTAAGAATGCTATTAAATCTAAGACAGATTGAGAATTAAAAAAAACCGCATCAAGAGATTATAGGGGCGAAAATATTTCTGGAAGAACAATACGATACTTTCAGTCGTTGCCTCTGTCTTATATATTTCTTAGTCTCTGTACCATCCGCAATTGTTAAACCCACTGTATGTGGAGGGGTCAGTAGCGCTAAAGCGAGGGTAGATAGCTCTAATAGACAAACCTACTGCCTTGTGGGTCAGCACGGTTATGCAGAATAGTAAAACGTGACCACAAATCCAGAGGGATAGACTCTAAGGGATTTGATGGTTATGTCTGTATTAAATTTAATCTTCTGACACCCCCTGTAAACCCTACTTGAGACCAAAACAATGGGCTTTGTCTTTCGTTTAAATGAAACAGTAGGGTAGAGAGGGAGTTTCTGCAAAATGGGAAAGACAAATGCCCCATATTAGCTGCCCAGGCTAGGCTTAACTGAAGAGGACAATTCGCTCTTTCTTTCGGATCGGACAGAGCACGGAAAGCAATAGTTATGGATTATAAGTCCTTCCAAATTGTAACTTGACAATGTAACGTTTCAAAAAGTCATATATAAATATTAGGAAATGAAAAAAAGAGTCTTCGTTTTGAATAAAAAATAATACAAATTGCACTATTTCTCTCCAGATGGCGCAGATATCCGACAAACGGTTCAAATTAGATAGCAAAACAAATTTCATCCATGTTGCTTGATTACATTTAACCATGGGAATTCGGTTCTTCTTTTCTTATCTTGTAATTTGTTTTGTTGGTTTCATAATTTTGACGCCCACATTGAAACTCGCAGATTTCGATTTCATAATATCCTGAAGCTTATTAGATTGCAAGTTTTAAAATTGCAATTCAATGTTAAATATATATATATGTTATGTAATATATTCATATGTTTGTAATATATTCATATGTATAATATATTCATATGTTATTAATATATTCAATGTTATTAATATATTCATATTTATTAATATATTATGTTATGTAATATATTATATGCTATTAATATTCATATGTTATGTAATATATTCATATGTTATGTATATATTCATATGTTATAATATATTCATATGTTTAATATATTCATATGTTATAATATATTCATATGTTATTATATATTCATATGTTATGTAATATATTCATATGTTATAATATATTCATATGTTATTAATATATTCATATTATTATATATTCATATGTTATGTATATAAACAAATGCAAATCGACTATCTTACATGACTTCGCCATCAACGACAGTAAACGAATTTTCTGGGCACCACTTATACGTTCGGTAGTTTGCCGTTGCATTATAAACGGTTTGGTCTATATTTACCGTTCATTAAACTCCCTGGGGACGAAACTGCCCGCCGCGGAATTTGAACCCTGTACGCTTGGGATGGGATCGAGCTTGCTATCGTTTATGCTACAGACGCCCATACACATATATATATATATATGAAATTCAGTAATACATCTTAGAAGGTGGCTGGATTGTGGTAGATGGAGTGGTATATGCAGTATAGACATAGTAGACTTAGAAGGTGGCTGGATTGTGGTAGATGGAGTGATTGATGTGCAGAGCAGACTTATAATAACAGACATAGAAGGTGCTGGAGATAAGTCTTTACCAAAGAAGGAAATCTCATCGAAAACTCACATTGAATATATTGTTTATTTATTTTAGACATAGTCGTCAAATGAATAAACACATTTCTGTCATCTATGCTTGACCTAACTCTATCTTGGGAATAGAGTTTCGTATATGTTAAACTAAACTAGTTATCACAAGTCCCTATGTCGATTTCTTGACTGCCAAAATGATTTCCCTTGAGTTATTTTTGCCAGATTAAAAAAATTTTTTTTAAAGTATGATGAAGCCAAATCTGGACATTAATAAGCAGTGTATACAAATCTCAATATTGAAATTCTTGACACAAGTCATGCTGTGGAGAAGGCATGTTGTCTTGAAGAAAAGATGATTTTGAGTAAGTGTTGTTATTTTGTTTTCTTGGTAACAGAGTTTCTTAGTTTGGTAAGAAAATCTGTATAAGATCTAGTGTTGCAAAGAGGCAGGTAATCTTTGAACACGACACATTTGGCATCACAAAATATAATCAGCATCACTTTTTCTGCAACTTTCTGGAATCTCTGTGAGAAAGCTGTTAGAGTACCCATGTGTTTGTATTGTATGTTGGTAATTTTGGATTGAGAGTTTTAGCGGTGAACTAAAGTTCTATTTACTGTCATCATTGTCGTTCAAATGCTTTTAAAATGACACTTTTAAGGAACTGTTAACATCAATTTATCAATGTTTTTTTCTGTTTATTTGTCAGCAGAAGTCGAACTCGGTGGACACACAATTTTCTCATGTTTAATATGTTGTTGAAATTCTACTAAATGTTCTTCTACTAAGTATTACTGTACTATCTCTACAATTTTCTCATGTTTAATATGTTGTTTGACATTCTACTAAATATTCTTCTACTAAGTATTACTGTACTAGCTATCTCTGCACTTCTCGGTTTTTGATCCTGTATAATAATTACTTTCCCTCTTGTAATTCGTTTTCAGGTATTTCGGTTATTGTACTCTGAGGACGATCTCCTAGATTTTGTCAGATCATCAACATTTTAGCGGCCACACGTAAACCTTTCACGCCGTAGTTAATGTTTACCTCTAGACTCATTTATATTGAAATGTATACTGGTAGTCAATATACTGGTTTTGCGTCATATTACAAATTTTGCGAGCCGGTATCTCGGTTAAGAGGAACGAAAGAGTTAAACTGTCTACATTAATTTTTCACGGAAGTATACGAAGGGAACTAATCAGAATACAATGGTTTCATGTCCTTGTTCTGGCAAATTGTTATAGCAGGAGATTCGGTCAATTAGATATGTTGAAAAATGCATACATATAGCAGGAACATCAATTGAAGAAACAATGTATATTTATGGCTTCCTGAAGAAGACGGTGTCTTCAGATCCGTTTATGACGTTTTATTTTCAGCTCTCCTTGCGGGTTCCACTCAAATGCTTGGTCTTTCGAAGTATGTGCTCGACCCACCACCATTTCTCTTTCTCACCTGTACCACTATGGGTTATTATGAACTACAAAGTAGAATTCAATTTTTAAAAAAAGTTTCTTTACCGCAGTTGTTACGAAGCTGTCGTCGCGAGTCTGCATGACATCAGTCTATTTTTCCACAGCAGAAAAAAAAACAATTTTGACCTTACTGAAGAATGGAACACTGGATATTTCCGATTGGGAAACACCATTGCATTTAACCATTCGGCCTCCTAATCTCATTAAGTTAATTAGATATGTTGAATTCTTCAGGCGTATACGTGTCCCTGACGTGGGAGTGAAAGGTTCATGCATGTATCATTAAATCACAATTTCTAGAAGTGAATGACACGGTCTAGCTTCATGAACAAGCAAGAAATGAATTATAAATATAATCACAATATTGATATGTTAAAAATTAAGATTGCTTCAGATTTGAGTAGTGAGTTACTTGCAACTGCACATCACAACGAAATAGTATATTATGAGAAATGTATCATTATCTTGTGAGCGTCTCTAGCTCAAACGATAGTGAGCTCGATCACAAACCCAAGCGTACCTGGTTTAAACCCCACAGTGTGCAAGTGTGGAAGCAAATTCATCTCCGTGGGAGCTTTACAAAAGGTAAAAATAGACCTCAGCGTTCGGAAAGCAATGTCAAACTACTGAACGTATAAGGTGTGTCTAGAACATCAATGACTCGTTTACTGTGGTTGATGGCTACGTTCTGTAAAGGATATGCTACGATTTTCATTTTCATCATTATCTTCATATCTACAGAGTGGGTTTATATAGCTTAAACAGTAGTGAGCTTGATCACAACCCAAGAGAATCTGCTTCAAAACTGCGACGGGCAGTTTGGAAGTAAATTTGTTCCCGTTAATTTTTACGAACAGTAAAAATATACCTCACCTTTCCGAAAGAAACGGCACCTGTGTGGTGCCGGATACCGTAATGGAAGCAAAGAATAGTACCACTGCGACCTACAAGGCATGTCTAAGAGGTGACTGAGGAAGGGGCCTAGGAAGCAAGCCTAGTAAATAAAAAGCGTTGCACAAACAGGATGTGCTGGCCTACTTGTAGGCGCATAACTGGCACATCGTAAATCGCACTTAGGCTGAGATCACCTACAGATGGGCACAGAGTGGTTAACAAGTGCTCGATATGGAGTGTTTGAAGAAGAAGAAGAGATGGAGACATCCATCACCTATTACACAGTTCATAGTGAGTCTAAGATATTTGCGCCTTTCGGGCTTATACATCCGTTTTCAGCTCGGAATTTGTTTCCATCTGGTTTGCTTTACCTTTTTGATACCTACTCTTAAAACCATACTGAGCTCGCCTGCCCAGCGTGTTCGTAGCGTGTTGGACGACGGGTGACAAGCCCCTGTGAATGCGGTTCAATTCCGCGGTCTGGCAGAAAAGCCACCGGTTCTCCAGTTTTACGGTGTTCGTGGCACCTAACCGAAGGGTTACGATGTCATGGCACCGAGTCGAAGAGCTGAAAGCTCAAGTGTTTCTGGATCGAAAAAACAACATACTGGCTATTACTAGAGCAGCTATTTTTAATCCAATCTCTAATCCAAGCTCTTGCAATCTAGTAGTTGATGGAAATTTGTTTAAACATATGACCTCTTTTGCATTTACTCTCTACAAAGGTGTTCAGAATGTAAGTTCCATCCATTGGCTGAACCCCCGATATGATGACATGGCCTGCCAGCCAGTCTGCTTTCTTATTGCCGTCGACAGTCATGTGCCCTGACATTTCATTTACTTTGACATAGAAAACAAAGTGTATTTATTTACATTTTTGTTCAATATCTTCTCAAATTTCCCAATAGTAAACATTACTGACATCAACAAAGTACACGATGACCACAAGAAACTGCTAATGCGTTATGTGTTTTAAAAAAAAAATTTCCATCGTTTTATGTCGCTCAATTACGTATATTAATGATTTTGCCAACAGAGTTAATTTAATTTTGACATTTTCCATATCGAAATTTTGTACATCTTTTTGTTTCTTTGTTATTTGTTTGGGTGTTTAATATGATTTTTATATTGTTAATTAAGTTTTTTGTTATTCATATTCTCTTCTGAACTTTATATTGACATCTGCTATCTTTAGATATTATCAATTATCAGTTAGATGAGAACTATTATTATAGCACTCAGGACACGTCCAACTACTGAACGTATAAATGGTGCCTAGAAAATCGACGACTCGTTTACTGAGGTTGATGACGATCACCTGTATAGGATATGCCACGATTTTCATTTTCATCCACCGTTATTTGTTACTTAGGGCTTGTAAGTAATTTCTCCATACCGCTCGGTCATGGGCAACTCGCTCAATCTCTTTATGGAATTTAATCTGATATATATTGCCACTTTCAGCAAACCACGTTTCAGGATTTCCCTAGGCCGCCTCTCTTTCTTGAACCCTTTGCCTCCCACTTCAATACCTGTTTTTGTATTCTTTTTTCATTTCTTCTGAAAGTATACCCAGCATATCGTAATCTTCTCCTTTATATAACAGTTGTTACTAGTGATTGACCAGAGATTTATCTGATTTCATCACTTTTCTTGAAATAGTCTCATTGAAATACTCATTATTTCTCGCAGACATCTATTTTCAAATGCATTTAACTTAAATGTATATATGTAAGATGCACAATAAATATGCTCGCAGGCAGATACGAGCCACCTTTGGCAGAAGTGAAATGACATAAACGTGCTTGATTTGAACATATATTGATGCACGATTCATGTTGAAGATTGTTCTACAGACGACAGTTGATGATTGAAGAAGAAGAAGAGAGAACAAAGAACATTGTATCACGTCAAAGCTGGAGACGACAAGACTTCTCCTCACTTGTTACAAACGTTGAAGACTTCTCCTCACTTGTTACAAACGTTGAAGACTTCTCCTCACTTGTTACAAACGTTGAAGACTTCTCTCACTTTTACAAACGTTGAAGACTGTCTCACTTGTTAACGTTGAAGCTTTCATTTTTAAATTAGTTTTTGAAATAGACTTTTTTGTAAAAACTGACTTTGAAACTTTCTCACTTGTCAACTTTAGACATTTTGTGCTTATGTAACTTATAGTAGACTTTCTCTTGTCCTAAATGTAACTATGGCTGGCATTTTGTGCTGATGTAACTGGGGCTTTTTTTTACTGATATCTATCAGGTGACACCTCTACATTTCTGGGTCTTATTATTATAAAGCTTTGATATCATTATCGTCATGTGTTCTTTGACTATTTCCCTTTTTATATATACTTTTGAAATATACATAAACATCTGGAAGTGTTGTAAACAGTAATGTATTCATGATGTCTTGTTCTCTTCAGTGCTTCTAGTTCTACATAAGTATTTCCGACTCCACTGGGGTACTATCTCTCAAGTGAACGTGCATACGAAGTGTTGAAATACTTTAGTACTCTAGTGGGTACCATCAGAAAACGTTCTTTGACCACGTCTAAGTTACAATTGTCTGCATAAAATACAGATGTAACAATGTTAATACAACAAGTGGGTGGCTTGTAACACACGATAAATGCTTTAATAGCAGAAATAAAATATATATTACAAAACAGACAAATACAGATTTCAAAGAAACTTGAACCCTCGTGAACGTTCCATAGAATTTCTGGAAAACTTTACTCAGATTATTTATTCTGGATAAAAAGTGATATTATAGTACGTACAAATTTGCAATAAATTTTGTCGAATTTAACAGAATTTGGTGTAAAAAATATTATTTATGGGCAACATAATTCTTTGAAACTGAGCTATAAAATGTCTCTGCCACACTTAATTAAAATTTCTAACGACCAACAAAAGTTGTATATGTACAAGAAACTAAGATCAGGTTTACAAAGTATTGTATGAATTACTATCTTGGGAGCAAGGCCAGACATCGTCAAAATGTTTCTATGTGTAGCAGCACCATCCTCTCATTTTCTGGATGACGATGAAACTACTTTAAGTTCCATTACTTGTAAAACATATTCTAAATATTTATGAATGTTAAATGTGCATATATATATAATATATATATATATATATATATATATATATATATATATATATATGTAGAAACCCTTTCTATTGTCTTTCTCTATGTGGATGATGCAATTATTATCCACTCTTGTCGTTAAGCGTAGGGGTGGGAGCTTTAATTTGAGTTGCAGGGCCAGATGAGTCGCCTTATTTAGTGTGGTTTTGATATTGTCTATCCATCCTTTCTTGGTCTTCCCTTGACTCTAGTACCTGATCTCTTTTTATTGTATCCTGTTATTATTGGTTGGTTGTATTCCATTCTCATTAAATGTCCAAACCACAGCATTTATTGTCTTTCAATGTTTTCGGTGCATGAAGTTATGCCGACTCTGCTTCTGATGTCATTATTTCGTAATCTATCTTTCCTGGTGACCGCCCCCACCCCCTTCTCCCCACCTTTTTTCCTCAAGCATTTCCATTCACACGTGGTGAGCTTTCTGTGGTGTGTTGCAAGTAAAGTTTCTGAAATTTTTAAATCACAAATTATTTGTCATGTTATTGAGTAAGAAAATACAACATTCAGACCATAATTTAACAATTGAAGATGTGGCATGTTGCAAATACTCAAATTAGAACAGCACAAAATAAAATAAAGGGAATAATAAAAACTAGAAATCAATATGCAAATCAAATTAGTTATAATAAATAAAATACATTTCTACAACAATATGATCATGTGTTCTTGCTCTGTTTTTATCCACACAAGTTTGCCACTTTTTACTTATTAATTACAGATAACATGCAATTCATCATAATATCGATTCTTTCTTTGAAATTTGCAAGATCTCTAAATTCTCACATAACATATTATTATATCATTATAGTGTCACGTCAAGTCTTATGTCTGACCTAGTTCATACTTTCTCACTCCATTATTTTCTCTGATCTTACAGTGTATGGTATTATATTCTTCTCACTCCATTCTTTTCTCTCTGATCTTACAGTGTATGGTATTAATAATCAAACTGTGTTTGTATTCATGGAACATTGTTTGATTGGGAAGTGGGAAGTGGGGAGATACAGGAAGAGTAATTAGATGGGAATGACAGAAAAGATGCTAACAACGATGCAGGGATATAATAAAATTACAAAGAGGAATACACTAAATGATAACACACATGATTAGTTGTAAGGGGATCTATGTGGCTGAGGTGGTTAAGCCTTTTGCCTTGCGAGTCGAAGGTCGTGGGTTCGAATCCGAACCTCGGCCTTCTGTTCACGAGCGCAGTTTTTTCCCAGAGACGTCTAGGATTGTTGCTGGAGCTACGGAGTTCGTGCTTTGTGCAATACTCTCGGCAGGTTGTGTGTTATTTCTGCGGAGAAGGGACTGAGCCATATGGGGTAAAACCAGGTGCAATGAAGTCAAGCCTTTGGCTTTAAAACCCTTTAGTAGTAAGTGATTAAGAGAAATTGTATAAGAAATAACTAGATGAGGTATAGAAGAAATAGTGCAGGACAATATATTGAGGGGATATGTGATGCGACTTGCACAGTACGTCATACATGATAGCAGAGATATAATAGAATTGATATGTACAATATATAATAATGAGATAGACGATGGTAGACTTGTACAATATAAAATAATGAGATAGATAGAAGATGGTAGACTTGTACAATATCAAATAATGAGATAGAAGATGGTAGACTTGTACAATATCAAATAATGAGATAGATAGAAGATAGTAGACTTGTACAATATCAAATAATGAGATAGATAGAAGATGGTAGACTTGTACATTATTAGAAAAGATAAAAAGAAGTCAAATGTTGCATAAATATAATTTGATAAATGGGACTTGAAGTGGATGTAACTTTGTGATATAAAGTATCAGTGTCTCTTATTACTATTTAAAATTGGCAAACCTGAGTCAGGAAGTGTTAACGATTGACTTAAAGTGAGATGAAATAAGACAGTGATTGGTATTACTTGTAATTCGATCAACAACACAAGTGGAATATACCAGTAGTTTAATATTGCTAGTAGGAGTAATAGAGTTGATAGAGTCATTCATTTAATCAACCACTTTCTACTGTACAGTTCCCCTTAGATCGAGTCACATGTCCAGCCAGATGAAAATGGACACTAGACTTTCTTAGTTAGTTTTAAAGGGTTTTAAAGTTAGTGAACAAATTGAACTCTTCGCCGGAGTTACAATACAAGTGATCTGATACTGAGACTTTTCTTTTCCAGTATAAATGCCAAGAACTAGGACTGACAGGGTAATAAGGTAAAGACAGTCACAATTAGATATAAATAATAATAATAATAATTCCTCTCGTACCGTTATAAGTTACATAGGGCCTGAAAGCTATTTCTCCATACCGCTCTATCCTGGGCAACTCGCTCAATCTCCTCCATGGAATTGAGATCAACATTTCATGCCTCTCTCAGCAAAGTTCGTTTCAGGGTCCCCCTAGGTCGTCCTCTCTTTCTTGAACCCTTTGCATCCCACTTCAATCCTGCTTTGATATTCGTTGTTCATTTCTCCTCAAGATGTGGCCAACATATCTCCCTCTTCTCTTTCCTATAACAGTTGTCACTAGTGGTTGACCAGATATATCTCTGATTTCATCACTTCTCCCGAATTTGTTCCATTTTATATTCATTATTTTTCGCAGACATCTATTTTCAAATGCATTCAACTTGTTTTTATATCTTTAGTCATTTTCCAGCTCTCGCTGGCATATGTTAGGATTGATACAACATTTGAATTGAAGATTCGTATTTTAGTTTTAACAATTAGTATTAACAAATAGATATACCGTTAATAATTAGGTAGGAATGAAAGGCAGACCAGAAGTGTAACAACGAAATGAAACAGAACCAGGAAAGAGTCAGATAATACCATTTTATACGTTGATATATTATCATCAAATAGCTTGTCTTGAGCATAATTTTCCATTAACAATACTTCGAAATTTCTCTCTCTCATAGGCCAAATGTCCCAATGTCCTCCCTCTGCAGTCGTCCTGCTGAAATCATCAGTTACATCCTGAATCCATCTTCTCAGTGGTCTTCCTCTTCTCTTTACTGGAATGCCTACTTCCATAATGGTCTTTTTCAACCGTTTGTGTCTTTTTATTTGTTCAAAATACTTGAATTTTCTCATTCTAATTTTTAGCATCGCTAGTTTTCTTTTAATTCTGAGTTCTTTCTGAATACATCTATTTGTTCTCTTCTCTTGTCCATGATATACGGAAGACTCTTTTGTAACACTTATATTCAAAAACATACATATGTTTTACACTGCCTTGCTTTTACTGCGACTACTCTGGTATGTGTCATAAACAGGGCGGTGCGTTTGAGGTCTTCACCGGTCCCCCATAGTTTGTCTCGTAGGGTTGTTTCTGTTGGCCATATCTCCATTCTCTCACTACTCAGACTGGGGCAGTCTTTCAGGATGTGCTCTGGGGGCTGCTTAGGTGCTCCACAGGTACAGGCTGCCGAGTCCCTGAGACCCATTCTGTGGAGGTGTGCTCTGAGACTGCAGTGTCCAGTTCTAAGTCTGAAGACTGGTCTGTGCTTTTCTGTTTAGTGTATTTATACTGTCGTGTTCTGGGTTGTGTCCTCCATTTATTTTTCTCCAGATCAATTTCCTGGACTGTTTCAAGAGAGTCTTTACTTCTGTAAAACTTTGTGTTGGGTACTGCTTGCTAATTATCTATACTTTGGACTCATACGTTGTCACTGGGAATATGCATGCTCTTAGCATTCTGACCTACGTTTTTATATCAATTCAATTCCAACTTTTCAGTTGTTTAATCTTTCATTGATGTATAGAATACAGAACGTCGGGGACCAAGTCACTATCTCATAGGCCACAGACACCACCTCATTGATGTATAGAATATAGAACGTCGGGGACCAAGTCACTATCTCATAGCCAGACACCATCATTGATGTATAGAATACAGAACGTCGGGACAGCACTATCCCTAGACCACAGACGCCATTGATGTATAGAATACAGAAATTTAAATAGAAGATAAGAAATGAAATTTAATTTATATAGAAGTAGGAACTATTCTAAATTACAAGTTACCGAGGGATATTTATATTTCGACTATATGATCTACGTGTCAGCATTGAAAGACATAATTATGAAGAATGTATCAACTAAATAAAGCTGATATTTTTCTTGTTCTTCTTCTTCTTTGCGTTCGTTCTTTACGATCCGTTTGAATCACTCTCTGTGATATGTTTTATCTTTGCCAAGAACGTGTATACGTTGCATCGTATACACGCATAGACTTCTACACGTTTAGGACATGTGCTTCCGATTTCAGACAAACCTCCTCAGTCGTCTCTTACGACATGCGTGGCAGGAAACCGCAGTTCTATTTTTTACACCCCAGATTTGGGCCCCGGTAACCACTCGGGCCATTTTTCTCGTTTATCTACACCTTATTTAACAACGTGTTATTTCGAAACACTTTTCGGATGCGCCTGTCCTACACTAGTAGACACTCAACGGGGGCGCAACGTTATAGTCGTTCTTGGCAAAGATCAATTATATATCACAATAAAATGATTAAATTGGACACAACAAGCGAACGCCCAAAAAAACAACAACAACAAAGTGTGGCCAAACAAATCCAACAACAAAGTGTTGTGTGTTGGTGTGAGTGAAAGTTGATAGCTTCAATACGAGAGATAGAGAAAACAAAGATGTAATGACTGCTATACTTAAAGATATGCAACTACTGTTACGAGGCTGCTTTACCGGGTCTGTGTGGTGTGGTGAGAACACTGTTCAGATCTCTGTTTTGTGGTCTGTGTGCAAATGTGACATAGGGATAGTCTGCTCGCCTCTCACTCCTAATGCAATCGGTTCGGTCTATGCTTGTACCGAAAGGTATATTTGTCCAGTGATCTTTGATCTCCTTGTAGGTGAGATCGAGTTCATAGTCCTATCGGAGATGAACGATAAAATGTAGTTCACATGTTCAAGTTGATGACACAAAAGAACAATTGTCAGTAGAAATTTATAATAGTATGCTGCAAAGTCGCTGCCTGGGGAAAATTAATTAAAATAGGAAATTAAATTTTAGATCAAATTTTCACTATTTTCAAAATTACAGCGGGGACCATAGCCGGTGAAACGGAATTCATGCATTGCCACTGAGGTTTTCCTGTGGAAGAAAAAGATCGGAACACACATGGTTATTCCTTGAAGTGTAAAGGTGATGGTTTAATAAATCAATCAATCAATCAATACCAGGTATCGATTTATTTTTGGGCCAGGGTATGCAGGTTTATGGGAAATGAACGTGCCTATTTGCAAGTAATGTTTCTGTAAAAAAAATGGCGAACAATGGACCAGGCTGATATTCTAAATTCCATAAGGGAGAAATGAGTTAAATGATTCAAGTAATAATGGTGAATCTACAAACATAACCAGACTGCAAGAATTGCAACCAAAATGTGGGGCAGTTAAACAAGATCACTATAATAGTAGCCAAAGAAGAATAGTAAACCAACGAATAACAGGTGTCGCTAATCACCACACCCTGAGAGACATACTGAAGAGGAGATCGGAGCATGTCGCTAATCACCACACCCTGAGAGACATACTGAAGAGGAGATCGGAGCAATTGTGGACAAAATTGTTCGATGTGCAGTGGTGATGATCCGACGACTAACCTAAAATAAATACCAAGTTATGACATGCTTTCTACAAAGGGTTATGTTCCTGTTATACTTAATAATCCTAGCCACCTGTTCAATGTGACTAGCAAACCATCTTCAGTAGATTAGGTAATCCTGTAGTGACCCTACTACAGGACTAGTTTTTACATATGTTTTAATATTATCCAAAAAAAACAACAAATTTTCTGTTGATAACGCCATTATATGGGACCTCAATAATTGAATTTTTACCACCAGTGAAAGACTATAGAGACATATAATGCCTTTTTGACAGAAATCAAATTATTCTCCCACCACGAACTCTACTCTACATAGTGTAATTTCCCTTAATATATAATACTGTAATACGGTTATACGAACTCGCCAGTAGGTGGCAGTATGCATGGTTTCCTGTTGGTTATAAATAGTAACAGGAAGTAGACAATCACTGCGGCAGAAGTAAATGAAAATCCATTTATTTTATAGTAGTGTAGTTTAGTTGGGACGAATTATCGTAATGCGTAAACGTTTGCCTATTGACTCGGTGTAACAGAAAAAGGTTGTGAGTTCAATCTCACACTCGACGTTTCATATAGGAGTAAAGGAATTGACCCTTCTACCTCCTGCATACTAGGGTTTAGACATGTGAAGGGATTTCATACTCTAGCGTCTGAAAAGGCTACGGAAAATTGTATTTTATATATATTTTTTTTATATTAGTGCGATTCAGATCATATGCTGATATGATACTAATTCTGTTACAGTTTCAGTTTGGAATATCTTCATTGCATTCCGGACATGTCCATCGGTCCTCAGATCTCCTTCTCAATATCTCCAACAGCGTTAAGCGACTAACCGTACCAGTTTGATACTGATTGATGGGCCTACTCATATACCTGGTCTTTTCTCATATGTAATATATAATATTATGATGCTAATATGTAATATCTAAGAAATGCAATGCTTACAAATAATAATGCAATGTTAAAAGAAATGTTTCATATAACGTTATACAAATTGTGATTTTAAGAATTCAGATTTCTGCAAAACCCGGTGGAGTATTTGCAGGGGAGAATTTTGTGTTGAGGAGTTTAATTTTGTATTTATTTTCGTACTGGCGAGTAATGCTGCGATCGTGAATATGGAAAGAACCGACATCATCAACGAACTAAAGGAAAACATAAGCTCTGAAGAGTTAAACAAAGATAAAGGGTATTCTCTATCTGAGTTGTGTAAGCTATGCATACTTATAGTTGTGGCAAGACAGGAAAACCATGAGAGAAACTCCAGTAGGTACATCAACCAGCACAGAATGGGAGTTATCAGTCGAAACACACTGAAAGACATGTTTAGGAGGAGATCGGAGCAATTAATTACATGTCCGATGTCCGATGTGCGATGTCCGATGTGCGATGGAGATGATACTCAAATGAGCAATGAACGTGATATGACGTCAGTTCAGTAACCAATAAGCCTTAACAAGGATAATAATATAATACACAAAAAGGGGAACAAGTGATCACTTTGACTGTGGTTAAGCAACAGTTCGCCTTATGTTTTGTAGATCGTGTGCTCGAATTCGAACCAAACCATTACGATCACAAGTAAATTTTCCCAAGAAATTTCAAGGATTGTTGCTGGAGCTACAGAGTTCAGGTTTTGTGCAAGACTGTCTACAGGTGGTGCGCCATTTCTCGGCTGAGAAACCGAGCCGTATGGGTAAGATCTGATGAAATGAAGTCAATCGTCCGTCCTTAGACTTCTTATTTCCTTTAGCGCTAGTGTACACTCAATAAATCTATAGTCAATAATGTTAAAAAGTAGCAATTATTCATGATTACTTACTGTACTCATGTTGTATCGTTTGTTTTATAAAGGACTTTTGGTCGAAACGTTGATGTGTAATGTCATTGTTTTTGTAGTTTGTAAAACTACAGTACTTTGTTATTATGTTTTTCTCTACTGTACGTAAATAAAATCAAGAACTAATTTATCTAGGCAAGAATGTCGTGATTTACCAATAATCATTGGAGCGGAGATTCGGTAGATGGCAATAACTAATATTGCCATTTTCAATGGTAATAAGTTCTTTATACAATCAAGGGCTTCTATACATTAATACAGAAGGGGGCAAATACCACCCACTAGAAAATTTATTATTGATGAAATAGTTTTATGCGAATATTGTTTTCTCAATTTCCGCAGAGTAAACCCCAAATTACTGTTTTCCCTTTCAACCCCCGCGATTCACAAGGAATTCGTAAAGCTCAACGTCATCGTACTGACGAGGCGCAGAGAAAACGAGCTGAGCGAATAGCTAGAACACACAACACCGTCATGTCCAACCTTGATCAAGTATGTCCCACTTGTGGTAGGGAGTTGTATTTTCAGATTGTGCTCTGCAGTCACCTTGGAACACGTCAGACAGGTGCAACAACACACGTCTGAGGCTGTTGTAGTCTTCGAATGCAATGGACAGCTAATACATTACATAATGTAATGTAAACTGTAATTATAAACACGAGATGACTCTATCATAAAAATGACTTTCTGGCTTATCTAAATCGTTATTCTCCTTTTTACTTGAGTGACTAAATGCTTCAAGAAATGATGTGTCCTGAACAGTACTTATTTAGAAGAAGAGAAGACAATTTGCCCGTGTGGTACCAGGGCCCACAAGGGAAGCAAAGAATAGTAAAATTGCGACCTACAAGGCATGTCGTAAGAGGCGACTGATGTAGGACCTAGGAAAGCTACCTTAGTAAATAAAAAGCATTGCAGAAAACGGATGTGCTGGATTACTTGTAGTCGTATAACTGGCACAACGTACAATCGCTCTTAGGCTAAGATCCCATACACATCAAACAGAGTGGCTAACTAGTGGTCGATATGGAGCGTTTGAAGAAGAAGAAGAAGACGAAAGAATAAAAAAATGCTTTTAAAAGTCGAATTCCTGGATAGATATTGCACTAACGTAGTAAAATAAACGACGTACATAGCTGCGAAAACATAGACTTGTCAGATGATGTGACCATTAACTAAATAATCATTCTCACCCCCACAAGTATCTACTGCCTCTAGTGAGAATCATTATCCCATTAAACAACATAAGCTCAAAAAACATTTACTCACTGCTCAGAAGGTTCCACATTTCAATGTGAACAGCCCAGCATGCCTGAATATCTTTTTCTTTTTCAATTTCCTGTTGGGATTTAGACATTTCATTATATTGGATTCAGACGCCTGAAGACAGTCAGTGATAGTCTTATCATCAATGACATGATATAAATAGGTTCAATTCATCTCACATTCAGATTGTTGTTGTTGTTGTTGTTGACATCAAAGAGTATCAAACCGAAGGATTGACTTCATTTCACCGGGTTTTACCTCATGTGGCTCGGGTTCTATCCACAAATGTGGCACGCCCCTGCCGAGAGAATTGTACAAAGTACGCACTCTGTAGTTCCGTCAATATACCTAGGGTCCTTTGGAAAAAAATGCACTTGTGAACAGAGCGGCAGGTTCAGGATTCAAATTCACGACCTTCGGTATGCAAGGCAAAGGTGTAATCACTCAGCCACCGAGACATCTAAATTTCAAAGGAGTAACTAGCTTGTACTGTTTTCCTATGACATGTTGGAAAGTGCTTCCATAACAATACTCTATTTCATACATAACAAGATTTTAAATTTCTCTGTTTGTTGAGTAATGTCGAGAGGTGGGATGAGCCAAAGCCAACTATACAATTATGGGCCTTCGGACTCAGGTAAGAATTATGGGAAATCATACCACAACTACACCACGTGACCTCGCATTCCAGTATTGTTGTATATAGACGAATTCATTTTAAAATCAACTCAAAATGCTAAAACGAAGTTATATTATGCAACAAGTAAAGTTTACCAATAAGGAATATCAATATTATGAATATGTTTCACCAAGAAATAGCCATAGACTCACATAATTGTGTAAAATTGCAAAAAAACTGCAGTTTTCTATCAAACCTATATTTTTTCAGCTCCCTTCTCCGATCTAACTCAGGATTCCCGGTAAGTTGTCTGGCCTAGTTATCTAGAGTTGACTGTGGACTAGCAATGTTGAGAGGCGGAATGTCCTGTTTGGAATTGATCTATGGACGGATACTGCAACAGCACAGAAATTGTTGAACCTTTATAACTGGTCAGAGGTTTTCTTGAAGATGAGACAACGAATCATGCCAGTGCAACATGAGTAAGTTAAGTTAATTGCATATCCTTTACAGGACTTTGCGAATCAACCCCAGATTTTTAATGTTGTTGTGATTTTTCTAGGCATTATTACGTTCAGTAGTTTACCATTGCTTTCTGAACGGGTGGTGCCATCGTCCTTTGTTAAAATCCACGCGAAACAATTTGCAACCAAATTGTACGCAGCGTGATTCGAACTCAGAAAGTCGGGGTTAATAGACCGAGTCACTATCGTCTAAGCCACATACGCCACCAGTGCGACATGGCTTGCTTGAAATGAATCTGTGGATGGATACTGCAACAGCACAGAAAATGTTGAACCTTATAACTGGTCAGAGGTTTTCTTGTAGATGAGATAATGGATCATGCCAGTGAAACATGGTTTGCTTGAATCTGTTTAGCAACAGACTGCATTAACCTCCTCCACATTTTAATAGTCAACGCTAAATTATAAGTATCACTGTAGTTGTCTAGAGAATAGTGACATTACTTTTGGAAGATTGCTCTAGAATCACAACCACATTCAGAGGAACACCGTTGTTTACTTCTAAATAGCAACGAACAAAACATGCTTCTGCAGAGACCCCAAACATCAATTAGTAAGATCACAGACGCCGTAACGGGTACTATGGGCGTCTGTAGCTTAAGTAGTAGTGAGCTCGATCGCAATCCAAGCGTAGCAAGTTCAAACTCCTAGGCAGGCAGTTTTGAAGAAAATTTGTTTCGTGGAATTTTTACGAAAGGTAAAAATAGACTACACCGTTCAGAAATCAATGACAAACTACTAAACGTATAAGTGGTGTTTAGACAAAATCAATGACTTGTTTACTGGGGTTGATTGCTACGTCCAGTTAAGGATATGTCAAGATTTTCATTAATTTTTAACGGATACTAGGAGGTTTCCTAGTGTGGAGTATTCAAACTACTTGACAGCCCCGTTGTGATTTGTTATATATTTATATATATATATATATATCGCTTTTTAAAACGACTTTTTCTTTCAAGAGAACAGACGTTGGAGAGATTGATCAGCATTACACTTGAAGCACTTAGCTATATCCACATGTTTGCAACACTTAGCTATATCCACATGTTTGTAACACTTTGCTCTATCCACATGTTTGCAACACTTTGCTCTATTCACATGTTTGCAACACTTAGCTCTATATCCATGTTTGCAACACTTAGTTTTATATACATGTTTGCAACACATAATTTTATATACGTACATGTTTGCAACACTTAGTTCTATATACATGTTTGCAACACTTAATTCTATATTCCATGTTTGCAACACATAATTCTATATACATGTTTGCAACACTTAGTTTTATATACATGTTTGCAACACTTAGTTCTATATACATGTTTGCAACACTTAGTTCTATATACATGTTTGCAACACTTAATTCTATATTCCATGTTTGCAACACTTAGTTCTATATTCCATGTTTGCAACACTTAATTCTATATTCCATGTTTGCAACACTTAGTTTTATATACATGTTTGCAACACATAATTCTATATACATGTTTGCAACACATAATTCTATATACATGTTTGCAACACATAATTCTATATACATGTTTGCAACACTTAGTTTTATATACATGTTTGCAACACTTAGCTCTATATTCCATGTTTGCAACACTTAGTTTTATATACATGTTTGCAACACTTAGCTCTATATTCCATGTTTGCAACACTTAGTTTTATATACATGTTTGCAACACTTAGTTCTATATATATGGTTGCAACAATTAGCTCTATATTCCATGTTTGCAACACTTAGTTCTATATATATGTTTGCAACAATTAGCTCTATATTCCATGTTTGCAATACTTAGTTCTATATACATGTTTGCAACACTTAGCTCTATATACGTCCATGTTTGCAACACATAATTCTATATACATAGTGTGCTTATACCATGTGACTGGCTGAGATCATATTCGTTCGATTTGGTAGAATATCTAGTCATATACAAATGTTCAAGAGAATTACTACCGCATCTCATGGATAGCTTGTCTCTTCGATTATTTCTCGCTTTCCATACTGCAGCGATGCAGTCTATTTTCGAGACCGCTCATTGGGGGGGGCCGAGTAGGATCTTGGTCTGCGCCAGATCGTCATCAATGCTGCTTTAATATGTCCTGGTCCGCACTGGATCCTTAACCCTGCTATTGTAATCTCTTCGTATTTATACAGTTTGTCATCGATTCCCAGAGCTTGATTGCATTTCATTATCTTAAACTCACCGCAGACAGTCTTGTTTCTGTTTAGTTATCGTTATGTCCCATTTTTGCCATAATTTAAAGGAAGATGATACATACATGCAATAACATGCATTTTAAAATTATTATTATTACTTAACTAAAATCTAAAACATTATTTCTTCCTGTCAATTTCTTTCCATTTTTCATAGAAAAAAAAGTTCTGAATGTTGAAATTGAAGTTAACATGCCATTATTTTCTGTTATTTTAATTATTCTGTTCCTCAATTTTTAATTATCGTTTCTGACCTTTAATTTAATCATTTGATTTAGTTTTGTAAATGCGGTTCTGATTTCATTTGATTACATTCTTTTCTCTGTATCTTCTCAATGTATCTCGTAGTCGGACTGCAGTTCAATCAATTAATCTGTTTTTAAATGTTTCGTTTAATAATGTTTCTAACTTCTCTATTTCTTCCCCTGAATGAGTTATACTTTTCTAACATGCTGTGAAAGAACTCTTGGGAGTTCAGTATCCAGAAGAGCAGACTGGAAAGCAGCTGCCGGGGCAACATTTATTAGAAAAGATTAATTAATAAAATTCCTATAAAAATAACTTCATAATCTTCAAAATTACATAGGTGCCTCTTGCCGCTGCTACGGACTTCGTGCATTGCAGCTGAGATCTTCATGTGTAATGAGATCGGAGGACACATGGCTATTTACCGAAGTGCAATGATGATGGTCCAATCAATCAAACATGTCCCCATTACACATCTTCAACCCACACCTCTGGCATATGTGCTTTAGATTCAATTCCATATATTATCTGTCCTGTTAATATCATATTATCTATACACAATGTCTATGTGTCATGTCGTTTTGGGTACTTGACTTGGCTACTTGAGTATATAGACTTAAAGTCATGTTTCGCCCGCCTGCCCAGCGTGTTCGTAGTGCGTTGGACGACGGGTGACAAGTCCCCTGGGAGTGCGGTTCAATTCGCTGGCTAGCAGATTAACTCCGGCTCTCCAGATTAACGGTGTTCGTGGCACCCAACCGAAGGGTTACGATGTCCATGACACCGAGCCGAAGAGCTGAAAGCTCAAGTGCTTCTGGATCGAAAAAAGTCCTGTTAGAGTCAGAGTAAATATTGTTGTCGAAAACGCCAATAGTCGCTCCTACTTGACCAACACATATTTGTTTTAGGATGTGATGATTTAGAATTATACAAAGCAGTAGATCTTATTATAATTACTTTTATTTCTTTATAAGACTTGCTTTCAATAGTAATATTTATACATATTTAACACATTAGTTTAAAGTATTATTGGAAACTGATGTTTAAACATGAGTGAAGTTGAGCACGTTAAAACAACCGTTAGTTGAACACGTTAAAACAACCGTTAGCAGTTGAAAATCTATAAGAATATACTGCAAAAGCAGAGGAAATCTGAGGAAAATTAATATTAAAAAAATAAAGTCATACAAAAGTGTTTGCGATCTTCAAAATTATATTGTGGATCCTCCCTTGTGCAACTTTGTTTGTTGTTTGCCGTTGAGATCTGAGTGTGAAGAATGATATCGGTACACACATGGTTATTCACTGAAGTACTATGATAATGGTCATATCAACCAATCAATCAAATCCTATCTGCATTGGTACATTCATTATCACATCAGACTCGATGAATATGCTTCAAATGATTGAATCTGGAAGTATGCGTATGGGATGGGTGGACATCATTCGGAGATCACATCTCAAGAAAATGACTTAGCTGTACACACCTGGACATGCTGGAGTGCAGGTAACGAGCGTGCTGACTTTCTTGCAAACAATGCCCGACTCAAACGGGCAGAAGTATGGACAGAGCCGATATCATCAATGTGGTACGCTCTCAATCATGTGACATGGGCAAGTCTCAGACATTGGAACGAGTTCGAGAATAAGGCGTTAAGTTTGGATATGACAGACAGTGTCGTCTTCGTGGTAGAGAGAGAAGATATAGTAATCAACTGCTCATGGGTACGGTGAGCAAATGGACTTTGGGATGGCTGCTGCAGCGGAGGACAGAGCATGCATGGGAATGCCCAATGTGCCGTGACGTCGAACGCATAACATAACATAACATTCATTAGTGTTTCTAATCAATTGACTACACAGCTACATGTAGACAAAATTAAAGACTGGCAATTCAGACCACAGAATATTTGTGTTATTGCTAACTTAACATCTCTATTTAATGTTAATAAGTATAAGAGATGCATTATTAACTCTTTCACTCCGTCATTTTATTCACCGTCAGACGTATTTATATTGCAGTGTAAAGTAAAATAGTCAGTATACTGTCTTTGCGTTATCTTGATAAATAATGCGCTCCAGTATATCGGATCGGAAAGGACGAAAGGGTTAATTGTCATGACAATGATTGGATGTTCGAGCTACTCAAGTCACACTCAATAATTCAACATAATTTTAAAAATAAATTTTTTCAATGTTGGAATTAATTAAAAATATATTTCTTAAAATGTTAAATTTTTTATTCTGTGCAATAAATATTGATTGATTTTTTTTGGGAACGCTGATTGTCTGAAGTCGGTTAAGTGAAAACGTAAATTAAATAATTTGATCGATTAGAATATAAAAAAGAAACATTCCGAATTGGTGTAAATTAAAATGAAGTACTCTACTGTCATCAATGTTACCAGATGAGGCAGCAGAAGAATCAAAATGTATCTGAAAAAAATGAATGCAATACATCTACTTTAAAAAAAATGAGAGAGATAAAATTAAAATGGTTCAACTTTCATATAACATTTTTGAAACCATCATGGGGGTAACTGAAGTCAAATAAGACTACGTACATGAGGGATGCTTGAATCATTCGAATTTGAATTTATCAAAACAGTAAAAGAAACCAAAAATAAAGAACGCTTGATGAGTTTCTGTATAAAATATAATGAATTAAGACAAATAATTACTATACACGCAGAGACAGCCAGAATATGTATTGAGTCATATAATGATCATCATTCCCAAAGAAGACAAATCTACATTAGTCTTTAAAAAATACACTGCTTGATTCTTAGTAATAAATTATGGCATGCACAAAAACGGATTTTCATTAGTGTCTATATTACAATAGTATATTCATCATCATCAAGGTGCGTATCCTTTATAGGACGTTGCTCTCTTTGCAGCACATCTGAAATTGACTGTCTCTAGCCAGTACACCCACTTCGTTGATGGTCATGTTCATGGTTTTTTTAATATCTTGTAGCCATCTTCTTCTTGTCTGCTTCTGCGTCCTGGGACTCTGTCCTCTAATATTGTTCTCTCCAGGCCATCGTGACGCATGATGTGACCAAAGTATGTAATTTTTCTGTATAGTTTATTGTTTATCAGCAAATTGTCTTTAACATTTAGTTCTTTCAGGACATCAGTGTTCTTTCTTTTTCTGTCCATGGTATTCGTAGGATCTTTCTGTAGCATTTTGTTTCGAAGGACTGGATTTTCGTTCTTGTTGTTTGTGTAATGGTCCATGATTCACAACTATAAGTAGCCACTGGGAAAATGCATGCTCTCAACATTTTTAATTTTAACACTTTGCTGGTGCTTTGCCACATGTTCTTCATTGTCTTTAACTTTGATTGCTCAATTTCAATCTTCTTGGAATCTCTTAATAGTATAGGTAGAACGAGATATAGCTAATATTTGAATATTCAGTCAGGGTAATGAACCAGCTGATAGATTGGCTAGCATTCATTGATATCTGTATATGGCACTGCAATGGGCCGAAATGACATTCTTATATTCATTGAGAAAGTTTTTATGAACAGAGGAGTTCAAGGTTGTTAATTACACCCTATAACCAGATTGAGATAGATGGGTGTCGAAATTGGTACAGCCCAAAAAATTAAGGACATTGCAACCTTGCGAAAAGATTGATTAAGTTAATCAACATCAAATTGTCGTGTTGAGCCGCTTGACACGGCTTCTTCTTCTTCTTCTCTCGTACGCCAGCTATTAATTCAGGCGGAAAGTCATGACGCCTGGTATTGCGCTTATGACTGATTTTTGCGTGGACCTATATTACCCTTTTACAGGCATCCCTCAACAATATGGACAGCCTCTCCGACTTAAGAGGTACTTGAAGTGTAGATCCTTCAAGTGTGATCGTTGCAGGAGACCTGTTGTCCTTGTAACTCTTTCTCGGACAGAGCTAGTTAGTGAAGGCAGAACGGATGCCTTCTCTATCGGCTTTCCTGCCTTTGGTGAGGTCGTTCCGTACGCATTGTAAGATAAACACTCTTTAATGATCTTTTTGTGCCGTAAATTTGGGCTTGGGTCTACGCCAAAGAGCATTAACTTACTTTGCGCTGACTGGCTGAGCTCGCCCCGTGTTAGGGGCATTCTCGACCTTTCAAGGGCTAGTCACAGGAACTTTCACCTTTCTTGTATTCATTGCTCTTTTACGATCATTTTCGCCGTATATTTGGGCTTTTTGATCTTCACCAAACAGTATGTTTACAATATATGCGATCTTTCTGACTATATGAGATCGTTCCAAATTAGGAACATTCTCAAAAATTGGAGACGCATGTGCTTTGTCAAACAAACGATCATATGTTGTTGGTATGCTTAACCTTTATGTGATCTGAGCCATGGTGTTTGACGTCATCTGTGTAGGATGATCAGAGTCCGAAAATATTGCCCTTTAGCCATTGTTTGGGTTTATACCAGTCAAGCCTTTGCATTATCGGCCATACTTTTCTATCCACAGTGAGTTTGTTCCTGAGTAGGAGTATTCTCAGCCATTTCGGGGCTCGTGTAGTTACTTGGTAATTTGCAAGGGTTTTAAATGCATTTTCATTGTCTCCGAGAAAAACTGGTCTGGGGCTGCGCACAGAAATTCCAGGGGTTAGTTTCAATCGGCGCTAGCAAGCAACTCAAAAATTTGCGCTAGCAACAACTGAAAAATTTGCGCTAGCAAGGCACTGAAAATTTGCGCTAGCAAGCACTGAAAAATTTGCGCTAGCAAGCACTGAAAAATTTGCGCTAGCAAGGCAACTGAAAAATTTGCGCTAGCAAGACAACTGAAAAATTTGCGATCGTAAACATCACCCACCTCAGTTCTTCCGGGTATGTTAGTTGTTATTACAACAGTACCCTGCCGGGTTGTCCCAGGGAGGGCAGTTTCGTTAGGCACTAAAACACAACTTTATGATTTGTGCTCGGCCAACTTTACCCAATAGGTTTCTCTGCGCTTGTCCTCATGTACGGAGTTTGCCGCAACCTTCCCATGTATCGTCATGATGCGTTATCGTGTTTTTTCGAGACATTTTCCGAGACCTTTGAGTTGTAATGGATTCAAGTCTTTGCTGGGCTTTCCAGTTTTCAATGCTCATCTGGGTGGCCCGCTAACCCTTACGTTTACCGCGTCTTCCCGTCGCTTCATCCCCAGCGCCTTGCGTATCTGCCCCGCCTTTGGTCTCGCCTGTGTATTGTCCGTATGCACTTTCACTTCTCTTTGGTTCCTGCCCCACCGTGTTTATCAGGTTTCACACCGTGCTCACACTTACCGTGCCTCGAGACTGATATAACACACAGCGCGACTCGGGGGCAGAGATTTGCCTCTTGTGGGCACATGCGCTGCCTTGAATGCACCTCTCGTCCCTTCATGTTCATTTTCGTGCTTATGGACTCTTGACCCGTAGGTGGCATTTGCTCCAGGAGAGTTAGCATTCGTTTGCTGACGACTCGTACAATGCCGTTTTCTTACGTTTCTGCAAAATTCGAACAATTTTGTATCGAACATCCCCAGGAGATGTGTCCATTTTGTTCGGGATTTTGACCCTGCATTGCTTTCCGAGCTTGCACTACTACCACTACCTGTAGCTCTCCCTCGATCCCTAACCTCTTAGCCAGACCGGAACCAATGTCTGTTTCCAGGGTCACCACGAGGAGGTGGGACAAGATCTTGATTAGTACCAGCTCACTAATCCTGGCGCGACGTTGTCCCCATGCGCATTTGACCCCGGACATAGCTTAATTTGTTGAGGGGGTGGGGGATCGAGTACATATGGACAAGTCCGGGTGATATGATGATAAGTGACAAATGACAAAAAGAACACAAGTGACATATGTGATATTAGACATATACTAAGTGATGTTTGTGGTTTTAGTAAGAGAGGGATGGAAGAATGTTGTGAAGTCAATGTAATGTAAAAAAGACTAAAACGATGTGCTGAATTGGATAAAAGCGATCGTTCGTGTGGTACTGGGGCCTACAAGAGAAGCACATAACAGTACCACTGCGACCTAAAAGGCGTGTCGTGAGAGGTGACTAATGTAGGGGCCAAGGGAAGCTACATTAGTAAATAAAAGCGTCGCAGAAATCGGATGTTCTGGCCTACTTGTAGGATTATAACTGGCACAAGGTACAATCGCTCTTAGGCTCAAATTACATACAAATGACATAGAGTGGTTAACAAGTGCTCTATGTAGAACGTCCGAAGAAGAAATTTGACATTTCAAAATTATTTAATTAGATTTTGATTTAATTCGCACAGTGAGGTCGATTATTACAACTTGATAATGGTGAGTGCAGCATTAAATCTGGTCACCTGTGAGACCTGGTAACGATTTGAGATTGCAACCATAATACTGACAGACATGTCTATTGAAAGTTCCAGCTCGTTGAACTGTCAAAGATTGCTGTTAATTTCTTATTATTGGTTTTCCTTTGGAAGTTATCCAGTTGTGAAGAATGTGGGATATGATAACTTAAAGAGAAACTACCTCGAAGTGAAATGAAAATTTACTCTGAAAAATATAGAGTAGGTTGCAGTAAAAATAAATGTATTGAATATATATATATTCTTCTTTTTTTTCCTTCAAACACTTCATATCAACCACTTGTTATAAATTACATCACACTTATGTTAAAACCGCATATCCTGATAGCCCATCCAATTAGCTTTCCAACCATATATAACATTCCTATTTTCAATGCAAAGAATTTGTATGTTTGCTAAATATAGAGCAGGGCATCAAAAATATAGAAAAAAACCTTAAAAACCTGCCAATGGTTAAGAGTTAATATCAACCACTTGTTAACCACTCTGTGTGATTTGTTATGATCTGAGCCTATGAGCGATTGTGCTGTGTAAATGTTATACGCCTACAAATAGGCCTACACATCTGATTTCAGCGATGTTTTTTATTTACTAGTGTAGCTTCCCTAAGTTCTACATCAGTCGTCTCTTACGACATGCCTTGTAGGTCGCAGTGTTACTATTCTTTGCTTCCCTTGCGGGGCCCGGCACAACACGGGCGTACATATATTTTAAATTAGAACTGCTTTGATAAATAGATACAGGCAACTCGTTGTTTGAGTGTTTCAGTACCGTTCACTTCCCTCATATTTCAAATTAGAACTGCTTTGATAAATAGATACAGGCAACTCGTTGTTTGAGTGTTTCGGTATCGTTCACTTCCCTCATATTTCAAATTAGAACTGCTTTGATAAATAGATACAGGCAACTCGTTGTTTGAGTGTTTCTGTACCGTTCACTTCCCTCATATTTCAAATTAGAACTGCTTTGATAAATAGATACAGGCAACGCGTTGTTTGAGTGTTTCGGTATCGTTCACTTCCCTCATATTCAGAATTGACAGAACGCACGTTTCAACAAATAACAAAGGACAGAAGAGACAGGCTAGAAGGACCAGATGAGATCTACATAATAAGGATTCTTCTTCATCTTCTTCAAGCCCATGAATTATGAGTTTTCACTCTTTTCCTATAGTGCATGGGGGAAGGGAGGGAGGGGAAGCACCGGTTTCTTTAAAACCCATAAACCTCCAACAGCTCTAGTCGTGTCGTGCTATGCTTAGTGCCAAGTAGACTCCTACTCAGGAGGTAGGGTTCATGTCATAACAATAAATTATGTTTCATAAAAATGCACCAAAATCAGACTAGTCATTCAACTCCATACACATTATATATTAAAAATAACAATAATACAAAATATTTCTTACGAGAGGGAATGACAATCTCATGAACAGAAAAGTTACCGTTTCATTGTAAGGAATAAACAAACTCTCATAATAGCTGTAAGCTTATAAATTAGAACAATCATCATTATCATCCCTTGTACGAATAAGAACAAAAAAATAATAATGATTGCAAGCTTATTGAATAGAACAATCATCATCATCATCTAGTGTGTCCCTGTCAGACCTTGGCTCCCTTGACAGCAGCTCTAAATATTTCCTGCGTGAAGTCTCAGTCATCTAAGTACTTCCTCAGACATTCTAAATATTTCCTGCGTGAAGTCTCAGTAATCTAAGTACTTTCTCAGACATTCTAAATATTTCCTGCTTGAAGTTTCAGACATCTAAGTGTTTCCTCAGGCATTCTAAATATTTCTTGCGTGAAGTTTCAGACATCTTCTTAAGTCATATTAACTGGTCTATGACATCTTGCGCCCATCGTCTTCTTTGTCTGCCTCTCCCTCATCTGCCCTTACCATGCCCAACCTGCTCCCCCAATTTCCCCACCTCTCAGAATAAACTTATTCAGAAAATTGTATCGTTTAATATAGCTAAAATATTTAACGTTTCTCATTTTACATCCCCGACATACCTGAAACTGACTACCGAGTTTGAGGTCCAGAGTAAACTAACCGCATGACCATAGATCTCTGAAGAAGAAGAAGATATCCCATCAACAATTTCTCATCAAATTTAAACTGTTGTCAAATGTATGTATGTGGTATCTTTTTGCCAATAGAATATTCTGAGTACTTTTCGCTATCACTTGCATTTAAATATATTAATGGATTTTTCAACTGTGTTATCAATAATCCCTGCCTCGTAGCCATACGGTGCATTAGACAAAATTTATGCTTTTAAAAAGTCCATATTTTGCCTTTATATCAGTTTCCTTCTATATATTTTGTAGTTCCATTAGAATACTAGTACACTGGATGTCATCATTCTGATGATGATCATCATGTACCATGCTGGCTAACATAAGTCATCATGGATATCCACAAAAGTCTGACTTTAGTGCAGACTATTAGTTCGGATGTTGATACTTTTACATGACTTGAAACACGACTATCCAGAATTGTCTTACTTTATCATTCTCTGTCTCGTCACTCATTGATTTTTCTGGTTGTCAATATGTGTTATAAACCTATATTTCTCATTACATACCTGAAAATTATGATTCTTTCGCATTATGAGAGTGCGTTTTCTTTGTGTCTTGACCTCTTTCATTCCATCATTTTAGAAGTCTATGAGATTATTAGCATACTCATGATGTTTTTGTTCATTTTTTCGATCCAGAAGCACTTGAACTTTCAGCTCTTCGGCTCGGTGCCATGGATATCGTAACCCTTCGGTTCGGTGCCATGATCACGGTAAATCTGGAGAACCTGTGGCTTGTCTGCCAGCCCGCGGAATTGAACCGAATTCACAGGGGGCTTGTCACCATCGTCCACATCGCTACGAACACGCTGGGCAGTCGGGCTAGCATACTCATGTAAAACCATATCTCTGAGGCCTTCATAGATTTTACTATCTGTTTATGTACTGTGCACGACTCGTATTCACATGGCAGTACCAGCGTTATGTTGCACTGAAGAACTATTTTTCTGACTTCAGTACACAATAACTTGTATTATGCCTTCATTATTGTTTTTGCACATCACTAATAATTCCAACGATTATCTCCCTTTGTAAAGAGAGCGATAGCAGCTGCAGATCTGAACATTTTGCAAGGTTTTAAACTAGTATTTGAAGACAACACAAAAAAACCCAAAGAAAACAGGATGATTCTACAAATAAGAATGAGAAAAATAAAATATTTTAGACATATAAAAATACAATTGGACTGGAAAAGCCCATTATGGAAGGACTCATCCCCACAAGGGAAATTTAATATCAAACATGCGAAGTAACATATTCTTTTCTCTCTCTCTCTCTCTCTCTCTCTCTCTCTCTCTTATATATATATATATATATATATATATATATATATATATATATATATATATATCTAGCTTGACGCCCTGTCACTTAGGCTAAAATTAAATGCACTCTATTTTTCTCTATTCTTGGACGTCTTCTGTATTGTGGTCCAGAAGTAATTACTTTTTATCTAGTTCGTGTTCTCGTTCAGGTCGTTTTGGATTGTCCATGATTTCGTTTCCCCTCTGGTGTCCATCTCAGTGCAGTTTTCGTGACAAAATTAGTCTCCATGCGTAACCATTGTATATTCTCATTTCTGTTGTTATCTGCGATAGATTTTCTTTTTCATACATTGTTCCAGAATCCAAATTTGATTTTGGTTTTTGTATTCAGAGCTTCCATCTTCGTAAAAGTAGCATCCTTTCCGCTTTCTTCTCTTCCAGTTTTATGAATCATTGACTATGGTAACCCTTCATGTCCGTGAACTGGTAAATCTATTTGATGCTGTTTTCGTAACCTAAAGACTTTTTAAAAATGAATATAACCATCGACGAAGTGAGTGAACTGGCAAGAGACAGAGTGAGTTACAGATGCGTTGCAAAGAGAGTAACGTCCTATAAAGGATACGCCCCTTGATGATAAAAGACTTTTTTTGCAGGATGGTATTGTTAGTCCCAAGTCAAACTTCCCCTCCCACCCTGGAGGATCAGGAAGTCATATTTAGTCTGATCCCTTCTCAGTGACCTGTCCTTCCCGGTTGACACTGCCAGGAACATAATGTTCCACCTCACTAGCCCACCGTATCATTGATGTATGCAAGGTTTCCTCCACTACAAGGTAATAACACAACATAGGGGGTCGTCTCTGTGACTAAGTGGTTAAGTCCTGCTTTGCGAACCGAAGAGCGTGGGTTTGAATCCGAACCGCGCGGTTCTGTTCACGAGTGCATTTTTTCCAGAGACTCCTAGGATTGTTGCCGGAGCTACGGAGCTCGTGATTTGTGCATTACTCTCGGCAGGTGGTATGCCATTTCTGTGAAGAGGGAGCGAGCAATATGGGGTAAAACCTAGTGCAATGATGTCAATCCTTCGGCTTTGAAACCTAACATAGTCAAATACAATAATTAACTAACTTTTAAATATTGTAAGTATTATATTAAAATAAAAAGTTGGCTGAAATCGGATGCATGTGTCCTAAACTTATAGAAGTCTATGCGTTTAGGGACCTACCAAACCAATGTGCAACGTATACACGTTCTTGGCAAAGATCAAACCTATCACAAACAGTGATTAAAATTGGTCGTAAAGAACGAACGCAAAGAAGAAAATAATTAATGAAATGTCAAGTAAATGTAAATACATCTGAGACCTCCGTGAGCAGTTAAAATAGTTGTTTACATTTTGTTCAGAATCTAGCAGCGTATATGAATCTGGTAACATGCTTGTTAATCTGTGTTCTTCTATTTTGTGTGTCCTGCAAAAACCTTGACAAGAATCAGAAGATTGGTTGTATTGGAACGCAAGGCATCATCTGAAAATCTCTGGTGTCATTACAATCGTTTAAAAATAAATGTTTTGATCTCTCTCGATATTGATTATATCCCACGCGATTAGATCTCAAATAATCAATTGATATGGCGGTGCGTAAACAACACTAGAGAACGTATAGATTCGATCTTCTTACATTCACGACTCAATCGTAATCGTTTAGTTTCTTTCAGTATATTATGTGTGATATAGTTTGAGCACTTACATAGTAGCTGCGGCTATGATTTTGTATTTATTCCCCGCTAAGATAATTAAAGACAACTTTGCATCTAAGTTCGACTGTGTGGTGCCCGGGCCGGCAAGGGAAGCAAAGAATAGTAACACTGCGATCTACAAGGTGTGTCGTAAGAGGAGACTAATGTAGGAAAGCTACACTAGTAAATAAAAAGCATCGCAGAAATCGGATGTGCTGGCCTACTTGTATGCGCATAACTGGCACAACCTACAATCGGTCCTAAGCTCAGATCACATATAAATCACACAGAGTGGCTAACAAGTGGTCGATATGGAGAGTTCGAAGAAACAGAAGACATCTAAGATGATAGGAGCGTCGGTTTTCATTGGGTATGAACTATGGTTTATTTTTAATTGAATGCAGTACACTACTCTACGTACATCTAGTACGCGATAATAAGTAAAATAATTAATAACAATTTAACAAAATAAATTGGAGGACAATTAGTTTTTGTTACTTTTAATAATGGTACCGGTATGCTGTCTTCTTCTTTCGTTTCGTTTCGTATGAATTCAGGAGTAGTCAGGGCGATCAGTATGACTTTTCAGACTTTCTTTTGCGTAAGGGCTTGCTTTACTTATAATCAAATTTAGTGGGTTCTCTGAGACGTAGAGGTAATGTGCTCACCTCCTGTGCCAAAGGTACTCGGTTCGCTCCCTCGTGGAGTCATCGGGCTATTTTTCCATAGATCCATGATCTCAATGTAGATGAGATCAAGTTCCTAGTCCTGTCGGAGACGGACAATAAAACGTATTTCCTATGTTCAATGTGTGCTCGTAAAAGAAGCCTTGACAGTTCACAATCGAAAAGTGCAGGCTGAAAATCCGCTTCCCGGCAAAATTCATTAGAAAATATTTAAAATACAATTCATACAAAATATCTTCACCAGCTTCAAATTTATATTGGGGACCTCGCCGGTGCTATGGAGTTCGTGCACTGCAGCTGAGATCTTAATGTGTAAGAAATAAACTAGGTAACCACATACCGAAGTGCAATGATGATGGTCTACCAATCAATCAGTCAATCAAGTAAAATAATAAATAGTAATTTAAGAAAATGAATTGGAAAACAATTAATTATTGTTACTTCTAATAATTGTCCAGATATGCAATCTTCTTCTTCTTTCTTTCGTTTGTTCGCTATAAATGCAGGCGCAGTCAGGTCGACCAGTATTACTCTTCTGATTGATGTTTACGTGGGAGCTTCGTCATCATCAAGTAGGATGTCCATTCAGGAACTTGGCTCCTATGACAGCAGTACTGAAAAACTATCTGTTCCTTGCAAGTTGACCGGTGTCAGCAGCAGTTATTCTCAGATCGTCAATGACATCTTACACCCATCATCTTCTATGTCTTCCTCTTGTTCTTCTTCCAAGCACAATTCCCTCCAAAATTATCTTCCCTATGCACTCTTGTCGTTTGATATATCCGAAATATTTAATTGTCCTTGATTTTATGCTCTTTAAATAGCCATCTCTCTTTAATATCAAGCTGTTGCAGAACAGAAGCATGAGAGCTTGCGTTCCTTATAATCAGTGTCCGTCGTTATTCAGACAAACCTTCTTCAACTTCAGAACGGGGTATGTTATCTGTTCTCGTAATGCAGATATACTCACGTTTTAACAGAATGAAAACACTGTATGTGTTGTAAGATTACCTTCATTCATATCTTCTTCTTCAAACGCTCCATATCCACCACTTGTTAACCACTCTTTGTGATTTCATGTGATCTGAGGCTAAGAACGATTGTACGTTGTGCCAGTTATGTTCCTACAAGTAGGCCAGCACATCCGATTTCTTTGTGACTTTTTATTTACTGTTATAGCTTCCCAAGGCTCCTACATCAATCGCCTTTTACCAAGTCTTGATATGCCTTGTAGGTCGTAGTGTTATAATTCTTTCCTTCCCTAGCGAGCTCCGGCAACACACAGACGCTTCAATGATATATCTTTGATCATTTATCTATTCACAGAAGTCATCTATCTAAATCCTATCATTTCGCTTGTTCACATAATTTAGCAGACAGGATCGATACGTCTGTCACGCTCTTCCTGTCAACATTGTTATCCTGCGTTAATTCAGTAATCGCTCTGCAGATCTGCATGTAAGTTTTCTTTGAACTTTGTGTTATTTCAAGAGTAGTTCCTTGCATACTGTTTGGAAATAAAGAGATATAAATAAAATGTGGGAGAGTGAAAAGAGATATTTGGCAAGATTAGAAATAATAAGAGAAAAGACGTCAAGGAAGGATAGTGTGAGATAAAGTGTGTGCCAGGGCTAGCATTTGAGAAAATGTAGATAGAGAGGAAAAGAATTTGGGAAGGAAGAGAGTGTAAAGAATGACAATTTTGGAAAAGAAAGAAAGAAAGAGAGAGAGAGAAAGAGAGAGAGAGAGAGAGAGAGAAAAAGAGAGAAATTGCAAGAGATAAAGTATGAAAGAAAGATATGAGACTAAGAAAAAAAGAAAACTTGTTGTGAGGGACGGAGCAAAAGAATATGTGACCAGAAAGTGCGAAATAAAATATAGCTTGAACAGAAAAAATATTTGAAGCGAATAGGGAATAGAAAAGGAATGAAAAAGAAAGGGAGGAGTGAGTGAGTTCAAACATTTCAACAAATTTCAAATGTAATGTTTTTCATTTGAAAAAGTTAACGTTTTCAATAGAACGTTTTTGTTCTGATTCTCTATCTCTAGCACGTGACGACCCTGTCGCTTAGGACAACAGCAAATGCACACAATTATTCTTTATTATTTTATGCCCTCTGTATTCTGTTTCAGCTCTCGTTCATTTCAGTCAGTTGTTGTTCTACTGTTCTCCTCCATGTCGTTTTTGGGTCTTCCATGTTTTCATTTACCCTCTGGTTTACATCTCAACATCAGTTTTCATGGCAGATCTTGTCCTCATGCGTGTCGCATCTCTGATCCATCTCCATCGTCTCTTTTGCATGATGGTGTTCATATATTTTTGTTGACACTGCGCAAGTAATACTTGTTGCTATGTTGATTGAAATCTATCCCCCCACCCTATCATATATAGCTTTCAAGAAATAAGTCAATATTCTTAAGCATGTAAATCATCATCATCATGTGCCTGCCGGCTTGAGTAGGCGATCATGGATCTCCACAAATCTCTGTCGTTGGTGTTTGCTATTAACTCATGTCGTTGACGCTCTACCGTGTCAGGAAGTCAGGCTATTCTAAATTTTCTCTCTGTCTTCATCTGTCTCGTCTACCCTCGATTTTACTGGTTGTCACAATATGTTCATACAAATGCAGAATGAAAATGATTTTTCCAAAAAAGTTTATCTTACCTAAAATGAAATTGTTATTGGTTATTGGTTATTGCTTACTAAACTGACGTTGTTGCACACCGGACAGACCCATAGGTGCTCAGTCGTCCCCAGCAGATATCGAAGATTATGTATACTGATAGTTCCCGTGACTCGCTGATTAAACACACCTCGCACTCTGTCCCTCATGAATTCAGTTCTACTTAGAATGAAATAGTACTTCTGCTGAATACTTCCATTTAAAGACATTCAGATCTAATTTCAGTTTCATGAATGCTGTGCTTTGTTCTGCAACCATTCAATGATGTCTGTTATGATTTCAGTTTCATGAATGTTGTATATTATTCAGCAACCATTCAATGATGTCTGTTATGATTTCAGTTTCATGAATGTTGTACATTGTTCTGCAACCATTTAAAGACGTCTGCTCTAATTTCAGTTTCATGAATGCTGTAACATATTCTGTCATATGTTGTACATGTCTTTTCTCGGAAACGGTATGCCGCTTTAAGACTTTGAGACCATCTTTGGAATTAGTTTCCCACAATCTTCAATCATTATATTAAGAACGAACTTGTAGATATATATATATATATATATATATATATAGAGAGAGAAGAGAGAGAGAGAGAGATAGAGAGGTAGACAGAGAGATATAAAATAAAATTGAGGAAGACCAAAATGCGAGAAATAGGAAATGTGAGAAATGTGATATCATAGAAAATAGAGATAAATTGTGTGATAAATGTGATAGCAAAGAAAATAGAGATAAATTGTGTGAGAATATAAAAAATAAAGATAAAATTGGTGAATAAAGAGAAATAGAAGTAAAGATTGTAATTGTTTGGGAAACAATAACGATAAAGACAGATAAACAATAAAGATACAGAGTGTGCACTGAAGAGAGAATATAGATAAAGAGTGATGGAACAAAAAGAGAAAAATAAATTGGGATATAAGAAAAACTGGATATAAAGAGAGCGATTGAAGAGGAAAATAGAGATAAAGATTGTAAATAGAAGAGAAAATAGAGATAAAAAGTGCTGAAAATAGAGATAAAAGTGCTGGAAAATAGAGATAAAAAGTGCTGGAAAATAGAGATAAGAAAATAGAAATAAGTGTAATTGAAGAGGAAATAAAAATAAAGAGTAATAGAAAATAGAGTTAAAGTTTGTGATTGAAGAGAAAATAGAGATAAAGTTTGTGATAGAAAACAAAACAGAGCTAAAGATTGTGATTGAATAGACAATAGAGATAAAGATTGTGATAGAAGACAAAATAGATATAAAGATTGTAATAGAAGAGAAAATAGAGATAAAGATTGTGCTTCAAGACAAAATAGAGATAAATATTGTGCTATAAGATACAATAGAGATAAAGACTGTGATAGAAGAGAAAATAGAGATAAAGATTGTGCTAAAAGACAAAATAGAGATAAAGATTGTGATTGAAGACAAATCAGAGATAAAGATTGTGACTGAAGAGAACATAGAGATAAAGATTGTGATTGAAGAGAAAATAGAGATAAAGATTGTGATAGAAGATAACATAGAGATAAAGATTGTGATTGAAGAGAAAATAGAGATAAAGATTGTGATAGAAGTTAACATAGAGATAAAGATTGTGATAGAAGAGAAAATAGAGATAAGATGTGTAATATTATAGAAACAGTTTTTAAAAAATGATCAAAGTCTAAGCATGAGAGTTGCTATGATACACAAAGCATGAGAGTTGCTATGATACACAAGCGTCCAAGTAAAGCATACAATGCAAATGAAGAAAGATATAACTATAGAGCAACAATAATAAATTGTGAGACGACGTTAAAATAAATGAAATGTAATAAAAATGAACAAAAAGCTGGGAAGATTTGATGCCATAAAAATCAAACAACTCATCTCATGTTCCAACACAATCCATCAACTTGGAAATAGTTTACAGTTCATGCTTCAAACGACATCATGATCCTGAGCATGATAGACTAATGTCTTGTTATTTCTTGTATATGTCATCTTGTAAATGACATCTTGTAAATGACATCAATCTCATAAATGTTTTCTGTGTGATAGAAAAGTGATATCAAAACGAATAACTACTTGATTAGAAGGCAATGTTGTGTAACGTTTTGCAATGTTTGCACAACGTATATCACATAGCAGACACTTCTTCTTCTTCTTTAACAACTATATCGAATAACTCCAAATTGACCACTATTTAACCACTCTTGGCAATATGGCATTGAACGCAATGAGAGTGCTCATGGCTAAGAAAGGCAGTGCCAATGAGTAAATATATCAAACACTGCCTTTTCGAGTGGTCAAAACACTGATATAAAGCAAATCAGAAGTAGACTGAAAGACAAACACTGGATATGATTTTGGAAAGATCCTTCAAGACCTCAGAAGAACAGACCACGTGATTATATTTCGCCTACGCACCGCCTCCTACAGACCCAAACGACACTTACATTGTCTGGAATAAGTCAAACAGCTCTCTGCCAGTGTCTGCAGGCGGAACAGACTACAAAGAATGCCATTCTAGAATATCATTTCCTGAATGAAATGAGAAGCAACATGTGGCCCCAACCGCAGGACATGAAAAGAAATTTTGGAGAAAACTACCAGATCTAAACTATCACAATATAGATGGAGAATGCAGTAAAACTATGTAGAATGGCAAAACACATCATTACAAAGTACTGCAGTTTTACAAAATACAAAAACAATGACAATACATAGCAACGTTTCGACCAAAAGGCCTTTATCAAGCAAACGATACAACAAAAGTAAAGAATGTCATAGAACACACTTCTTTTTGTAATATCTTTGTCAAAGTCTATATGTTGTGTTCTGTGACATTCGTTACTTTTGTTGTATCGTTTGCTTGATAAATGCCTTTCTGGTCGAAACGTTGCTTTATATTGTCACTGTTTTTGTATTTTGTAAAACTACTTTGTTATGACGTGTTTCGTCAGATCTAAACGACTAAATCTCACTGCTCAGTTTGTAGTCCACAGTGAATTAAGCACATGACCACAAATCGTCATCGTCTTTGAAATTAAGAAGTAAAATGATATATAGTGATAAATTAGTTATGTTATGAAATAACTCTTCCGATATTGTCCTCTTGTCACATAGTTAACACATAAGAAATAAATAAGTGTTCCTCGTTGCTGACGGGCTGCTGACTCTCTACCAGTATGTATTTATTTCATTCCTCACATGTTCCTTTTCTTTTCAATAATTCTTTACTATCATTGTGTCTGCACCGATTCCTCCTTCGGTCTGCTGTACACCGAAAAGCTGACATATCCAAAGTTACTGGTAACATCATCAGTACTAGACTTCAACAAGAAACAACAAATTAAATGGTTCGACAACATAAACAGATTATCAACAAACAGTGCGCCTCAACGAGCAATGCTGTACCGATACAGTGGATAAAATCAAAAGATAATCCACGTAAAAGATGGATTTAAGAAATAAAATAACAGAGGTGGTGAAAAACACTATTAATGAAGTGCACACAAACACCCTTTCTAGGAATCTCTTCTTATCCTGACGCTGGGAATAGAAACAGGATTGGAGAAAACGAACCGAAACTGGTAGCATTGTATAAACATAAGAGAGATATCTGAGTCTTCTTGTTCTGATAGTGACAGCCACTGATGTACTTTTTTTTAAAAACTCCTCATTAATGATCTTTTCTAGCCGAAATAATTGTAAGCATCTTTCAGGACATTTATTTTGAAAAATGATAAATTATGAGCAATGCCTGCGTTCATTTAAAAAATACTTTTGTAATGTTTCCAAATTATTTATAATTGTTGACAATACACAGTTTCTGAAAGAGAAAAATATCATGTTTTTTCTTTCTTGATTTATTGTACTTTCTCTATTGTAGAAACCTCATCTTCTTTGTCTTCCAACGCTCCATGTCGATCCCTTGTTAACCACTCTGTGTGATTTGTATGTGATCTGAGACTAGGAGCGATTGTACGTTGTGCCAGTTATGCGTCTACTAGTAGGTCAGCACATCCGACTTTTGCGAAAAGTTTTAGTTACTAGGTAGCTTCCTAGGTCCTATATAAGTCGCCTCTTACGACATGCCTTGTAGGTCGCAGTGGTACTATTATTTGCTTCCCTTATGGGCCCACACGGCAACTGTAGAGACAAAGTTGTTTCTGTATTGAATAATTCTGTATCTATAAAGTTAGTATATCATATGAAATGAATAGAATTAACTTTGACAGAAGACATGTATGGGTCTCTTTGTGGTTATGTAGTTAAACCGTTGTTTTGGGTTCCGAAGATCGTGGGTTCGAATCCGGACCGTGCCGTTCTTTTCACGAATGCATTTTCCCGCAGATCTCTAGAATTGCTGCCGGTGCTATGGATTTCGTACTTTGTGCAATACTCCCTGCAGGTGGCGTGCCATTTATGTGGAGAGAGACCAAGTCCAGTGGAGTAAAACGTTGTGTAATAAGTCAGTTATTCGAATATAAAGCCTTTATTAAAAGACAGATATGATGTGAAGCAAGCGCACGAGTGCTTACCGGGGCCTAAATTTGGGATATAAAGAATAAAACCACTGTTGCCAGCCATGCATGTCATAAGAGGCGACTAAGGAGGTTTAGTTGAAATCGGATGCACATGTCCTAAACGTCTAGAGGTCTATGCGTTTAGGGGCCTACCAAATCAATGTGCAACGTACGCACGTTCCTGGCAAAGATCAAACATATCACAAAGAGTGATATGTTTGGTAAAATTGGTCGTAAAGAACGAAAGCAAAGAAGAAGAAGAAGTAAAAGCAAGCAGTGTAATTGTAATCTCATAGGGTCAACTGTTGGACATGTGTACAGTCTTACTTAATTTCCCAATTACTTACTCAGTGCGACTGATTCCAGTAATAGTCTAAAAGATTTCATGGTGTACAAGAATCTAAGGACTAAGCATTTATTGAATTACACAGTATTGTCCATATTTCTGAGCTCCTCTCTGCGGAAATTGTACATCATCTGCCGAGACGTTTGTACTTCCTATCTTTAACAGTGATTCTAGTGGTTTCCGGCCCCAAAAATGCACATATGAAAGGAATAACGAAGTCGAGATTCAAACCCGCGATCTTCAGAACGTAAGACAAACTACTTAACCACTTTGCCACAGACTAGCTTAATAGTCTACGCACTATAAATAAATCCAGGATCAATGAAATGCTTTTATGATAAATAAAAGCAGACTGTTCGCACTAAGTGGTAATATGCTACTAACTATACGCACACTTGTCGCACTAAGTGGTAATGTACTACTAACTATAGAAACTTGTCGCACTAAGTGGTAATATGCTACTAACTATAAGCACACTTGTCGCACCAAGTGGTAATATGATACTAACTATACATACACTTGTCGCACGAAAAGTGTATATTAATTTGAAGACTGTCCACTTCTCTGACTAATAATTATTACTGATGACATTTTCGGTGATGTACATAATTAAAGGATTTCTATTCATGAATTTTCAGCAGCACGTCCTCAAATAGTCATCCGACCACCACTAAAATAAGTGGCAATTGTTTGAGTATGTAAATTTATCTCACAAGACAGCCAGACCATACACTCTGTCTGGGATTCAGACGATGTCCTATCGTCCAAGATCAATTAGGTCGAATCTGTTTGACCAGCTGCTACTACCTCTGACAGACGTTTGTGTGGATACTTTGCGTGTGTGTCGCGCTTGGGGATCGCTCTGAAACCAAGGGCTGTCTGGTGGTTGAAATCTTTCTGAGGAGTGCTCTATTGTGCAAGAGATATCCATTTGTTAAGTTTCATTATGCGAGACATTTACTATCTGTTGGTAGTATTCCCATATTGATAGATGTATTTTACTTTGCTGTTTTGTGTCAACGCAACAAGTACTAAGATAGATGATTGTACGTGCTGTTTGTCGACGCACCAAGTACTAAGATATATTAAAATCTTGCTGATGTGAGTACAAGAGAAATAAAGTTCAAGTAACTAACAAAATGCTGGTTTTTAGGGGTGGGATGTGTGTGTGTGTGAGCGTCTAGAGGTATATGCGCTTTAAAAACTTATTAATAGTTTCCGGGTAGCAGAAATGTAATTAAGACGCTAGCACTGGATATGACTGAGAGCCGCTGTAGCGTAGTTGTTAGTGAACTCGCTTCGCAAGGCTGGTGGTCTGGGTTCAGCTCCCGCAATGCGCCTGGAATTTTTCCCGACCGCGACGGCTCTCAGGTCGACCCAGTCTCAAATGGGTACCAGACATGCTTGGGAAAGTAAAGGCGGCCGGCGTGATGCTGACCACATCACCCATCATGTGCCGACGGTCAATGAAAATACAGGCCTAACACTGTATTGACCTATATACCACGAGGTATGAAAGGGTTCCTTTACTTTTACTACTGGATATGACACACTTTGAGAAAACTAAAGGGGTATATAACAAGAAGAGTCCTTTCATGGAACCAACAGGGACAGCGAAAGAAAGGGAGGCCTAGAAATACATGGGGACAAGATTTGTAGGCAGAGATGAACACTATAAAGAAGAGTTAGAGGGAGCTGCAGGAGATAGCTAGAGATAGGAAGACTTGGCATGAGTTGTTTGAGGGCCTATGCCCCAATCCAGGTTTAAAATGCACAGGGAGAGAGAGAGAGAGAGAGAGAGAGAGAGAGAGAAATCAGAAATGAATTATCATTTTTATTTTTCAAATCCCTACGCATGTACACGTAAATGACCATTTGTGCAGATATTATTCACACTTTGTTCCGTTTGTATCCGTTTTGTTTTTACAAAGATTAAATAAATCTTCTGAACTCAAGTTTATGCACCAAATGGGGACTAATACGCAATAAAAGTGTTGGCAGATACTACCTAGATCTGATCAAATACATACTCAACTTTCAAGGGGTGACTCTGGTAACTGACTGCACGCAATGAATCTTTGGATTGATTGATTGTTAAGAACATAATCACTGCACTTCGGTGAGTAACCATGTGTGCTCCGATCTCTTCTTACACAGGAAGATCTCAGCTGCAGTGCACGAACTCTGTAGCACCGGTGAGAGTCCCCGATGTAATTTTGAAGATCGTTCAGTCAGTTTTGTAGGAAGTTTATTTGTAATCTTTTCTAGTGAATTTTGCCTGGGCATCAGCTTTCCAGTGTGTTTTCAATTTTGCCTGGGCATCAGCTTTCCAGTGTGTTTTCAATTTTGCCTGGGCATCAGCTTTCCAGTGTGTTTTCAATTTTGCCTGGGCATCAGCTTTCCAGTGTGTTTTCAATTTTGCCTGGGCATCAGCTTTCCAGTGTGTTTTCAATTTTGCCTGGGCATCAGCTTTCCAGTGTGTTTTCAATTTTGCCTGGGCATCAGCTTTCCAGTGTGTTTTCAATTTTGCCTGGGCATCAGCTTTCCAGTGTGTTTTCAATTTTGCCTGGGCATCAGCTTTCCAGTGTGTTTTCACTTTGCCTGGGCATCAGCTTTCCAGTGTGTTTTCAATTTTGCCTGGGCATCAGCTTTCCAGTGTGTTTTCAATTTTGCCTGGGCATCAGCTTTCCAGTGTGTTTTCAATTTTGCCTGGGCATCAGCTTTCCAGTGTGTTTTCAATTTTGCCTGGGCATCAGCTTTCCAGTGTGTTTCAATTTGCCTGGGCATCAGCTTTCCAGTGTGTTTTCGAAATAGGGGAAAGACTGCAGTAAAACTTGGTAAATAGTGAAACACGTACAAACAAAGTACTATAGTTTTACAAAATATAGAAACAGTGACGATAAACAGCAACGTTTCGACCAACAAGGCCTTTATCAAGCAAACGAACAAACAGGAGTGACAAATTAAAATGAAACACAAATGGACGACCAAATACAAACGTATCTAAGGAAAATCTGAATAAAACGGAAATGCACATACACAACAAATATAACTATTAAATGTAACACAAAAAACACACATAAAAACTAGAAATAGAACGGAGAAGAAACAATGAACCATCTAGTAAATCTTACCTACTACGTCACAACGAATAGTGCAGCAATATCGATCGAATATCGAAATAGGGAAGATTGATAAGGCCTTGTTGGTCGAAACGTTGTTTTTATCGTCACTGTTTCTGTATTTTGTAAAACTATAGTACTTTGTTTGTACGTGTTTCACTATTTACCAAGTTTTACTGCAGTCTTCCCCTATTTCGATATTCGTCGCCATATTGCTGCAACTATTCCTTGTGACGTAGTAGGTAAGATTTACTAGATGTTTCGTTGTTTCTTTTCTTTTCCCTTCTATTTCTAGTTTTTATGTGTGTTTTTTTGTGTTACATTTAATAGTTATATTTGTTGTGTATGTGCATTTCCGTTTCTATTCCAGATTTTCCTTAGATACGTTTGTATTTGGTCGTCCATTTGTGTTTCATTTTAATTTGTCACTCCATTGTGTTTTCGCGATTTTGAACTGCAGAGGGTTCTTTTGCGTGCTCAAATTTAACACGGGATCTACGTTTTATCGTCCATCTCTGATAGGAATGCGATCTACACTGAGATCAGGGATCTCTGGAAAAATATCCAGATGGCTAAACGAGGGAGCGAACCTAATAACTTTGGAATGAGAGACAGGCACCTAGCCCCACGCCCCACGCCACAGAGAGAGATCACCGTTTATTGATCTATTAATAATCGATTAATAACATGCAGTCTTCGCAATGAATGATGGATGTAATGGCTCTCAACAAGTTCTGTCTCTTGCCTTGATGGTAGACTCTGCCAGCCTTTGTCTGTTTATTTTGTGATGTTTACATACCAATTGTATATATGTCTTACCCTGCTTTTCATGATGTTTACATACCAATTGTATAAATGTCTTACTCCTGCTTTCTGATGTTTACATACCAATTGTATATATGTCTTACCCTCTTTCGTGATGTTTACATACCAATTGTATATATGTCTTACCCCTGCTTTCGTGATGTTTACATACCAATTGTATATATGTCTTACCCCTGCTTTCATGTCTTCTACTTTCCCTTCTAAGACAGTGTTCAACAAAGTACCATGTCTCTTAATGTGACCAAAATATCGTATGTGTCTGATTGTTATTTACTTAAGTAGTTTTCTTGTCAATGCTAGTTGTTTTTTCTTTCTCTACTTCTCTTGTTCGTTCTTCACGTCCAATTTTATCATTCTTTTTGTGATATATAATTGATCTTCGGCAAGAACGGCTTTTTACGTTGTGCGATTATTCGCCCATGGTGACTAAGTCCGCCAACCTGATTTCAGCCAGCTGTTTATTTACTAGGGTAGCTTGCTCTAGAACGATCCGTTGTGCAGTTCGAGTTGTTGAAGAACTTGTTTATTAGTTTTCTTCACTTTCCATGACACTTGTCATTTTCTTCTATATATCCACATTCTGCCTTTTCCTCTTATTTGAGCATACATTTTCCCGCTTTCGGCTTTCTAGGCCAGTCACAGCATCGGACGTCATGTTTACAGGGTTATAGTCGTCGTCCCCTTGTAAAAATCACTATAGTCTGTCCATTAATTCGTGAGCACGTTTGAAATTGATTTTCTCGAAAACTACCTGTTGGATCTCAGTGATTTTTGCAAGCAGCCTTAGAATATCCATGACGCTAGAGAAATATTTTTTCCAAGAAAATTTGATGTAGTTTGAAATATTTCTTCTTCAGGCTATATTAAAATCAACCTCACCGGATTGTACACAATAGTAACAGATCTACGGTACACAGACGCGTTGTTCTAAAATACATTATGGTAACATTGAAATATCGTGAGTACACAACAATTTCACTAATTCCCGTGCACCTAACCCAGTCAACTTTGAAAGCGGAAAGCATATGACGTTATAATTGGGATACCGTTGTATAGTCATAGGTGTATCTCGCTATTCGTATGAAGCTATTGTATCATATTTGTTGGCTTATCAAAACTGACATTGATATCACATTCATAATGAGTCTGAAGTGCACATTTATAACAATGCAGAAGGTTACAGTTTTACTATACCAACACTTCCGTAGGGAATCTAAGAGAGGTCATCTATATTGCGATATTCATAACCCTGAGAAACGAACGCAACTGGCGCTAGGTCTGAATAGAGAATCCTTTTCCGATGAATTAAACAGGACACAAAGTGCACTAATGTCAAGCAAGGAAGAAAAGAACAATTGACGACTTTGACATAGATGTCATAAGACGGGAGCTCTTGAAAATGTTTGCGACAAATCAACTTGTTACTCTCAGGAAACTAAAATTAAAACTGCAATCAGATTGCAGCATAGACATTTCTAAAAGTACTCTATGGAAAATTGTAAGAGCCGCCGGCTTCACCTTCAGAAAACTATAGGCGGCAGGAATATTATTTGTGAAAAGCCACATTTAATTGCTGCCCGAAGTAAATACCTGAGGCAGATCCGTGAGCGGTGGAGGCAAGGCTATGATATTGATATTATATATTTGGACGAATCCTGGGTCAATGCTCACCACACCAATGCTAAAGAATGGCAATCAGTAGACGGTGAACAGAAAGAAAAATACCAAGCAGCAAAGGCCAGCGTATTATACTAACACGTGCAGGAAGCAGTGAAGAAGGTCTTGTCCATGACGCTGAACTTATTTTCCAATCAAAAAGTACCGACGGTAGGGACTACACACAGAAATGAATGGACATATTTTCAGGCACTGGATGGAGAAAGATCTACTTTCAATTCTAAACAGACCATCATGCTTGGTAATGGATAATGCATCCTATCACAACGCAGTATCAGCGGAAGACAAAGTACCAACTGCATCAAATACAAAAGATCAAATTAGGACTTGGCTTGCTAAGGAAAATGTCAGCTTCGATGATACATATTTGAAACCGAGTTGTTGCACCTGGTGAGGATGACAAATAAGACAAAGGTGTTTCATATTGACAAAATCATTTCGGAATACGGCCACACGTCTTTGCGACTACCTCCATATCATGCTCACCTCAATCCGATAGAGCTTGTCTGGGCTAAAGTAAAAGGGCAAGTTGCCGAACAGAACAGGACGTTTAAAATGTGTGATGTTGAAGTTCTGACACGTGAGTCCCTCTCAATGATAGACATGCAGTTCTGGAAGAAGTGTGTTGAACATGTGCTCCGAGAAGAAGACGAGTACTGGCACCGAGATGGATTACAATTTGTCCAGCCAGTAACAATTATCAACCTCATGGAATCGTCAGATTCGGGATGATACAAATCATATTTTGATTACAGACTGAGAAATAGCAACGTATACATTTCCATATCCAAATGCGTCTACCATCATACCATTTGTGGTGAAGTTAAGACACCCTGGGGTCTAATGGTGACCGAAGGGAGGACTAACTGTTGCATATTGTATCCAAGTTCACGATTGCACATAAAGGGCAACACACTTAATTACTTGACCTATCAAGTTAATATGGAGATACACTTATGAATAGAATTGACATGGACAAATTCTAGGGATTACTGTAAAATCTAAAATTTGAGCCCCCGTATTTGCAATTGTCATAAAAGATCAAAGGAATTCGCCGATGTGCAAAATCCGTAGCATCTATGGACTACTGGTTAGCTTTATTTTAGCGTCATGGATATTCTAAGGCTGCATGCAAAAATCACTGAGATCCAACAGGTAGTTTTCGAGAAAATCAATTTCAAACGTGCTCACGAATTAATGGACAGACTATAGTGTACATCACAGAGTATATCCCAAATAGAAATACACACTTATATAGTTGGAATAAACTGTCCATCCTACATGAGTACACTAATAAATGTGGACCTCAGAGATAACAGAGGCGACGAAAGACACTATACATAAAAGCCCGTTCTAGAAATCTCTTCGTACCTGGAAGCTGTGAGGCAAATCAGGAATGGAGAAGAGAAAGAATGACAAGGCATATAGAGAGACTTGCTCCAAATGTCTCCTTTTTCGACCTGACGTTAAAAGGCAAAACAGGATTAGAGAATAGATAGATAGATAGATCCACATTTTGGAAGCTGCGTATTTTAATCTAGATTTTCTTTGTTCACTGCCCACTCTTCCTTCTCATACAACAGACGATGAATACAGGTAACACTTGAACATGTTAATATCGACATATTTTTTATTCTGATCTAACAAAGAGTAATCATCAATTTTTAAAATAAAAGTTACTCTACATTATGTACTTATACAACAAGAGAATTGTCTACATAAATGTTGGATAATTATTGACTGTTGAATCTACAACAAACTGAGACAATGATTTCAGATCTGAAATATTGTCAGGTAAATGCCAGTCTGGTAAATACTTAGTGTAAATAATGTTCAGGGTTTATGACTAATGTTAGTTTGCTCTTCTAACGTGATAGTCACGAATATAACTGGTTGAAAGTGTTGTATATAGGTTTTAAGAATATTTTTTATTTTTTTATTTTTTTTTACGAGAACTGGCGAGTAGATATGGGAGGTCAGAATATTTATTTTGATCACAGATACACAAACTACTGAATTTAATAATGCATAGACAAATCACAAACAGCGTTAAAAAGCTGGGGTTGATTCGCAAAGTCCTGTAAAGGATATGTAATTAACTATTTTTTACAGATACAAAAACATACGGAACTTAAAAAAAAACTATCGTTACCTTCTGTAGTACCGCTTTATAAGACATGTGAAATGAGATCTTGCAGAATTTAATGTCCGCATGGCTAGTACAGTCGTCTCGAAGCTGTTCAGGTTAGGATTTTTCATTTATACGCACAACCGACAAAATCCTTGGCATTACCTTGGATTAAACACGAGTCTCCAGCTTAACAATTAGCATATTTCTCAGAGCAGACTAGGTCTTTCTTTCTTGTCTCCAACCTTGTTTTGTCTCACAGCGTCAGGATACGAATATATTTCCAGAACGGGTTTTTGTATGCGCTTCATAAACAGTGTTTTTCGTCATCTCTGTTATCTTTTCAATATCCATCTTTTGCGTGGACGACCTTTTGCTTTGTCTTATCAACAAAAGAGGCGACTGCAGTAAAACTATGTCGCAATGCCGAAACATGTCAAAAACAAAGTATTGTAGTATTACCAAGTACAAAACTCTGCAAATCCAAATATAATTTAATGGGGTAACATTGCTCTTTAAGGCGATCTGTCTGTTGGTAATCTGTTTATGTGGCTGAACCATATAACTTGTTGTTTCTTGATGAAGTTCAGTACTGATGTTGCACCCACTATTTTCCTGATGTCTTCATTTTAAACCGGTCTCTTCTTGCTACTACACGCACTCTGCATATAAACTTTATATTTGTCGTAATCAGTTTTCTTCTATTGCTTGATGTCAGCATCCAGATTTGGCGCTAATAGCATAATGTTGGGAGAATGATTGTGTTGTACAATGATATTTTAGTGTTCATGGTGACATGTTTGCATTTCAAAATGTGTGCTATTTCTCCTAGTATTTGACTTGCTTTATTGCATCTATGTTAGATTTCGTTAGTTATTCTTCCATTTGCTTAAACAAATGATTCCTGGGTATATCAAGTCTTCCACTTGCTTTTATTGATGTTTGTCGATGGAGATACTGGTAGTGTATTATTCTCTAGTGTATGTCACTACTTATGTTTTGTTTATTCTAATTTATTGTATTCATTGCATTTTAATGAAACAGACAATGAAGTGGTTTGGCCACTTGGTAAGAATACGAACAGACCAAACTGCCTATGAAGCTTTCCACAACAGAATATCAGGAAGGAAGGTGAAAGGAAGACCGAGGAAAAGGTAGATAAATAACGTAGTTGAATTCTGCCAGGGAACTAAGAAAACCATCACACAAGTCACCAGAGAAGTGCAAGACAAATACATAAAACCACGACACTGGGTTACCAACCCGGTAACAGTGTGCTGACAAGTCACCAAAGAAGCGCAAGACAAGTACATAAAACCACGACACTGGGTTAACAACCTGGTAACAGTGTGCTGACAAAAGAAAGAAAGATTGTACGTTAATAATATAATTAAATAGAAAGAACTTTCTTTAATCTACAGTAAATAACACTACGATTCTGCAATAGATAATAAATAACAAGCAGTTACTGCAACTGGCATAGAAATAATAGTTATTTAACTAATAAGAAAAAAAAACCGATAACACAAATGCAACTTGTTTATTCTGTAAAGATGTTCTGCTTGTCTAACTGAGATCTGCCGTAGAATTAGATTAGCGATCTTTAATAAGAGCTGAACGACAAGAGAGAAAAGCGAAAACTCAGAAGTTGTCACAGTAAAACACTTGCAATTGACCGTCTGTAAAGACGAAAAAGGTCATATAATAAGAGACGAGTAATGAAAGACATGTAACAAAATATACAAGAGATAAATTATAGAATGCTTCACGTGTCATCTACACAGACAGGTATGAAACTTGATAACAAGCAGTTATATTATTTATTATGCAATCCTGAGATGTCTGTAAAGTAAAAGGATGTAGCCAGGAAAGAAGATCAAATGTATGTGCAAAACATTAAAGAAATAAAACTTAACATAATAAGGTTGATGCGAGTTTGAATGTACGTCGTTCTATTTATAGTAAACATTGTTATTGTATTCTTTCTCTCTCTTTCTCTCTCTCTCTCTATCTATCTATCTTTCTTTCGCTCGTCTTTTCAACCTCGATTGCTGCATAGGCCCTCAACCAACTCATGTCAAAACATACCATATCACTTGCTGCTTCCCCCAACACTTCCGTAGGAACATCCGGATATCGTTAATCTCTGTCTCCATATCTCTTCATTGTGTATTTCTAGTCTTCCCTCTTTTTCGCATTCCATGCGGGTCTCAGGAAGTCGCCCTTCTTGTTAAACTCCTTTCAAATTTTCTAAAGTTTTATCATATACATCGTCATTCTTTTCTTCACGTTTTGGTTCAATGGAAGCTTTCTCGTTTTCTCTCCATAAGCTTCTAATTTTTTTTTATCTCATCATAACATCTCAGTCCAAATATTTTATCCCGTCCTAACATCTCAGTCCAAATATTTTATACCATCATAACATCTCAGTCCTAATATTTTATCCCATCATAACATCTCAGCCCTAATATTTTATCCCGTCCTAACATCTCAGTCCTAATATTTTATCCCATCATAACATCTCAGTCCTAATATTTTATACCATCATAACATCTCAGTCCTAATATTTTATACCATCATAACATCTCAGTCCTAATATTTTATCCCATCATAACATCTCAGTCCTAATATTTTATCCCATCATAACATCTCAGTCCTAATATTTTATCCCATCATAACATCTCAGTCCTAATATTTTATCCCGTCCTAACATCTCAGTCCTAATATTTTATCCCATCATAACATCTCAGTCCTAATATTTTATACCATCATAACATCTCAGTCCTAATATTTTATACCATCATAACATCTCAGTCCTAATATTTTATCCCGTCCTAACATCTCAGTCCTAATATTTTATCCCGTCCTAACATCTCAGTCCTAATATTTTATCCCATCCTAACATCTCAGTCCAAATATTTTATCCCATCATAACATCTCAGTCCTAATATTTTATCCCGTCCTAACATCTCAGTCCTAATATTTTATCCCATCATAACATCTCAGTCCTAATATTTTATCCCATCATAACATCTCAGCCCTAATATTTTATCCCGTCCTAACATCTCAGTCCTAATATTTTATCCCGTCCTAACATCTCAGTCCTAATATTTTATACCATTATAACATCTCAGTCCTAATATTTTATCCCGTCCTAACATCTCAGTTCTAATATTTTATCCCGTCCTAACATCTCAGTCCTAATATTTTATCCGTCCTAACATCTCAGTCCAAATATTTTATAACATCATAACATCTCAGTTCCAATATTTTATCCCGTCATAACATCTCAGTTCTAATATTTTATCCCGTCATAACATCTCAGTTCTAATATTTTATCCCATCCTAACATCTCAGTCCTAATATTTTATCCCATCCTAACATCTCAGTTCTAATATTTTATCCCGTCCTAACATCTCAGTTCTAATATTTTATCCCTTCCTAACATCTCAGTCCTAATATTTTATCCCGTCATAACATCTCAGTCCTAATATTTTATACCATCCTAACATCTTAGTCCTAATATTTTATCCCTTCCTAACATCTCAGTCCTAATATTTTATCCCTTCCTAACATCTCAGTCCTAATATTTTATCCCGTCCTAACATCTCAGTCCTAATATTTTATCCCGTCCTAACATCTCAGTCCTAATATTTTATCCCATCCTAACATCTCAGTCCTAATATTTTATCCCGTCCTAACATCTCAGTCCTAATATTTTATCCCATCCTAACATCTCAGTTCTAATATTTTATACCATCATAACATCTCAGTACTAATATTTTATCCCGTCATAACATCTCAGTTCTAATATTTTATGCTGTCATAACATCTCAGTTCTAATATTTTATCCCGTCATAACATCTCAGTTCTAATATTTTATCCCATCCTAACATCTCAGTCCTAATATTTTATCCCGTCCTAACATCTCAGTCCTAATATTTTATACCATCATAACATCTCAGTCCTAACATTTTATCCCATCATAACATCTCAGTCCTTATATTCTGTGCAGACACCAGATTATGGATTTTTGCAACTTTTTAGTTATTATTTTAGTCGTTCTCCATGTTTCAGACCCATTACTTACTTACTTAATCCCGTCATGCCTAGTGACACATGGGGCTTCAGAAAGGACTTTCCATGCTCTCCTGTCCCGTGCAACCTTCAGCGCAGAGCCCCACGTCAGAGATGAGGTGTCCAGTTCCTCTTCCATCATGCGCCTCCATGTTGTCCGTGGTCTGCCTTTCTTTCTCTTTCCTTCTGGTGTCCAAGTGAGGGCTACCCTTGCAGGCATTTCTTGTCTCATTCTCATAACATGTCCGAGCCATTTCCATCTTCTCTTTTGAGTATGTCATTCATTGCCTCTTGTCTTGTATCTTGGAGTAGTTGGTTATTGGATATTTTTACTGGCCAAAAGATTCCCAAGATTCTGCGAAGACAAGAGTGGTGGAAAACTGACAGCCTGCTAGTATCTCCTTTGGTCATCCTCCAACATTCCGATCCGTAGAGCAAAACTGACAAAACAATGCTTTTATAGAGTTTATGCTTTGTGGTCCTATTGTAGATTTTGGACTTCCATACTGGTTTCATTCTGGCAAAAGCGGTTCTAGCCTTACTTAGACGTGATTTTATATCTTCCTCTGTGCCAACATTTAGTGTCAGTACGCTACCAAGATATGTAAACTGCTCAACCCTTTCCAGTGTTTCATTTTCTAACATTACTGGTTGTTGGATTTCACTGTTTGTCATAATTTTTGTTTTTTCTGTGTTTGTTTTGAGGCCTACTGTATTTGCCGTGCTGTGAAGTATTGTACTTTTCTCTTGTATATGTTCATATTTGTGTGACACCAGGGCTATATCATCTGCAAAGTCCAGATCCTCAAGCATATCGAAAGGGGTCCATCTTATTCCTCTTGGTGCTTGTTGTTTTATGGCATTTTTAGCACCCAGTCAATTGTAATACTAAACAAAAGAGAGGACATTACGCATCCCTGTCTTACACCAGATTTTACTGGGAATGTTTTGTTGGAATTCTTTAGGTTGCAGGAGAAATCTTTATAGAAGAGGGCTATGATGTTGACAAGCTTCTGCGGTACGCCGTATTGTCTTAGTATCTTCCATAGGCTGTCTCTGTGGACGCTGTCGAATGCCTTTTCAAAATCTATGAAGTTGATGTATATAGTCCTTTGCCACTCGCTACATTGTTCTAAAATGTTACGCAGGGTAAATATGTGTTCATTTGTTCCTCTTCCTTTCCTAAATCCTGCTTGCTCCATTCTTAGAGACTTATCTATTGCTTCTTGTATTCGCATTATGATAATTTTGCAGAATATCTTACTTGGGATTGAAAGCAACGTGATTCCTCTACAGTTATTGCAATCTGTTAGATCTCCTTTCTTGGGTATTTTCACTACAGTACCCCTAGTCCAATCCCTAATCAATTCTTCTTTCTCCCAGATATCTACAAACAGTGGCTCTTTCAGACCCATACAGCTGAATTATTTTAACATTGGAATTGAATGTTAATATTGTTGTTCTAGATTTGATTTCTTAAGACTTCCATAGATTTCCTAGTGTGATGAGAGCCGCTCTTACCTTCTGTATTCTTTTTCTGACATCATTATCGGTTCTTCCTCTTTGTATACATTACTAGCAACGCATGCGTAGGATTCTACCTCTTGAAGTATAGATTGGATTGTCGTTTGCTTGGTTATCACAATCACTATCACATTTTTAAATAAATACGCTGCGGCCAAATTGAATTGTGTTCACATAGTGATATAATGTAACACAATGTAAGATTTACTTTTTATAGTAAAGAGTTGTTATAAATTATATATTTTTTTTGGTAGGTAAATACATTGACTATTATCAAATACTAAAAGAATGGTACATGATGATGCTGTACTATGTTCTAAAATTGTAGTCGCAATGTGCGCTACACTTATTGTTATCTATTATTTTAAAAGACAATTTGATGACGCACTCTGCAATAGTTAGTATGGAATGTGTTAATTCTTATTATCTTTGTCTTTTATTTAAAAATATTGAGCCCTAGCCCTGAATTACAGCTGGTTCAATACTTTCAGCTGAGATTTACGAGAGCTTTAAATGGTTCGAATCCTTCCAACTGAGCTTTATGATAACTTTAAATGGTTCGACCTTCAGTGCATGTCAACATAAACCGTTCACCAGCACCTCTTCAGGTGTCAAACACCAGATGGCGTCAGAAAGATCCTCCTTCCTCCAAGACCAGATAAATGTAACACATTATACGGAACAAAAGAACAACTTACAAACACATGAAGATACCACTACATAGCATTGGAGCCGAAGGGCAAGAGCTCAAGTGCCACTGGATCATTGAAGAAGAAGAAAAAGAAGTTCGAATACTTGCAACTGAGCTACATGATAATTTTAAATGGTTCGAATACTTGCAACTGAGCTACATGATAATTGTAAATGGTTCGAATACTTGCAACTGAGCTACATGATAACTTTAAATGGTTCGAATACTTTCAACTGAGCTACATGATAACTTTAAATGGTTCGAATACTTGCAACTGAGCTACATGATAATTTTAAATGGTTCGAATACTTGCAACTGAGCTACATGATAACTTTAAATGGTTCGAATACTTGCAACTGAGCTACATGATAACTTTAAATGGTTCGAATACTTTCAACTGAGCTACATGATAACTTTAAATGGTTCGAATATTTTCAACTGAGCTACATGATAACTTTAAATGGTTCGAATACTTGCAACTGAGCTACATGATAACTTTAAATGGTTCGAATACTTTCAACTGAGCTACATGATAACTTTAAATGGTTCGAATACTTGGAACTGAGCTACATGATAACTTTAAATGGTTCAAATACTTCCAATTGATATTTCTGAGACGGCATGATAAAACCTGTCTGGTCAACAACTAGTGACAACTATTATAAGAAAGAGAAGATGGAGATATGTTGGACACACCTTGAGGAGAAATGATCAGTGAATATCAAAGAAGGCATTGAAGTGGGATGCAAAGGGTTTAAGAAAGAGAGGACGACCTAAGGAGAACCTGAAACGAACTTTGCTGAAAGAGGCAAGAAATATCGGTCACAGTTCCATGGAGGAGATAAGCGAGTTGTCCAGGATAGAGTGGTATGGAGAAATTACTTACAGGCTCTATGTAACGTATAACGGTACGAGAGAAATTATTATTATTATTATGATAAAACTCTAGCTAGTGAAAGTCTGATTAATCCGAAAACAAGATCCGCGTAACATAAGGTCAGAGAAATTGAATCTTCATCGATATAGTTAAAGAACTTCGCCCAGACTAGTACTTGATAGTGTTAGCGACATTGTCCAACGTCCCATTGTAAATAAGTAGTCTTACTACAAGTAATAGTACTTGTAGAAGAAGTAGAATCAGAGTAGTTCTTTTAAGTTCTACGCTTGATGTGTTGTCTCTACAATCTGGACATATATTCTTTGTACTTAGCCTGACTGTTGTTAGTTTCGCACTGAAGCTTAATTTACATTTCTGTATATACTTTATATTGCCAATACTACAATTCAACCTTGGCTTCAGTTTGAGTTTGTCTGCTTTTGTTCTGTCAAACAATAGTCCAGACTATCGGAATTTAATGCAAATTGACAAGAGCAAGCAAAACATGTTACTTGTGTTTTTACTTATTGAGTTAAGAAACATACTGGTTGTTTTGTTTGTTGTCAAGCTTCTATTTGAACTTTGTGCTAGTTTTACAAGTTTATGAAAATAATGTGTCACTTCGACGATGAAATCAAGATGGCACACATTTCATTTATCTTGCGGGTATTCACTATTTATTTGTTCTGATATCATTCTACTCAAACCTCGACGGACGTCTTCAGAATCCGCCTTTCACATCAATTATCTATGGATTGCTTGTTGTTTCATCGGAAAAATGCATAAATTATCTATAGATTGCTTGTTGTTTCATGGGAAAAATGGAAATCGTGGCATATCCTTTATAGGACGTCGCATCAACCACAGTAAACGAGCCACAAACAAGGCACCACGTATACGTTCAGTAGTTTGTCATTGCTTTCTGAACGGTGGGGTCTATTTTTACCGTTCGTAAACATTACCGGACACGAATTTTGCTTCCATCTCCCTGCCGCAGGTGTTGATACCAGATACGTGTGTGTTGTGATCGAGCTCACTGTGACTTAAGCTACAGACTTCCAGATTTCAACTACTCGCCCGTCTGCCCAGCGTGTTTGTAGCGCGTTGGACTACGGATGACTAGTCCTCTGTAACTGCGGGTTCAACTCCGCGGACTGGCAGAAAAGCTACAGGTTCCCCAGATTTACGGTGTTCGTGGCACTGAGCTGAAGGGTTACGATGTCCATGACACTGAGCCGAAGAGCTTTCAGCTCAAATGCTTCTGGATCGGAAAAAAAAAAAATTTCAACTACTCCTTCGAAATATGTCTCTAATTTCTTCAAATCGGAAGTATTGTCCGTCCTTACTACGTTGCAAGTATAGTGGCCCTTCACAACTGTTGCCGGCATTTATTTATTATTTAGCTGTTGTCTTAATCCTTACAGCTTTATTATTTATGAAGTCCCGTTTCGGCTGCTGCCATGGTCTAGTTAAAACATTGTCTGCCAGTCTTCTAGTGAATACATACCATTTCTATTGTTATGAAAGCCATCAGTAGTTCATGAAACGTTCCATCTACGAGTCCAACTCGTGTTCCAACGAGTTCGAGAATTAGGCGTTAAGCTTGGACATGCCAGACAGTGTCGTCTTCGTGGTAGAGAGAGAAGATATAGTAATCAACTTCTCATGGGTACTTACTGTGAGCAAATGGACTTTGGGATGGCTGCAACGGAGGACAGAGCACGAATGGGAATGCCTAATGTGCATGACGTCGATCGCATAAATAACATAACATAACATAACATAACATAACATAACATAACATAACATAACATAACATAACATAACATAACATAACATAACATAACCTAACCTAACCTAGCCTAGCATAGCATAACATAGCATAGCATAACATAACATAACTTTGTGTTCCGTTTCAAACATACAATATTTAAACACTGTCCTTACTGTCTGTAGTACCTGATTTCTTTTAGGGCGGTGTAGGACAGAGGGGACGAGAACGTGAGGAATTTGATGTCAGCATGGCTAGTACAGTGACCGTGAAACTGTTCAGGTTATGATATTTCATTTATACCTCATGGCCCCCTATCGTGGATTGAACCACGGGTCTCCTATAGTCTGTCCATTAATTCGTGAGCACGTTTGAAATTGATTTTCTGAAAACTACCTGTTGGATCTCAGTGATTTTTGCATGCAGCCTTAGAATATCCATGACGCTAAAATAAAGCTAACCAGTAGTCCATAGATGCTACGGATTTTGCACATCGGCGAATTCCTTTGATCTTTATGACAATTGCAAATACGGGGACTCAAATTTTAAATTTTACAGTATCCCTAGAATTTGTCCATGTCAATTCTATTCATAGGTGTATCTCCATATTAACTTGATAGGTCAAGTAATTAAGTGTGTTGCCCTTTATGTGCAATCGTGAACTTGGATACAATATGCAACAGTTAGTCCTCCCCTTCGGTCACCATTAGACCCCAGGGTGTCTTAACTTCACCACAAATTGTATGATGGTAGACGCATTTGGATATGGAAATGTATACGTTGCTATTTCTCAGTCTGTAATAAAATATGATTTGTATCATCCCGAATCTGACGATTCCATGAGGTTGATAATTGTTACTGGCTGACAAATTGTAATCCATCTCGGTGCCAGTACTCGTCTTCCTCTCGGAGCACATGTTCAACACACTTCTTCCAGAACTGCATGTCTATCATTGAGAAGGACTCACGTGTCAGAACTTCAACATCACACATTTTAAACGTCCTGTTCTGTTCGGCAACTTGCCCTTTTACTTTAGCCCAGACAAGCTCTATCGGATTGAGGTGAGCATGATATGGAGGTAGTCGCAAAGACGTGTGGCCGTATTCCGCAATGATTTTGTCAATATGAAACACCTTTGTCTTATTTGTCATCCTCACCAGGTGCAACAACTCGGGTTTCAAATATGTATCATCGAAGCTGACATTTTCCTTAGCAAGCCAAGTCCTAATTTGATCTTTTGTATTTGATGCAGTTGGTACTTTGTCTTCCGCTGATACTGCGTTGTGATAGGATACATTATCCATTACCAAGCATGATGGTCTGTTTAGAATTGGAAGTAGATCTTTCTCCATCCAGTGCCTGAAAATATGTCCATTCATTTCTGTGTGGTAGTCCCTACCGTCGGTACTTTTGATTGGAAAATAAGTCCAGCGTCATGGACAAGACCTTCTTCACTACTTCCTGCATGTGTTAGTATAATACGCTGGCCTTTGCTGCTTGGTTTTTTTCTTTTCTGTTCACCGTCTACTGATTGCCATTCTTTAGCATTGGTGTGGTGAGCATTGACACAGGATTCGTCCAAATATACAATATCATAGCCTTGCCTCCGCCGCTCACGGATCTGCCTCAGGTATTTACTTCGGGCAGCAATTAAATGTGGCTTTTCACAAATAATATTCCTGCCGCCTATAGTTTTTCTGAAAGTGAAGCCGGCGGCTCTTACAATTTTTCATAGAGTACTTTTAGAATGTCTATGCTGCAATCTGATTGCAGTTTTAATTTCAGTTTCCTGAGAGTAACAAGTTGATTTGTCACAAACATTTTCAAGAGCTCCGTCTTATGACATCTATGTCAAAGTCGTCAATTGATCTTTTCCTTCCTTGCTTGACATTAGTGCACTTTGTGTCCTGTTTAATCCATCGGGAAAAGGATTCTCTATTCAGACCAAGCACCAGTTGCGTTCGTTTCTCAGGGTTATGAATATCGCAATATAGATGCCCTCTCTTAGATTCCTACGGAAGTGTTGGTATAGTAAAACTGTAACCTTCTGCATTGTTATAAATGTGCACTTCAGACTCATTATGAATGTGATATCAATGTCAGTTTTGATAAGCCAACAAATATGATACAATAGATTCATACAAATAGCGAGATACGCCTATAACTTTACAACGGTATCCCAATTATAACGTCATATGCTTTCCGCTTTCAAAGTCGACTGGGTTAGCTGCACGGGAATTCGTGAAACTCACGATATTTCAATGTTACCATAATGTATTTTTAGAACAACGCGTCTGTGTACCGTAGATCTGTTACTATTGTGTACAATCCGGTGAGGTTGATTTTAATATAACCTGAAGAAGAAATATTTCAAACTACATCAAATTTTCTTGGAAAAAATATTTCTCTAGCGTCATGGATATTCTAAGGCTGCTTGCAAAAAATCACTGAGATCCAACAGGTAGTTTTCAAGAAAATCAATTTCAAACGTGCTCACGAATTAATGGACAGACTATACATAGAAGCCGTGCTCTAAACTTGTCGCATCGTTCGGTTCACAAGAACATTTTTACAAGATTACTAGGATTGCTATGAGAGCAGCGGTGGCGTAGTTGTTAGTGAACTCGCTTCTCAAGGCTAGTGGTCTGGGTTCAGCTCCCGCAATGCGCGTGGAATTTTTCCCGCCACGACGGTCTTCAGGTCGACCCAGCCTTAACTGGGTACTAGACATGCTCTGGGAAAGTAAAGGCGGCCGGCGTGATTCTGACCACATCACCCATCGTGTGCCGACGGTCAATGAAAAATACAGGCCTAACACTGTATTGACCTATATACCACAAGGTATGAAAGGGTTCCTTTACTTACTTTTTTTTACTTACTAGGATTGCTATACACGTAGGATTGCTATACACGTAGGATTGCTATACACGTAAGATCGAGTTATGGGATGTGTTCATTGTTCAGAACACTCAGTATGTAGCGTGACCTTTTTGATAAAAAATGGACCGAGTCATAGATCGAAACCCGGTGTAATGAATCGAATCCTTGACCTTAATACGTATTTGTATTTATTAACTCAACCTTTACTACATGAAGTCGAATTTCTGTTATTATTCTCATATTTTTGCTTCCATGAATAGTTTAATGCAATATGTCACCAATATCAATATGAGTACATGTTTTATATGTTTCCATCTGGATTATAGAAGTTAGTAACATTTGTGATTTAATCTGATTTATGTCAGTTCAAATCTAGCTAGTTTCTTTTCTTCTTCTTCTTCTTTCCGTTCGGTCTTTACGACCAATTTTAATCACTCTTTGTGATATGTTATGTTATGTTATGTTATGCGATCAACGTCATGGCACATTGGGCATTCCCATTCGTGCTCTGTCCTCCGTTGCAGCAGCCATCCCAAAGTCCACTTGCTCACAGTACCCATGAGAAGTTGATTACTATATCTTCTCTCTACCACGAAGACGACACTGTCTGGCATGTCCAAACTTTGTGATATATTTGATCTTTGCCAAGAACGTGTATACGTTGCACATTGGTTTGGTAGGCCCCTAAACGCATAGACTTCTACACGCTTAGGAGTTTAGGACATGTGCATCCGATATCAGCCAAACCTCCTTATTTGCCTCTTACGACATGCGTAGCAGGTAACAGTGGTTCTATTTTTACACCCCAAATTTGGGCCCCGGTAACCACTCGGGCATAGTTTCTTTTCAAACCTTGTCTTAACTTTCTTCTCTCTCTATATTCTCTTATATATATTCTCTCTCTCTCTCTCTCTCTCTCTCTTGTGCCTTATTTAACCCCATTACGAGACAGTCCCTCAAGCTACACATGCCAATGCTTTCTATCTTGCAGCTCCTTCGAACTCTTCCGTATATATTTCATTTCTGCCTCCAAATCTCTTCTCCAATTATTTTTAGGTTTTCCTCTCTTTCGCCTTCCTTACATGTGCCAGCCACTGCTTAGATGACAAATGAAAATCGTGGCATATCCTAATGTACGTAGCCATCAACCACAGTAAACGAGTCGTTGATTTTCTAGGCACCCCTTATACGTTCTGTAGTTTGACATTGATTTATGAACGGTGAGGTCTATTTTTACCTTTGTTAAAAATCCCACGGAAAGAAATTTGCGTCCCACCGTGGGGTTAGAACCAGATACGCTTGGGTTTGTGATCGAGCTCACTACCGCTTGAGCTACAGACGCACACTGCTTAGATACAAGGTCTTAATGAAAGACATTTCTATCGGTTTTAACAAATGTGAGAAAAAAAAAACTAACTGATGACCAAACTATTAAAAAAACCAATGTTACGGCATGGGTGAAGAAACTTTCCAAGAGAAACTTATTGATGAGCTTAAAGACAAGATAAACAAGAGCAAACTCTGATGTCGTCACAGATACATAACCAACTTTGCTGTACTGCAGCTTGCAATTTTACCTTTCATTATAGGCGTGCTCAGCCACAGTCAACTCTAGATAACTAGGCCAAACAATTGACAGTGATTCCTTGACCTAGATCAGAAAAGGGGGCTGAAAATTACAAATGTTTGATAGAAAGCTTTTTTTTTTAATTTTACCAAATTCTTTGAGTCTATAGTTATTTATTGGTGAAAAATATTTATAATATTGATATTCCTTATTGTTAAACTTAACTTGTTACATAATATTGATATTCCTTATTTTTAAACTTAACTTCTTGCATAATATAACTTCGATTTCGCATTTTGTGTTGATTTTAAAATGAATTCGTCTATATACACCAATACTGGAATGCGAGGTCACCTGGTGTAGTTGTGTTCTGATTTTCCATAATTCTTACCTGAGTCCGAAGGCCCATAAGTTTATAGTTGGCTATGGCTCAGCAGTAGAAGACTAAGATGGCTAGGACATGTAAGTTATTGCCGCATACCGCAACAAATGTTGGTTGATCTGTGAAGTTTCGGAGGTTAAGAGACACCAATGGAGACAACTACTCGCCCGAGTGGCTACAGGGCCCAAATTTGGGGTGTAAAGAATAGAACCACTGTTAAATGCCACGCATGTTGTAAGAGGCAACTAAGGAGGTTTGGCTGAAATCGGATGTACATGTCCTAAGCGTGTAGAAGTCTATGCGTTTAGGGCTACCAAACCAATGTGCAACGTATACACGTTCTTGGCAAAGATCAAACATATCACAAAGAGTGATTAAAATTGGTCGTAAAGAATGAAAACAAAGAAGAAGAAGAGACCACTACTCAGGTATAATCATGTCTACAAAGCCACCACGAAGAACGTTTCTATCGGTTCCAGCAAATTGGAAAAACTAACTGATGACAAGAATTATTTAGAAAACAACATTACGCAAAGGTGCAGAATCGTTTGAAAAGAGACAGTGATGAACTGAAAGACAAGAGATACAGGGGCAAACTCAGAAGTTATCGCAGTAAAACACTTGCCACTTGATCGTCTGTGAAGAGGAAAAAAGGTCATATATATTTTATATATATATATATGTGTATATATGTATATATATACATATTATGTGTATTAAAGTGACCATATTGTGGTTTGTACTACTTTTGAAAATTGTATGCATTACGTAGAAAATTTTGTAACAACATAAACTAGGTATTTACACATTAAAACCACATTGTGAGAACAACACAACACATGGGACACACCTATATTCATATCTTACACAGCGAGATCACAATCTATAAACTTGTGTTAGAGGCTACATAATCTATGTCGATAAATAAAGAAAACTTGTATTTTGAACAAGAATAAAATAACCATTCTCAGGAACAACACACAACAAACTTTGAAACAGAAATGAACGCTATAACCGAGATAAACAAACTGTTTATAAATGGCAGAGAAACATCCAACTTCCGCGTAATCTTTCTCAATGATACAAAAATCAGTGTTGCATGCACTTAAAGATCTCAAAAACCAGCAACGTGAATGAACTCAGTTCTCTTTACTGCAGCTCAGCATCATCACCAAAGAAACAGCATTGCAATGAATCCCAGATCACTGTGGCATCATAAGAAATTAACCTTATGACCTCTTGGCAAGGGAATGTGAATCACTCAAACAGATCGAAAAATGGCGTCTCGTATAATAAACTATAACAACATGGTGAAGGAGAATTTCAGAAACTATATAAAGTAGATGAACCAGGGGGCCTAATTCTCGTCATTAAGGGCCAGCAGGACCGACCCCACCAAAAACCGAAAGGGGGGAATAACTTCCCGGAATAGACAAATAATAGTAAATACTCAAAAACCATGATTTTTCCGAAAATTTGTGTCTGGCCCACCAAGAAAAATGATCACGAGCCGCCACTGAGATGAACCCATGCTTAAACGAAAAGATTCTTGTTATTAAATGTCACCCAAATAACATCACTATCTTGCAGTTACGAACAGACGCAACAGAGTATTTATTAAGAAAAAGAACCAAAAAATCAACCCCGTCATTACTGTCTGTGGTACCGCTTTTTAGGACCGTGTAGGACAGGTGGGACGAGACCCTGATGAATTTAATGGCTGCATTCGCTGCAGTCGCCGCGAAGCTGTTCAGGTTATGATTTTTCATTTATGCCCACAACAGAAAAAATCCTTGGCCTTACTGCGAATTGAACACGAGTATCCTGCATGGAAACCTCGCTCTAATACATTCGGCCAGACGCTGCTCGAGTATTTATAGCAAGTCTTTAAATATTGGTAATGCCCGCCTGCCCAGCGTGTTCTTAGCGCGTTGGACTGCGGGTGACTAGCCCTCTGTGAGTGCGGGTTCAATTCCGCCGGCTGGCAGAAAAGCCACAGGTTCCCGAGATTCACGGTGTTCGTGGCACCGAACCGAAGGGTTACGATGTCCATGGCACCCGAGCCGAAGAGCTGAAAGTTCAAGTGCTTCTGGATCGGAAAAAATACAAAAATACTGGTAACACAAACGGAATGAGCTTGAGGTAAGAACTGTATGGTGCTTCTTTTATGCACGTAAGCTCTATTGAGAAGATAGCAAAGAAATACGACCGAACGAGTCTTCAGGAAAAGTAATATTGTACGCTGTCTTTAATGAAGTTAGAGGTAACTTAGTATAAGCACGCCCACGTGTTACAAGGACCTTCAAAGGTAGCACAAAATAGAGACAGCTAAATACAAAGCACGTCGTAAGAGGTGAATAATGTTGAGTTTCGGATTAGAGCTGCCTACTTCATCTGGTGGAAAACTTTAGATACCAAATCCAACCAAATAATGAACAAGTAAATTCAAGGACTAAGATGGGATTATATTTTAACAAATTTGGAGATTATGGAGTGAATGAGACGGAATCAAGAAGGGAAGCAAGAAGTGAAGACGAGACACTGGACCTAGATAGGACACACCATGAGATAACCTTAGGGAAATTTAAAATATGACCATTTCTGGAATCCGTAGGGAAACGAAGGAGAAGGAGATATAAACGTACACGAAGAACAGATTACAAAGCAAAGAGAGTAACGATATAGGGAAAACATTAAAAAGGCTTCAAGAGATAGCTAAAGATAGAAAGAATTAGTGTGTTTTGGTCAGTGATATATATTCCAAATTGGGACGGTTTAGCGTAATGTTGAAGCATTCATCTAACGACTCGGACACAATAGGGTCGTGTGCTCAATATCCCACTAGAATTTCCACACGTGAAGAAAGGAATTGTCCCTTCTACCTTCTGCACACAAGGGCATAGAAATGTGAAGTGAAGTGACTTCATACCCTAAGGTCTGAAAAGACTATGCGAAATTGTATTTATTTCTGTAAAAATAGGGTTTTAAAAACAGAAGAGAGAAAGAGAGACATAACCTATTTTCGAATCTGAGGTCTATTTAGCAAGAACGGAACAAATGATACAGCACAATGAAATTATTTACATGAGTGTTGTGAAGACTTTCAAAATAACAAATAAGAAATAGCAAATCATCAACTATATCTGCACTGTTCAAAAACCAATAAATCTATTCCAGTCAATGTAATCAATGTTTCCCGCGGATAGATACAATAATAGCCGATCTATTGATGTCCTTCTCTTTATTCTCATCTGTGAAATTATCTTTCAATGTTTGAAAATAGAAGAATGAAACTGTGAAACTCAACACAATAGCTAACGTTTTAAGATAAAAGAAAAATCGATTATGAAAGTGGAAACATCTAAAGCGAAGACGATAAATCAAGTGAAAAACAAATCATGGCATTAGAAAGGGCATAAAAATATTGTTGAGATCTGGAGTTATTGTTGACTTTTTGAATATTGGTAAAACTTTATTTTTACAGTTTCCATGTTGTGTTTTTTTTGGAGAGAAAAAACCAAATTCATTCTGTTGTTTCATCCACCAGGCTATTATCTTGTTTGAAATGTCGAAGTTTGTTTCAGAATTGGTCTCTTTACCCAGTACATGAAAACGTGATCATAAATATTTGTGACAGAGGGAAGAACTTATGATACTGTTATTATGTTTCATGTCGCTACCACATCAGAGTTACTCACAGACTAGGATTTATGTGTGTGTTATTTGTCCTCTCCGCTCCTCGGGAAACATAGGGCCTCAACATTTGCTCTTCTCTTTCCCGGTTTTTAGCTGTTTTCTTTAAGGTCTCCCAAGATAGTCCAGTACCCTTCAGTTCCTCAAGAAGACATCGTATCCAGGTCTGTTTAGGACATCCATTTTTTCCGTTTTTCATGCGGGTTTTTCACTCAAGTGCTTGTCTGGTGACACTCGACTGTATCTTTCGTAAGGTATGCCCAACACATCCTCAATTTCTTCTCTTAACCTGGGTTACCAAGTGTTTCTGCCCTGTTCTTATCCACAGGCCTGTGTTTGCAACTCTGTAATACCATCTCAGTCTGAGATTCATCATGTTCTGCCTGTTCTTATCCACAGGCCTGTGTTTGCAACTCTGTAATACCATCTCAGTCTGAGATTCATCCGACGAAGATATCCATTGAGAAAGGTCTGAATCGTATTTGTATTTAACTTGGTGACTCGCCACGTTTCTGAGCCATATAGCAACACAGATTTCACATTCGAGCTGAATACACAGTCTTCTTTTCGTGGAGTTGGCAGTAAATTATCACAATGTGTGCATGATAGCAAATGCTTGTTGGGCTTTCCTAATAGTGATATTATTGTCCTCATCTGTACCTCCCGATGGGCTGATTTTGCTTCCAAAGTAGACCAATTTACCAACATCTATACCCCTTCCCTCAATCAATATCGTATCTTGTTGTATCATGTTGCTTAGCTGAAATTTTGTCATCTCTTGGCTGATTTTAAGACCGCCCCGTTGTGCCGTTTCTGCCAGAGCCTGCACTTTTCCTTGCATGACTTGTAGATTGTTTTAGAGCTAGGCAAGATCACCCGGAAAGTCCTGGCCCTATAATTTTGACATAAGCGCCCACTTTTTCGGAACCGGCACATGCCGTGCGTCTAACCCAAGCAAGTAACACAAAGAATAGGGGAGGGAAGAGCAGGCATTTGATACCTGTGAATACTAATTTGATATTATGAATGTCAAACATGGTCGCTCATGGCAGCAAATGAGGGGAAATAATTACAAGATATGTGATGTCTTTGAAGAACTGCAGAAGTAACAATGAGAGATAACATTGGAAATAAAGCAATTAGAAGTAGACTACGAATGAAACTAGTCATTCAATTCATAAAAGAACTAATAGGAGAAGAGGAATACCCCGAAGAAAATCGATTCAAAATGGGACTGATTATACGATCATGAGCGTAGCAGGGGTGGAACACCTGACATAGGAAAGATAAAAACCAAAAGGACTGTTAGGGTGGTAGTTCTTCTCAGCGCAAATTATGTGATGATGATGTAATATTAAGAATTAGACACCGTCTAATAATAAGCAATAACATTTGAGTTTAGTTGATCAGTTCCAGTACTCAGTGTTGTCTTGCACCTAAACTATTTGAATGTAATGAAAAAACTATAGAAAAACTTGATCACTCTACTAATATCCGCCAGTTTTAAAGTTAGCTTTTGTTGTTATGTTGCCCAGCTGCAACCTCTTTATTTGATCCTGATTTATTTAACATACTCTTTGTTTGCTGCTATTTGATGTTGGGTTCATTTTATTCCCTACTGCACCACGCTATTTTTTCCTATTTGCATTTTGCATTATTTGTTAAATAATGACCTATTGATCGCAACGTCGATTTATTTTATTGCTACTCTTTGTAAAAGTATAATTTACTTTGTGTTTTGATCTTTCTCCTTCGCTAACTCGATGAGTCAACATATTCTTTTACTTTTACAGTAATTTCAACTTGGAGCGAACACGTTCTTTGGTTTTGATTTCGACATCGTTACTGCGAGAAGCCAACACTCTAAGCCAGCGCTGTCCAGCGCGGCGCCGCGGCGTCATGGAGTAAGTGTAATATATCCCTGTCGTCCAATATTATTTCTTCACCTTTAACGTTAATCAGAACTTTTTTTTAAAAACGTGTTTCTGAATAAAATTCTAATTCAGTATTTTCATAAACACAATATTTAAGAAAAGACTAAACTTATAGACATAATTAAGCTTTCATCTTTTGTTATTTTTAATCATGTTACTATTAATAATACTTCGTTATTATTATTATTATTGTTTTTACAGTTCAACGGTGTCAGCAGTATTGAGCTGGATCACAAACCAAGCGTACCTGGTTCAAACTACAGGGCGGGCAGTTTGGAAGCAAATTCGTTCTCGTGGAAAAAGCAGTAAAATAGACCTCTCCTTTTAAAAAGCAATGGAAAACTACTGAAAGTATAAGGGGTGCCTTGAAAATCGACAACTCGTTTACTGTGGTTGATGGCTAAGTCATATAAAAGATATTCCACGATTTTAATGTCCATAAAGCAACGTGTCAATACACGAGTTCATGATTCTATGAGTATATATTAACTGATATCAACGTCGGCTTGCTAGACCTGTGGCAGTGTCTTCAGAATCCTCTAGATGTACTTAACCAGAGCCAACTATAAACTTATCTAGAGTAGGCTGTGACTTAACAGTGCACTTGTTTATCACATTCAGACTGGAATACATAATTTCAATCTAATAAAATCTTAATTTGCCCAAGCTAGAGACCGACTGAAATACAACACCAACGCGCTGCTCCATTTTGACCAAAAGTTGAACCACAAAAATAACATAGATAGTAGAAGACACTATATACGAAACGCACACAAGAACCTGTTCTAGAAGTCTCTACCCATCCTGGCACTGTGAGACAAAACAGAATTCGAAAAAAGAAGAGGACCACAGCTTGTCGTTTTTCTACCATTTCGAAACACAGTCTGAAATTCGAGCACAATAATTAAAATTGTTAAATTCGATTTATGTTACAACTCAGAACGTCATGATATCTCTTCCTGGGGTTCCATGATAGACGACTCTATACCAGGATTTAAACATCATCTGCTGGAGAAAATTCAGTTGACTGTCACTGAGCTACAGTTACTAACACTGGAAGAATTTTTAAAAAGACATAATTTAATATAATGTAGTTTTACAAAGTACAAAAACAATAGACCGTGATGTTTTGACCAAAACATCGAATATTTTCAGTTTAGGACCATTTGGGATTTATTGTCTGCTTATATGTTATGTCTGTCGTATAGGAAGTCTGCATTTCTTTACTTCTGTTGCATCCTTTTCTCGATAAAGTCATTTTGGTGCAAACGTCACTGTCTATTATTTTTGTGCTTTGTAAAGCTACACTCAAAGATCAAGATGGAAGTCAAAAGAGAGATGATAAAAAGTATTTTTCTACCAACACTTTGTTAACAGTGTCAAATTTGGTCTCAGATGGCAACTCCCAACAGAAAGATGACACAGTGTGAAATGAAATGCTGTAGGGAGGCGGTGGGGGTCACTAGGAAAGATAGACCACGAAACGAGGATATCAAAAGCAGATTGGGCATAACTTCACGTACCGAATACATTGAAATAAACAAATGCAGTGGTTTGGACATTTAACCAACCACCACTAACAGCATATAATAAATAAAATATCGTGTACTAGAGCCAAGGGAAGAACAAGAAAAAGATGAATAGACAATATCAAGACCACTGTAAATAAACATGGATATAACCCAACAAGGGCGACTTATCTGGTCCTGGAAAGCACATGAACGCTCCCACCCCTGCGCTTAACGGCAAGAGTGGACAACCAATTTCATCATTCACCTGAGCAAAGACAATAGACCACCATTTCCCAAACTGAGATCCGCGGGTGTCCTCGATGTACTCACAGTGGAGTTTCATGCTTTTAAAGAAATATTAAGATCTTTGACATTTCAAACAGAAAAATAAATGTCAGAAACATGTATAAAAACAATGTTAAACTAATTCCGTTGAGAAATCAAAGAACCCGGACCAGACCTGAGTCTAAATGTCTGACAGGACAAAATGAAAGATGAATTGAAGTTTCCAGCAGTCTGAGAAATTTGAGCCAGCTTGAATGATGGTGTGGTGTAATAACAACTCCATCACTAGAAGATTTCCATATATATATAAACTTGTGGTGGTCCACGGTAGCAAAATATATTTAAAAGGCTGTCCGCGGTAATGCATCATTTAGGAACCGCTGCAATATACTAGTAGAACTACACTTCATTGTCTGTACTCATTTCACCATTGCTACATAGTTTTACTTCAGTCTTTCCTTACATTAATAATAATTCAATATCGTATTTGTTTTAAACAAGTAAGATAAGAAACCTGCACTTTAAAGAGAACAAACGTCCGAGTTGTTACCGGGGCCCAAATTTGGGGTGTAAAGAATAGAACCACTGTTACCTGCCACGCATGTCGTAAGAGGCGACTAAGGAGGTTTAGCTGAAATCGGATGCACATGTCCTAAATGTGTAGAAGTCTATGCGTTTAGGGGCCTACAAACCAATGTGCAACGTATACACGTTCTTGGCAAAGATCAAACATATCACAAAGAGTGATTAAAATTAGTCGTAAAGAACGAACGCAAAGAAGAAAAAGAAGAAAGAGAACAAAAAAAGCAATAAAACAGAAGATGAACTTAACTACAACATTAGAGTGACACAAGATGACCTACTTTCTTAATGTCCTCATTTGTCTCACAACAGAATAACAAAAGCAACGTGTCAAAGTAATTTAAGATAAAAGTACATGTAAGTCTATAAATAGAAGACGAGCAGTGTCAATGATTTGTGAAGCTGACATGTTTGAAATGTCAAGATGTAGACCGAGTAATAATATTAGTCTTGTAGACAAGGAACATTTGTTTAACAAAATCAGATTTGTTATGTTGAAGGGATCTCTATGACAACGCGCTTACCTGTCGTTTTGACGGTTGTGAGTTCGAATCCATATCTAATCCAAACCAGTCACATGTAAATCTTTTCCAATTAAATCCTATAATGAACAGCAGTTACTTGTTAAACCTTATTAATCTGTAATTGTACTGGCGCAATGTTAATTTTTAATCTGTGGATGTAATTTGTAAATGTGTGTGTAATTTTGTAACATCTGTGGGCGTGTAATGTTTGTAACATCTGTGGGCGTGTAATGTTTGTAACATCTGTGGGCGTGTAATGTTTGTAACATCTGTGGGCGTGTAATGTTTGTAACATCTGTGGGCGTGTAATGTTTGTAACATCTGTGGCGTGTAATGTTTGTAACATCTGTGGGCGTAATGTTGTAACATCGGCGGTAATGTTTGTAACATCTGTGGGCGTAATGTTTGTAACATCTGTGGCGTGTAATGTTTGTAACATCTGGGCTGTAATGTTTGAAATCTGTGGGGTATGTTTGTAACATCTGTGGCGTTAATGTTTGCATCTGTGGCGTGTAAAGTTGAACATCGTGGGCGTGAATGTTTAACATCTGTGGCGTGTAATGTTGAACATCTGTGGCGATGTTAAATGTGAGCTGTTAACGTGTATTGTCAAACACCGCGGAGGACAATTTGAAGCAAATTTATTCCCGTAGATTTTACGAAAGGTAAATAGACATCACCGTTCGAAAGCAATGAAAACTACTGAACGTATAAGTGGTGCTTAGAAAATCAACGACTCGTTTACTGTTGTTGATAGCAATGTCCTATAAAGGATATAGCAAGATTTTCATTTGTTTGTATTTGTTTATTTTGAAAACTGTGCGGCTTACGAATGTTGGTTATATAATAGTTTTTAGTTGTATCAAAGTAATCATTATTAGTTGTTACCTCAAGGCCCATATCTTTGCTAGTTATGGATATCATATCTTTGTTGAAAACGATGGCAAACTACTGAACGTATAAGTGGTGTCAAGAAAATCAACGACTCGTTTACTGGGGTTGATGGCTACGTACTGTAAAGGATATGCCAGGATTTTCATTTTTCATATTTGTTGATGTTATTTCAAATTATCTATGACGTATTGTTACAATCTTCTTTTTGTTTATTACTGGGAATATAGACGATGTAAGTATTGCGATGTTTGTTGCAATGTCTTGCTTAGTCGGTTATTCTGCTCAATGAGTTGCAGGATTGACTTTATTCAAGTCAACAATTGTTATCCCAGTCGAAGCATCATTTGATTGACTTAAGTCAAAACAGTGATTGATATCCTAGTCAAAGTTTCGTCGTATTGACTTCAGTCAATACATCGATTCGCCCTGGAGAACGGTTTTATTTCATTCTATGGCACCTTGTGACCACTTAGACTCAACGCATTACATTCCTATGCTTCTTAGTACTGTCTTATCTCATGCCTTGTAATCTATATGTGTATTTGCTCCATATATATAAGTTATTTATCCACTATATTGTTTATTGTTTCTCTTCTTTTCCACCTCCGGTTTTGTGTTGCACTCATTTCGTTATTCGCTTTTATTCCCAGATTTTCATTAGATAGGTTTGAATGTTTCTACATGTAATCGTCCATTTGTAGTGTTCCTCGAAATTCGTCATTCTTGTTTTATTGTTTGCTTGATAAAGGCATTTTGGTCGAAACGTTGCTGTTTATCGTCACTGTTTCTGTATTTTGTAAAACTATAGTACTTTGTTTTACGTGTTTAGCTAACATAGTTAAAGCATGAACAGAGAGAGGACAAATAGATCTATGCATAAAGAACTCAAAATCAAAGAAAACTGGCTGATACTACAAAATAAGAAAGAGAAAATTTAAGTATTTTTAACATATAAAAAGACATGAAGGGTTGGAGCCTAGGCCCCCACCTCAATCGCCTCTTACGACATGCCTTGCAGGTTGCAGTGCTACTATTCTGTGTTCCCCTTGCAAGCCCCGGCAACTCACATGTGATCTTGATTCCAAGAAACAGAAAACAATGACGATCTGTGAAAATCAAAAGAATATATGTCAATCTTCTTGATACTCGTGAGGACGAAACCTCTAGTATTAACAATTACAGAAACTGTCTGAATGTATGTACATAATGTGTACTATATTCTTGATTGATTAGTTGCATCATGTTTGGTGTGAGAACTATACAAGCTCATTAGATCCCACATTTATGTCAGTACATCTGTTTACTTTGTTTAAGCTTGTAAATACACAAGTTTCGATGCAACGAGGTCTCTGTATAAAATGTCTGGATCGATTAATGTTCATATTTATTAGTTCTTTGTTAAGCATGTAAACGGTAAGTTAACCAAATACAAGTTTTATATAAGGAGAGAAAATATAAATAAGGGCAGAAAAATTATGTTTTTCTCAGAGTAAAGTAGTGTTAACATTAGGTGACCTGAAGTTTGAAAAGAGAACAGAAAAATATGATTCATTTTCTTCTCTTCAATGATCCAGCAACGTTTAGGCTCTAGCCCTGCGGCATATTGCTGTGTAATATGTGTATTGTACATATTATTCAATAGTTGAAATGTCTATGGATTTATTGGGTGAAGGTACTGTTGCAGAGATGGATCAAAGGAATCACCTTTATTTTCGTCCCTAGGCACTCAGGTGTCTGTATCTTATACGTATCATTCAATAGTTTGTGTGTCTATAGATTTTCTATCCGCTACGGACATGACTCAGAATCGAAATTCTATATCACTAGGAGATGTGAGAGATATTTGTGCTACTCATACAGCATGGACAATGAGCAAAACACAGTAGCAAAAGGTAACTACATTGAATTTCGATGCCTATGAAAAGTTACCAACAAGGCATGAAAAGACAAGAGTCACCAATATCAGCATAAGAGAGAAAGTTGGGACAGAACATTGCTTGAAATATATTGAGATACAAAGAATTAAGTGGTTCGGCCACTTAATAATAATGCAACTTTATATAGAGTCTTCTACAACAGAACATCAGAAGAGAAGGCGAGAGATCGACCCGGAAAGAGATGAACAGATGGCATAGAAGAATCCTGTAAAAACACAAAAATATATATCGCCCAAGTCACTAGAGCAGAGCAAGACAAAAACAGAAGACCACGACACTAGGCAAAAACCCTGTAACAGTATGATGAAATAAGAAAAAGGAGAAGACTAATGGTACATCATCCAATGTAGGACTTTCTATGCGTTTTCTCCTCCACCAAATTGCCTACTGGTGATGCATAAATTATTATTTGAAACCTAGTTCAAATGTTAACACTTGAATTCTGTTTGTAATGCATCAACTGAGTTATTTAACGTTGATGATGTCGCATTGTCCATAGAAGAACCATTCTCGTCGTAGCATTGCTCGTCAGTGCATCCGTTTTCTCATGCCATCAGCTCAGATCTAGTTCTTATATAAATGATCAGTTTTATGTTTATCCCACAAATAGAACAATACTGTTCACCTCTACATGGGTCAAACACGAGGATGTTTCTGTCAGGAAATCCTCGCTTAGATGTTCCATCACGCGACAAATGTAAGCTTCTTGATATCTGTTTTTGTGCTGATTTGAAGCAATACCACTAAGCGAATGTACGCTACTTGATATATGTTATTATGCTGATTTGAAGTAATACAATTAACCGACTAACTACTTGATATATGTTATTATGCTGATTTGAAGCAACGTCCGAGGGTTATGGGCCCAAATTGGGTGTAAAGAATAGAACCACTGTTACCTGCCACGCATGTCATAAGAGACGTTAAGTGGTTGGCGTACAGCTACCCATACCGTAAAACATTAGATTCAAAACGATGAGCGAACTAAGTAAACGCTGGCTGAAACCGGACACATGCCGAAGGATAAGCACCAGAGCTCCAATGGTGCTAAGATTGATGTAAACACACCAATGCTAAGGCTGCATGAATTATATTTTCACATGAAAAGAATTTATGGGGTGATCTAATACATCGGTCTGGGCGGTGATCGCGAGGGAGAAGAAATTAATACCACTAAGCGAATGTAAGTTTCAGTTAGTTATGTTGTTAAGGTATTGTATGTTCCCAGCGTGCTTAGCACGCTGACGACTGGTGACAATCCTATGTGAGTGCGGTTCAATTCCACGGCTGCAAAAAGCCACAGTTCTCCAGATTGACGGTGCGTGGCACCGAACCGAAGGGTTACGATGTCCATGGCACCAAGACGAAGACTTAAAACTTCAAGTGTTTCGGGATCTGAAAGAATTGCTTAAGGAATTTAGCAGAGGTCACCGTTATCTAAACAGTGTCCTGTTTATGTAATGTTAAAGTGCTGACCAGAAAACTTTTAAATAATGAATTCTCATACAGAATGCACAAGCCTTTGCGACAATGTAATTACGATGCATAGATTCTTAATATAGTGAATGGCAAGTAGAAATATAATGTCTTGAACGAAATCAGAATTCTTCTTACTTTTTCTATTTTTACTAAGCTCATTGTTTCACTTTTGTACATTTTAAGCATCGAGCCACAAATGTCTTGTGCCTAATGGCATACTATAGAAGAGTTCCAAACATAGAAAGAATGACAGGGTTAGCTTCCCTCCCCTCAATCGCCTCTTACGACATGCCTTCAGGTTGCAGTGCTACTATTCTGGTTCCCTTGCAAGCCCCGGCAACTCACATGTGATCTTGATTCCAAGAAACAGAAAACAATGACGATCTGTGAAAATCAAAAATATATGTCAATCTTCTTGATACTGTGAGACAAACTCTAGTATTAACAATTACAGAAACTGTCTGAATGTATGTACATAAGTGACTATATTCTTGATTGATTAGTTGCATCATGTTTGGTGTGAGAACTATACAAGCTCATTAGATCCCACATTTATGTCAGTACATCTGTTTACTTTGTTTAAGCTGTAAATACAAAGTTTCGATGCAACGAGGTCTCTGTAAAAATGTCTGATCGATTAATGTTCATATTTATTAGTTCTTGTTAGCATGTAAACGTAAGTTAACCAAATACAAGTTTTATATAAGAGAGAAAATATAAATAAGGCAGAAAATTATGTTTTTCTCAGAGTAAAGTAGTGTTAACATTAGGTGACCTGAAGTTTGAAAGAAACAGAAAAATATGATCATTTCTTCTCTTCAATGATCCAGCAACGTTTAGGCTCTAGCCCTGCGGCATATTGCTGTGTAATATGTGTATTGTACATATTATTCAATAGTTGAAATGTCTATGGATTTATTGGGTGAAGGTACTGTTGCAGAGATGGATCAAAGGAATCACCTTTATTTTCGTCCCTAGGCACTCAGGTGTCTGTATCTTATACGTATCATTCAATAGTTTGTGTGTCTATAGATTTTCTATCCGCTACGGACATGACTCAGAATCGAAATTTATATCACTAGGAGATGTGAGAATATTTGTGCTACTATACAGCATGGACAATGAGCAAACACAGTAGCAAAGGTAACTACATTGAATTCGATGCTAGAAAAGTTACAACAAGCATGAAAAGACAAGTCACAATATCAGCATAAGAGAAAGTTGGACAGAACATTGCTTGAAATATATTGAGATAAAAGATTAGTGGTTCGGCCACTTAATAATAATGCAACTTTATATAGAGTCTTCTACAACAGAACATCAGAAGAGAAGGCAGAGATCGACCGAAAGAGATGAACAGATGGCATGAAGAATCCTGTAAAACACAAAAATATATATCGTCAAGTCACTAGAGCGAGCAAGACAAAAAGAAGACACGACACTAGGCAAAAACCCTGTAACAGTATGATGAAATAAGAAAAAGGAGAAGACTAATGGTACATCATCCAATGTAGGACTTTCATGCTTTTCTCCTCCACCAAATTGCCTACTGGTGATGCATAAATTTACTATATTTGAAACCTATGTTCAAATGTTAACACTTGAATCTCTGCTTTGTAATAGTACATCAACTGAGTTATTTAACGTTGATGATGTCGCATTTGTCCATAGAAGAACCATTCTCGATCGTAGCATTGCTCGTCAGTGCATCCGTTTTCTCATTGCCTATCAGCTCAGATCTAGTTCTTATATAAATGATCAGTTTTATTTTATCCCACAAATAGAACAATACTGTTCACCTTACAGTTGGGTCAAACACGGATGTTTCTCAGAAATCCTACAGCGTTTAACTGTTCCATCACGCGACAAATGTAAGCTTCTTGATATCTGTTTTTGTGCTGATTTGAAGCAATACCACTAAGCGAATGTACGCTACTTGATATATGTTATTATGCTGATTTGAAGTAATACAATTAACCGACTGTAAGCTACTTGATATATGTTATTATGCTGATTTGAAGCAATACGTCCGAGGGGTTACTGGGGCCCAAATTGGGGTGTAAAGAATAGAACCACTGTTACCTGCCACGCATGTCATAAGAGACGGCTAAGGTGGTTGGGCGTGGGACCAGCTACCCCATACCGTAAAAAACATTAGATGTCTACAGAACGGATGAGCGAACTAAGTAAACGCTGGCTGAAACCGGACACATCGCCGAAGGATAAGCACCAGAGCTCCAAATGGTGCTGAAGATGTGATGTAAAACACACCAATGCTAAGGCTGCATGAATTATATTTTCACATGAAAAGAATTTATGGGGTGATCTAATACATCGGTCTGGGCGTGATCGCGAGGAGAAAGAGAATTAATACCACTAAGCGAATGTAAGTTTCAGTTAGTTATGTTGTTAAGGTATTGCTTAGCCCGCTTCCCAGCGTGCTCGTAGCACGCTGGACGACTGTGACAATCCCATGTGAGTGCGGTTCAATTCCACGGGCTGGCAAAAAAGCCACAGGTTCTCCAGATTGACGGTGTTCGTGGCACCGAACCGAAGGGTTACGATGTCCATGGCACCAAGACGAAGAGCTTAAAACTCAAGTGCTTCTGGATCTGAAAAAAGGAATTGCTTAAAGGAATTTAAGCAGAGGGTCACCCCGTTATCCTAAACACGTGTCCTGTTTATGTAATGTTAAAGGTGCTGACCAGAAAACTTTAAAAAAATGAATTCTGCATACAGAATGCACAAGCCTTTTTGCGACCACATGTAATTACGATCCGCAAAGATTCTTAATATAGTGAATGGACAAGTAAGGAAATATAATGTCTTGAACGAAATACAGAATTTCTTCTTCTTCTTCTCATATTTTTTCTTCGAACGCCCCATTGTTAATCACTCTTTGTGATTTGTAAGTGATCCGAGCCTAAGAGCGATTGTACGTTGTGCTAGTTATGCGCCTACATGTAGGCCAATACATCCGATTTATATTTACTAGGGTAGCTTCCTACATCAGTCGCCTCTTACAACATGCCTTTTAGGTCGCAGTGGTACTATTTGCTGCTCCACTTGCGAGGCCTGGTAACACAGAGCGAAATTAGAGACAGAAACAATACCAAAATAAAACATTCAATTATATCGATTATTTTTTAATATATTATTGTTAATGTATTGATCAATCATCGACATGGATTATCTGAAGATAGGATACCTCACATCAACTGCAGTGTCGGAAACACTTTAACATACTTGAAATGTGCATGTTAGAATGCACGATATGGTTACATGGGGTCACTGTCTTCCTCATGACATATCTTCTACAAAGACCTGTATAATCCTACTGACCTTTTATTTCATATGTGATACTAGAAGTGATCAATATGAGGACCAAAACAAAAATAATCTGTTGACAGTGAAGTATTATTATTATCATTTTGTTTAGTTTCGTGTTTCAATCGGGTTCTTCATATTCTAAATGTGTTTGTCTATTCTACCTCAAGTGTACATCTTCCGTATGTTTTATAAGTTGAGGCAGTGCTGTTATTATGCTGTTAGTTTTCATGGCGAAACATGTAATAACAAAGTACTATAGTTTTACAACGTACAAGAACAATAACAATACGCAGCAACGCTTCGACCAAAAGGCCTTTGTCATGCAAACGATACAACAGTAGTGACGAATTTCACAGCAAACTACATATAGACCACGAAAGAAACATCCCAACGGTCCTAAGATGAAAACTATGGCTAAAAATGAATGACGAAATAAATGCAAACAAACTAGAAGTGGAAAAAAGAAGAGAAACAATAAAAAAGCATATATATATATATACCTTATATACTTTAACTCCTAGTGGACCAGGGCAAAAGTCATGTTTTTACAAGTCATTTGGTTTTGAATAAAAACGCCATTTAGTGTGGCTCCTGGTAAAAAGGCATCTAACCCAAAGCCACGTAGTGTTGCGTTTGGTCCACAAGGAGTTAAACATATACACATATAGAATATAGAGCATGAGAAGAGCTGTTAGTTTTCAACAGTGTATGCTTATCCCCGGTAACAAATATAACTTTATTACTATTTTTGCTGTCATGAGGGTCGTTTATTTCTTTTGACGAATATGTGTGTGATCATTCAGTCTTCATATTCATCTTCAAACGCTCCACATCGACCACTTGTTAGCCACACTTTGTGATTTGTATGTGATCTAAGTCTAAGAGCGAGTGTACGTTGTGCCAGTTATGCACCTACAAGTAGCCCAACACAACCGAATTTTGCAATTTTTTTTATTTACTAGGGTAGCTTTTCTAGCTCCTACACCCATCGCCTCTTTCGACATGCCTTGTAGGTGGTCGCAGTGGTACTATTCTTTGCTCCCTTGAGCGCTCCGGCACCACACGAGCTGATCATTCATTCACAAATTCTGACAGCTTGTTCATCAGCTTGTTATTATCCAGTTGTTTGGACCAATACAAAACTTTATTCATTGAGGACTTGCATATATCTTTATATATTGAACAGGCCCGCGTGCCCAGCGTGTTCGTAGCGTGTTGGACTATGGGTGACTAGTCCTCTGTAAGTGCGGGTTCAACTCCGCGGACTGGCAGAAAAGCTACAGGTTCTCCAGATTTAGGGTGTTCGTGGCACCGAGCCGAAGGGTTACGATGTCCATGACACCGAGCCGAAGAGCTTTCAGCTCAAGTGCTTCTGGATCGGGGAAAAAAAATGTTTTGAGCAGTGGTCTGGCTTAACTTTCTGTTACTATTGGTGATTTTACTTTCTGCTACCATTGGTGATATAATTTCTGTAGCTATTGGTGATTTAACTTCTGTAGCTATTGGTGATTTAACTTCTGTAGATATTGAAGATTTAACTTCTGTAGATATTGGTGATTTAACTTTCTGTAGCTATTGGTGATTTAACTTCTGTAGCTATTGGTGATTTAACTTTCTGTAGCTATTGGTGATTTAACTTTCTGTAGCTATTGGTGATTTTACTTTCTGCTACCATTGGTGATATAATTTCTGTAGGTATTGGTTATTTAACTTCTGTAGCTATTGGTGATTTAACTTTCTGTAGCTATTGGTGATTTAACTTTCTGTAGCTATTGGTGATTTAACTTTCTGTAGCTATTGGTGTTTTACATTCTATTACTCTTGCCGATTTATCTCTTTTTGCTTTTGCCGATTTATCTTTGTCTTTATCTTGCCAATATTTACTTCTCTTACTGACAAGTTATTTTTCTCTTGCTATTGGTGATTTACCTCTCTGCTATTATTCAGGGTCTTTTATTATTTATCCATCTGTTGCTATTTGTAATCCATCTTTGATTTGTTTGTTTCTATTTTTGATTCATATTTTGATTTTGTTATGACACTTTATTTGTTTATCATCTGTTGTTGTAAACTGTTAAGACTGATATTGTCATTGTTTTCTGAGACTTTGCTTTTCTTAATTTAAGAAAATACGTCTTTATCGTCATCCCTATAATTTTTCAATTTATTTACTCTTTGATATTGTTTACCATATTATCGTCGTGTTATACTTTAGTTAACTGTTTATGATTTTGTTTACCGCTATCGCTTCCCATGTCACTTTTTTCTGAATGATTTCAATACTTTTTTGTTTTTGTTGTGTCTGTATATTCCTAATTTTTTTCTTAATTTAAATTGCTTTTGTTTATCTTCTAAAATCGTATCAATGAACAACAATTTCTTCTGTGTGATGTATTCCTTCTTCATGATGTTACTGATAGCAAAGTTGATAAAACTCTTGCGATAGTGTTAACGTTATGTGCAGGGGCGGTTTGTGATCATTTTTGTTGGTAGGTAAAAGTAAGAAAGTAAAGGAACCCTTTCATACCTCGTGGTATATGGGTCAATACAGTGTTAGGCCTGTATTTTTCATCGGCACACGATGGGTGATGTGGTCAGCATCACGTCGGCCGCCTTTACTTTCCCAGAGCATGTCTGGTACCCAGTTAAGGCTGGATCGACCTGAGAGCCGTCGCGGTCGGGAAGAATTCCACGCGCATTGCGGGAGTTGAACCCAGACCACCAGCCTTGAGAAGCGAGTTCACTAACAACTACGCTACAGCTGCTCTCATTTTTGTTGGTAGGGCCGGACAAATATTTTCGGAAAAAAAAATGTTTTTGAGTGGTTAGGTTATATATTAGTTATACAGGATTTTTGGTGGGGCCCGGCCCCACTGGCCCTTAGTAACGAGTCGCCACTGGTTATGTGGTAACTCCACGGTTCAAGGCTTAGCCAACACAAAATACTCGCTGTGCACACTACGGTACTTATTGAACTACTGGAGACCCTGATCCTTATTTCATGATCTAAATAACAAATGCTTCTCAAGTCGGAATAAGACTTCTCTGAATGGTAGAGGACACTAGTTATAAGGAAATGTTATGTTTTGTTATGTTGGGAGATTGAACAAGAAGTCCATTTACTCAGTATTACCGCAGCCATCCCCACGATTTTCCCCAGATCTAATCTGATTCGGACAGATCACCTCAGTTTTGTAGATATTTTCTTACATCGCGTTATGTTATAGGATTGGCATCATGGCACGTTGGGTCTTACCATGCGTCCTCTGTCCTCCGCTGTATACAGTCATCCGAAAGTCTACTTGCTCACCGTACCCATGAGAAATTGATTATTTTATCTTTTCACTCCACCACGATGCTGATACTGTCTGAAATGTCAAATCTTAGCTCCTTTTTCTCGCAATCTATTCATTCTTAGGAAAACAAGTTCTCGCGAAAAAATTAGTCAAAGATGCCATATCGGGCGCAATGACTACGCCTGAATTCATAGCTTGCAAACTTCGACCTTGTGGCGCCGAGACCCGTAAGGAAGGAAACAATACTACTACTGCGACCTACAATACATGTCGTAGGAAACGACTGAGGTAGGGCCTGGGAAACGACCATAGTATACAAAAAGCGTCGCAGAAATCGGATGTGATGGCCTACTTGTAGGCGCATAGCTGGCACAGCATGTAATCGCTCTTAGGCTCAGATCACATATCGATTACACAGAGTCGTTAACAAGTGGTCGATATGGAACGTTCGAAGAAAAAGAAAAATAGCATGCAAACCAAAAAAAAAAGAAATATTCATTCTTGCAAATATCTCAACTTTGTAAAACATGGACATCACGACACGTCTCTACATGAGCCCGTCTAGACACTTCTAATGTCTTCTACAATTAGAATTAGTAATAGGATATCAGCTGGTAACATGTCTGCACGATATTCGAACAACATTCTTTCTTATTCTGTCAGGTCGAAAACAAGATATAAATACTTATTTTCATTATAGAAAATACTAATGCAAGCAGGTAGGGTGTTCTGAACGAAACAAATATGTTTACTCTAAATATATATTTCTCAACAGTGGCGTAGCAGTGGTGAGATACGTAAAAACAAAGTACTGTAGTTTTGCAAAATACAAAAACAATAACAATACACAGCAACGTTTCGACCAAAAGGTCTTTATCAAGCAACGGAAATTTACTTCTTACACGGCACAGAACAAATAGAATGAGACAATAAATTTCTAACGGCCCTAAAACGAAAATTATACAGTGACGTAGCAAATCTTCTTCTTCTTCTTTTGTGGTCACACTGCTACCGGGTTGTTGCTCAGTGTCTTGGTTTTCTGTTTTTGTCTTTCGCTGTTCTGGTGGCTTGGGTGATTGTTATTTTTGCCCTTTCACAGGATTCTGCTATGCCATCTAACCATCTCTTTTGTGGTCTTCCTCTCGCCTTCTTTCCTGATGTTCTGTTGTAGAAGACTCTGTATACTGTGGAGTTTGAGTGCATTCCTATTAAGTGGTCAAACCACCTCATTCCTTGTTTCTTAATGTATTTCAAGCAAGGTTCTGTGCCAACTTTATTTCTTATGATGATGTTGGTGACTCTGTCTTTTCTGGTGTTGTTGGTAACTTTTCGCTGGGAACGCATTTCACATGTAGTTATTTTTGTGACTGCGCTTTGCTCATTGTCCATGTTTGGCTCTGGTAACACAAAGTAGGTATAAAAATGCTGTTGATCATCTGTGGTTTAGCTGCCAGCAAATGTAGGATGTTTATCTCTCCCTGTCTCTCAGTTTATATCTATTTCCTTTTCTTCTTCTTCTTCACGCTCTACCATTAGGGAGGCATAAGTCCGCAACCAAAGCCTTCTAGCCGGTCTATCCAATGCCATTTTTTCCAGATCTCACCACACTCCCCTCCATTTTATATCCATTTACAAAGTAAATAAAATGACACTGTTGTGAAACAACATTTACGTTTAAACACTTATCTCATTTACATTGAAGCAAAGAGGACCTGTTTGATGTTGGCAACATCACCAATCCTGTGTCGTTTCTCAAAGAAAAATACAAGTCCAGCACTGTATTCCCCACATAGTATGAATATACGTGTATTTTCCTTCTAATTCGAACGCTCCATATCGATCACTTGTTAAACCACTCTTTGTGATTTGTATGTGATCTGAGCCTAAGAGCGATTGCATGTTGTGCAACTTATGCGCCTACAAGTAGGATAGCACATCCGATTTCTATGACGCTTTTTATTTACTAAGGTAGTTTCTCTAGGCCTCACACGACATGCCTTGCAGGTGGTTGCAGTGGTACTATTATTTGCTTCCCTACGGCCTCGGCACCACACGGGCGGCGTACTTTACTAAAACGTAATATTATAATATTCTTGTTGTATACCGTTATACGTCTCAAGCAATTTTTCCATACCGATCTATCATGGGCAAATAGTTCAATCCCTTTTATGGAACTGAATTCCATATTTCTGACCTCTCTCAGTTAAGTCTTATTCGGGATTTCCCTATGCCGTCCTTACTTTTCAAGCTCTTTGCCCCTTCCCTCCCCCTCTCCACTTCAATGCCTGTTTTGTAGATCACAGCTTCTCAGAGTATGCCAAACATATCTCTATTTTCTCTTTCTTGAATCATCTGTTCTTGCGGTTCACCATACCTTTCGCTAATTTCTTTACTGTCTCAATTTATGTTCACTATTTTTCATTGACATATAATTTCAGTTACATTTCACTTACTTTCTACATCTTTAATTATTTTCCAACTCAACTCTCGTTGGAAAATATGTTAGGATGAAACAACATTGAATTTCAAAATGTGCAACTAAAACTTTTCAATCTGCCTTCTTCTTCTTCTTCTTTGCGTTCGTTCTTTACAACCAATTTTAATCACTCTTTGTGATATGTTTGATCTTTGCCAAGAACGTGTATACGTTGCACATTGGTTTGGTAGACCCCTAAACGCATAGACTTCTACACGCTTAGGACACGTGCATCCGATTTCAGCGAAACGTCCTTAGTCGCCTCTTACGACATTCATGGCAGGTAACAGTGGTTCTATTCTTTACACCCCAAATTTGGGCCCCAGTAATGTCTCAGTGATCACTCTGTAAAAACAACACTCTATTATTATACGCATCTGCACTCTCCTCAACGATAGCCATCACCTGCAGGACAGGGTTATAATCAGCAAAATTTACCATCAATAAACCTATCATCATCGACGTCTTGGTATTTGGCAAGTGTGTTCAAAAAGCTGTATTTACTTACGCTGATGCTTCACTTTAAACACAAATTTTTCACTTCACGTGCTTCTAATTGACAAGATCAGTAGTTATCAGAAATGGAAGACGAGTTGTTCATGGCAACCCTCTATTTGTTTTAGTTCATCCCATGTTAGACTTCAATTTGTTATGTTATATCTGTTTTTTTCTGATTATGGGCCATAGTTCCTGTTGCAAGGTGACTTCGTGTAAACAGAATCTAGATGACGTTACTGTTGTTGCACTTTTATGTTGTCCAGTTGTTTTCCTGTCAACAGAAGTCAAATGCGGTTGTATCTGTTGTCACTGATCTGCTTTTCTTGTCCACGAAAGTCAGATCGCGTTATATTTCTTCCGTTGAGCAGCTTTCCTTGTCAACGAAAGTCAAATCGCGTTATATTTCTTGCTGTTGAGCTGCTTTCCTTGTCAACGAAAGTCAGATCGCGTTATATTTCTTGCTGTTGAGCAGCTTTCCTTGTCAACGAAAGTCAAATCGCATTATATTTCTTGCTGTTGAGCAGCTTTCCTTGTCAACATAAACCAAACGTGGTTTGCATATCTTTCCACTTTGTAGCATTGGCTTTAGCAGAAAGTTCTTCAAGTTTATTTAAGATTAGCATTTCGTTCAAAATTCCGATTCACCGTTCATGTTTGCCTTTCTTCAAGACCCGTCTTTGTAAATTCTTGTTCCGCCCGTGTGTTGCCGATGCCCGCACAAGGAGCAAAGAGTAGTACCACTGTGACCTACAAGGCATGTCGTAAGAGGCGACTGAGGTAGAGTCTAGGGAAGCTACCCTAGTAAAAAGCGTCGTAGAAATAGGATATACTGACCTACCTGTAGGCGCATAATTACCACAGCGTACAACCGCTCTTAGGCTCGGATCACATACACATCACAAAGAGTGGTTAACAAGTGGTAGATATGGAGCGTTCGAAGAAGAAGAAGAAACATTCATGTTCCTCTGTCCTCTAGAAACATCGTGAGAAGTCAGATGTACAGAATTTCGAGCATGGCAAAACCTTCCATGTTAGATGTACATAATGTATAACAAGACACAACAGCATGAGGCATCAGATGTGTAGAGAGCTAGAACAATCGTATGCAATTATGTACTACGCCAAGAAACTAGACAACATGCTTTCTAAGTATTTTCTCAACCAGGAGTGCTAGGGTAAAATAGGATCTAACCAGACGTCGCTTCTAATGTGCGAGGTCATCTGTATGACATCAAGCAAGTCATATTGTCCATTGAACACTACTAACGGTGTGATCTGGTGATTGACAGAAGAATAACAACACTAGAGAAAGTAATGTATATTCAATGATAGAAAGGGTCAGAAACACTGTTAGAGTTAGACTTTGCCATTGACAAATGTTTTAGAAAAGTTCTGATTTAATTCATGTCAACTAAATTGCTACTTTTGTATATATATTCTGTACGTTTCTCAGTCACACCTATTTTACAATATTTCATTTCTACGTTGAAAGTATTTTAGAGACTCTATAATCTCACCCTTTATTGCGGGAATACTAATCTCCCTCCCTACAGCATATACATATATTTATTTTGCTAATCTTGCATTTTTCAGTAATTAAAATAATTTTATAAAATATGGTCTGGTTGTAGATACAATTTAGCATAGCAATTTTGAAAAACAGAATGTTATAATACTTTTTTCATTTGGGCTATTCTGTTAATCACTACACCACAACTCCAGTGACTCAAGCAAACTAGTATTCTTGTCAAGTTATCTAGAAACTCAGTTTCTAATGCAGTGTTACTTCGTCAATCTATATGTTACTTCGCCAATCTATATGTTACTTCGCCAATCTATATGTTACTTCGCCAATCTATATGTTACTTCAACAATCTATATGTTATTTTTCTAATTGAATTTCTTTATAATAGATTCGTCCCTGCTAACATATTAAAATATGGATTACTATTGATTTCAATTTATTTTTCATTTCGTGTCAACTGTGTTCTAATTTCGAACGTCTGTTATTGTTTAATATAAATTATCTCATTAACCTTCGATGGTTCTTCATTGTTTGAAGAACGTAATACTTGATGAAGAGATTATCACCTCTTTAATACAGACGTCAACGTGTCAATCAAGCGACTAAAGGACACTGCAAGTCTTAGTCTGCTTGTTAATCAAAACTATTGGAAGAAAATAATTACATTTCCAATGACATTTATATATATATGTCATGGAAAGAGACATGTATCAACGGTCTTGTAACACAAATAAGGAATGAGGGACACTATTAATTATTTATATATATTTAGAGAGAGACAGAGAGAGAGAGATGTATTTGATTGGACACATTTCAACTAAAACTTTGATTGTATTTTTTACTACATTATAGTCGTGAGTGGGTCTTACTGTCTCCCTATAGCCAATTAGGTCTTCTACAATGCAACAGTATAACTTCATATGTGGTAACAACGGAGACACGATGAAAGAAATAAACTCTCGTATTGCTATAGCAGCTAGTGCCTTCACTAAATTAACGAATATCTGGCAATCTCAAGACCTTAGTATATGCACAAAAGTTAAATTATTTAGGTCATGTGTGATTCCTGTACTGACCTACGGTTGTGAAAGTTGGAAATCAACAAAGAAAATTGATAAGAAACTGGACAGCTTTGAGAATAAATGTCTACGAAAATTATTAAAAGTAAAATGGAGTTTCTAACAACACAGTGAGAGATAGAACACACCAACAACCCGTATCAAATATTATAAGGAAACGAAGGTGGAAATATTTAGGTCATGTTCTTAGATCAGACGAAAAGAGACTAAATCGACAAGTCCTTATGTGGTCACCAGTTGGGAAAAGAAAACGTGGAAGACCAAAGACCACTCTTCGAAGAACCATCCAACAAGAAAGTAAACTATTGGGATGTAAAACCATACAAGATCTCCAACTGCTAGCAAAGAACCGTATCACATGGAGATCTAAAACCTCTGCCCTATGTGCCACCTTCGGCTCGAAAGGAATAAACTAACTAACTAACAATGCAACAGTATAACTCCACTGTCTCCCTATAGCCAATTAGGTCTTCTACAATGCAACAGTATAACTTCATATGTGCTAACTTCTTCTACTTTCTTTGAGTTCGTTCTTTACGACCAATTTTAATCACTCTTTGTGATATGTTTGATCTTTGCCAAGAACGTGTATACGTTGCATATTGGTTTGGTAGGCCCCTAAACGTATAGACTTCACGCTTAGGACACATGCATACGATTTCAGCCAAACCTACTTAATCGCCTCTTACGACATGTGTATCAGGTAACAGTGGTTCTATTCTTTACACCCCAAATTTGGGCCCTGGTAATCACTCGGGCGATGTGGTAACTGAAAGTAATGTTTTCTTCTTGCAAAATCTAACAATGACCAATGAGTGCAAATTTTCTTACTTTTAGATACTATATGGCTCACATATCGATACAGTAACTCTATCAGTACTATTTGGCTCACATATCGATACAGTAACTCAAGAGTTAACACACATATCGATACAGTAACTCAAGAGTTAACACACATATCGATACAGTAACTCAAGAGTTAAATATACACTCTATCAGTATTATTTGACACACATATCGATACAGTAACTCAAGAGTTAATTTGGCACACATATCAATACAGTAACTCAAGAGTTAAATAAAAGATGATTTTGAAATAAATGAACTGCTTTAGGTAGATGATCAGTGCCTGATGCACCAAAACGAATAAGAACTACAAAAACGTAATGACACCTTAAACCAAAATTGGATAAATCATGACATGAAAATGACATAAAACTTTCTCTTCCTCGAAAATTACTTTTTGATCAAACAGTTTCATGCGAAGCTGGTCTCCATTTCCGCATTGTATCTACCAACTAAATGTTTTCTAACGCCCCCTTCTCCCCCAAAAAAACCCACTCCCGCCGCCTCCTCCTGCAAACATTTCTGGGGACGGCTATGTAAGACATAAATAATCTTTCATTGTAGACCACTCTTGTGGTAACTGATAAATATTCTCTTATTTGACTTGGAAATAAGGAAGTTGTGAATTGTCACTGCAAAAACTCCTTAATTATTGTTTGCGTTTTTTTTCCAATCTGTTTTAGAGGTTAATTCAATATGTTTGTGCAAGACGTTGAATTTGCTTTACATGGCAGTACATTTGCTTGTTGTAGGGACAGTATTTGTTTGTCGATTGTATCTGTCTTTGTAAAAGTCGTTCAAGTTGTTTTGTGATGGTCACTTAATTTTATTCCAACGATTGGGTACTTAGCTTCAGTACTTCGTTTCTGTCGTACATATATAGGTATTGACTGAAGCAACAATGTGGTGGTATTGACTGAAGCAACAATGTGGTTGTATTGACTGAAGCAACAATGTGGTTGTATTGACTGAAGCAACAATGTGGTGGCATTGACTGAAGCAACAATGTGGTGGTATTGACTGAAGAAACAATGTGGTGGTATTGACTGAAGTAACAATGTGGTGGTATTGACTGAAGCAACAATGTGGTGGTATTGACTGAAGCAACAATGTGGTGGTATTGACTGAAGCAACAATGTGGTGGTATTGACTGAAGTAACAATGTGGTGGTATTGACTGAAGCAACAATGTGGTGGTATTGACTGAAGCAACAATGTGGTGGTATTGACTGAAGCAACAATGTGGTGGTATTGACTGAAGCAACAATGTGGTGGTATTGACTGAAGCAACAATGTGGTGGTATTGACTGAAGTAACAATGTGGTGGTATTGACTGAAGTAACAATGTGGTGGTATTGACTGAAGCAACAATGTGGTGGTATTGACTGAAGTAACAATGTGGTGGTATTGACTGAAGCAACAATGTGGTGGTATTGACTGAAGCAACAATGTGGTGGCATTGACTGCAGCAACAATGTGGTGGTATTGACTGAAGCAACAATGTGGTGGTATTGACTGAAGCAACAATGTGGTGGTATTGACTGAAGCAACAATGTGGTGGTATTGACTGAAGCAACAATGTGGTGGTATTGACTGAAGCAACAATGTGGTGGTATTGACTGAAGCAACAATGTGGTGGTATTGACTGAAGCAACAATGTGGTGGTATTGACTGAAGCAACAATGTGGTGGTATTGACTGAAGCAACAATGTGGTGGTATTGACTGAAGCAACAATGTGGTGGTATTGACTGAAGCAACAATGTGGTGGTATTGACTGAAGCAACAATGTGGTGGTATTGACTGAAGCAACAATGTGGTGGTATTGACTGAAGTAACAATGTGGTGGTATTGACTGAAGCAACAATGTGGTGGTATTGACTGAAGCAACAATGTGGTGGTATTGACTGAAGCAACAATGTGGTGGTATCGGTCAGAAACAATGAACTTCTTTCTTGTGTAGCTAGAGTTGTGTCTGAATTTACTTTATTTTATTGCAAGAGAAAAGAAAGACAATTTTATTGTTTCTTCAATAAAAAAAAGCTTACTTATGAGGTTTCTGTGGCGACGTGATTAAGACGTTTGTCTTGCGTTCTGACGCGTCCTTTAGGTCACGTGTGAACTTTTTTTTCCCGGAGTTCCTATGATTGTTCCTATGATTGTTTCTGGAGCTACAAAGTTCGTGCTATTCTAACACTCTCGGTAGGTGACGCTTTATTTCTTTCGAGAGGGACAGAGTACAGCCACAGCCAGGCTTTATCACAGGCCAGACAACTGGCCGGGTATTCTCTGACCTAGATAAGAAAAGGGATCTGGAAATTACAGATGTTTGATAGAAAAATGCACGCTTTTTTACAATTTTACTCAATTCGGTGAGTCTATGGTTATTTATTGAGGAAAATTATTCATAATATTGATATTCTTTACTGTTAAACTTATCTTGTTACATAATATTGATATTCTTTACTGTTAAACTTATCTTGCTACATAATATTGATATTCTTTATTGTTAAACTTATCTTGCTACATAATATTGATATTCTTTATTGTTAAACTTATCTTGTTACATAATATAACTTTGATTTAGTATGTTGTGTTGAATTTGAAATGAATTAGTGTATATACATCAATACTAGAATGTGAGATCACGTGGTGTAGTTGTGGTCTGATTTCCCATAATTCTTACCTGAGTCCGAAGGCCCATAAGTTTATAGTAGGCTCTGGACAGAGTTATATTGAGAAACCCGGTACAGTGATGTAAATTCTTCTCCTTTACACCCTTTTTATACAATTATTTTGCTTACTCTTTTAGTTTAAATTAACCTGCGTTCCATATTCAGATTTAGTTCATGGTGTTTACAAATTATCATGACAGTGGTTTGGAACTGAGAAGATATGCCAGTCCTTTGTATAAGGGCAAGACAGGAATCCATATTGACACAGGTCGGGAGGAGAAAATAGCGGTGGGACATAAATACCATGTGGAAGACTCACTCGAGTATCAATAGACACGTACTTGCATTGAACCCGAAAGGAAAGTGGAAACTTGGATTCCCCAAACCAGAGTCAACTATAAACGTGTGGGCATGCGGACTCATGTAAGAGTTATGACAAATCAGACCACAACTACACCACGTGACCTCGTATTCCAGTATTGGTGTATATAGACGAATTCATTTTAAAATCAACACAAAATACTGAATCGAAGTTATATTATGCAACAAGTTAAGTTTTACAATTAGGAATATCAATATTATGAATATTTTTCACCAATAAATAACCACAGACTCGCAGAACTGAGTAAAATTGCAAAACAAGCTTGCAATGTTCTATCAAACATATATATATATTCTAGCACCCAACTTAACCTAGCTCGGGGATTTTCCCGTCAGTTGTCAGGCTCAGTTAGAGTTGGCTGTGCTCAAACAGACCTGGAAACAGAGTCTTGTTTAAGAAATCAAGAATGTCGGATTATCAAGGAAAGTCTTAACAAATGGCTATAGACGGGGAAATGTAGAAAGAAGGCATTTCTATGTGGAATTTCTATGTTGAATTTCTATGTTGAATTTCTATGTTGTATTTCTGTGTTGAATTTTTGTGTTGAATTTCTATGTTGTATTTCTGTGTTGAATTTTTGTGTTGAATTTCTATGTTGTATTTCTGTGTTGAATTTCTATGTTGAATTTCTATGTTGTATTTCTGTGTTGAATTTCTATGTTGAATTTCTATGTTGTATTTCTGTGTTGAATTTCTATGTTGATGAGGAGAGGGCTATGCACACTTAAACATTTATTTTCTCCACACCATAATATGTTTTTTTAGTAAGTACTCGGGACAAGTTCGTTACTGATCGAATACAGCATCACGAATTTGTTTTTTAATTTGGCCGACATGAATTCACGCGTAGTCACGAAGTCTAGTACGATCCCTCTGCAAAATCACACTTCTAATTTGTTTCACATATAGTTTCAATACAACACTTCTAATTCTTCTCACGTGCAGATATTTGAAACCCAAAAAGTAAAACCCAAACCTTCTCGTTGTACAGACTAGATAGAACGATCTTGTGTGGTCAGTCTACTGGGACCATCACGTCTTGGTGGTTTACGTGTATTTCATTGTATGCACATATTTTTGTACACGGGTTAACTTAACGTCTGGGAAATCGTGGTATATCCTTTACGTGACGTTGTCATCAACCAGATCTATGCAACACTTATACGTTCAGTAGTCTGCCATTGATTTCTGAACAGTGAGCTATATTTTTTAAATTCGTAAAAATCCAAGAGAATTAATTTTCTTCTAAATCTGTCCGCCACATAGTTTGAACCAGTTACACTTGTATTGTGATCGAGCTCACTACCCCTTAAGCTACAGACGCTCACATATACCAACATTTTTTTTTAAACACTCACGACACACTATAATGATAATCAAGTGAGCATAAATTTACCGATTTGTTACTGGTCCAGATTAACACATATAATGCTAAGAGTCAGAAAATGAGCTATCCAGATAAAACCGTTCATAACAGAGAGAACTAAAAGGAGCTGTCACAAGATCATGGAAACTAAAAAAATAATTCCGTCCAGAGGCGAAAAAAACCCGGTAGTGAATCAGTGGAGTGAAGAATATGACGATACTTATCCTAGGTGAACATCAGTTCACTAACGTATCTTTGTTATCATAGACAACCACAAACTTTCTAAACTATCTACATCTTTTTGTTTTCTATTGTCGTCACACTGTTATCGGACTGTAACCCAGTGTCGTGGTCTTATGTTTTTGTTTTTGGCTGTTGTAGTGAATTACGTGGTAGCTATATTTTCTTTTCCATAAGATTCTGCAATGCTATCTATCCATCTTTATCGTTGTCATCCTCTGGCCTTCTTTCCTGATGTTTTGTTATACAGGGTGTTCAAAATAATTGCAGACCCATTGACAAATGAAAGTTGCCAGATAACCTATCGCGTTGTGTCTATTTACTATTTAAACCGGTTCTGACTAGCTCGTCCTACGTCACATTTGTTCATCGCCCCTTCCGCACTACAATTACATACCGTCAGACAACCTTGACCTATACTACGTTATAGCTGAACCTTCTCATTTTCATACATATATGCCAGATTAGCTCCATTCACAGACCGCTTTTATCTTGAACACCCTGTAGAAGACCCTGTATACCTTGAAGTTTGACTGCATTCTTCACAACTAACTGTCTCTGGTAATGCTATAACAATCTAACATTGATTACCGTTCTATGAAGTCCATTGGTCTTGCACATTCTTTCATCATCTCCCACTGTCTCTTATTTTCATTTTGCTAACCGTCGTTTTGTAAGAAACTCACCATATTTTAGTTCAATAATAAACATAATAATAATTCCTCTTGTACTGTAAGGCGTTACATAGGACCTGCAAACAATTTCTCTATACGATTTGTTTGCTTTTCTAATCTCCATTAGCTGGGATGTCTTCGTTGTATTGTCGACCTCGAAAATTTTCGTGATGGTATTTTCGGTCTAATCATGTTTTTATCAAGCATTCTTCTTCTTCTTCTTTTGTCGTCACACTGCTACCAGGTTGTTGCTCAGTGTCGTCACACTGCTACCAGGTTGTTGCCCAGTGTCGTCACACTGCTACCAGGTTGTTGCCCAGTGTCGTCACACTGCTACCAGGTTGTTGCTCAGTGTCGTCACACTGCTACCAGGTTGTTGCTCAGTGTCGTCACACTGCTACCAGGTTGTTGCTCAGTGTCGTCACACTGCTACCAGGTTGTTGCCCAGTGTCGTCACACTGCTACCAGGTTGTTGCTCAGTGTCGTCACACTGCTACCAGGTTGTTGCTCAGTGTCTTCACACTGCTACCAGGTTGTTGCCCAGTGTGTCCACTGCTACAGGTTGTTGCTCAGGTCGTCACCTGCTACAGGTTGTTGCTCAGTGTCGTCACACTGCTACCAGGTTGTTGCTCAGTGTCGTCACATGCTACCAGGTTGTTGCTCAGTGTCGTCCACTGCTCAGGTTGTTGCTCAGTGTCGTCACACTGCTACAGGTTGTTGCTCGTGTCGTCACCTGTCCAGGTTGTTGCTCAGTGTCGTCACACTGCTACAGGTTGTTGCTCAGTGTCGTCACCTGCTCCAGGTTGTTGCTCAGTGTCGTCACACTGCTACCAGGTTGTTGCTCAGTGTCGTCACACTGCTACCAGGTTGTTGCTCAGTGTCGTCACCCTGCTACCAGGTTGTTGCCCAGTGTCGTCACACTGCTACCAGGTTGTTGCCAGTGTCGTCACACTGCTACCAGGTTGTTGCCCAGTGTCTTCACACTGCTACCAGGTTGTTGCCCAGTGTCGTTACACTGCTACCAGGTTGTTGCCCAGTGTCGTCACACTGCTACCAGGTTATTTCTCAGTGTCGTCACACTGCTACCAGGTTGTTGCCCAGTGTCGTGTATCAAACATTAGCTATTTAATTTGCTTTGGTAAGTATCGTTTGTCTTTCTTAATATTTAAATTAATTACTTTACACATTTATTTTTCTACTACTGTACCTTTAAAAAGACATATCGGTGGAGACGTTAGTTGTGTACTTGTTCATGTGTATTTGTTTCTATAAAACTACCAATGTGCACATGTCGCTTGGTACGGGGTCAGTTCTACAATGGGAGTGGCATATCTTTTTCGACCGTAATGGCTCTCCCGTCAACGCCGTCTCAATTAGGTACCAGAAAAGCACTGGAAGTAAAGATGGCTGGTATGATGTTCATCACATCACCCATCGTGTGACGAAGGTCAATGAAAAACACGGACGTAACACCATAATTCCTAATATAGCTCATGGTCTGTGACATGATTCCTTTATTTACTTGACTTATATCCATGTCTTTATAATTGAAGTAAAACCCGGCGTTTCAACCACTCAGACATTCTAACTCTCTCTCTTTCTCTCTCTCTCTCTATATATATATATATATATATATATATATACATGTGTGTGTGTGTATATACTGGTTTTTTTATTGGTAATCCTTCCATCATATCGAACTATAAAGTATTGTTATTTGTTATTAGCATATAGAGGGTCTCAATAGCAAAATAATTTAGTTTGCATGTCGTACTGAAGGTTGTAGGCTCAAATCTGGGCCGAGACGCTTGTGCAATTTTTTCCCCTTGAGATCCCTAGGATTGTTGCCGGAGCTATTGAGTTCGTGCTTTGTGCAATGTTATCGGCAGATGGTATGATATCACTGCCGACAGGAACAAAGCCATATGGGGAAACTCGGTGCAATGAAGCCAATCCTTCGCCATTGGACACTTTGGATCTGCTATTAGCTTCGTTTCATCTTCTTGTCGCAGTAACACCATATCATTGTCGATCCCATACAAGGAATGTTATTGTCAGAGTACTAGCCTCGTAGATATCATCTAGATGTGAAAGTGTTTCTTTGTGGCAGTGATTGCTTAGTTCAGTTTTCATTTTAGTTTAATTTAGTCGTCAGATAATCTTCACTGTCCCATATAATCCATTAGACCAGCGTTTCCCAAACTGGAGGTGGCGTCTGTGTCTTAGATGATAGTGACTCGGTAAATTAACCCCGACGTTCTGAGTTCGAATCACGCTGTGCACAGTTTGGTTGCAAATTGTTTCGCGTGGATTTTTACACAAAAAGAAGATGGCACCACCCGTTCAGAAAGCAATGTCAAACTACTGAACGTAACAATGTCTAGAAAAATCACAAACAGCGTTAAAAAGTTGGGGTTGAATCGCAAAGTCCTGTAAAGGATATGCAATTAACTTTTTCCCCAAACTGGAGTCCGCGCACTCCCAGGGTTACGCAAGGTACTCACATAGGGTCTTTAAGAGCTTAAAGAAATATTATGATCTTTAACATTTCAAACAGAAAAACATATTTAAAAACATGTATAAAATAGTAGTAAACTAGTTCCTCTAGAAATCCAGGGACCCGGAGAGACCGGAGTCTAAATATCTGAAAGGACAAAATCAAAAATCATTTGAATTTTCCCACAGTCTTTGAAATTTTGGGCCAACTTGACCGTTGGTGTGGTGTAATAATAACTCCATCGCTAGAACATTTTCGTATATAGAAACGTTTGGGTGTCCGCGGCAGCAAATGTATTTAAAAATGTCTCCGCGGTAATACAAAGTTTCAGAACCGCTGCATTAGTCCATAAGTCCTTTGATCTCTTTCTCAGTATTTCTCTCAGCCTGGTGTATCTAGCGACACCAGATTACGTCAGTATGTTGAAACACTGTCATTATTGTAAAAGAAAGTACATATCTAGATTAACATGTATTATCAATTCTAATGATAAATAATATCTGCTTGTCTTCAGTTTCAGACAACATTTACCACAAAAATCAAGTTAAGTTTCAGTATTTCAATAACCGACTTAGTTCAAAAACAAATGTCTCGTTTTATATTTCAATTTATTTCTGAGTTTTTTTATTTTAACTTATGCCAGAAGGTAATCAATATTTAAGAAATGTTCTCAATTCCTTAGAGAATGTAACTATTGACATGTGAAATAGAAGTAGTCCCAAATACTTTTTTCCAGTTTTGGAATAAGGAATAAAATCACTTTACATTTGATGAGATGTGGACGTCAGGGAATTTTTAAGAATTATCAAAAAAGAAGAGTGAACATTCTGTCGCTCTGAACGTATTTTTGTTTTAGGTTTTATGAGATAGAAATCATTAGTATTACCAGTACAACCGTGATCACATGATTCTTCTTCTTCTCACCTTTCAACTCCCAACGGAGCACAGGTCATCAACAAACTTCTTCCAGCTCTTCCTCTCTCCTGTCATCCCTTCGAATTATATCTATGTTTTACCTATCCTTTTAATATCAGCCTCCAGTTCTCTTCTCCAGGTCGGTATAGGCCTTCCCCTACTCCTATTTCCCATCGGGTTCCAAAACAGTGTATGTCTTGGAATGCTTCTGGTCGGTCTGATCACATGATTATTGATGTGATTTGTGAGATATCAATTTATCAACTCTAGAAATATGATTCTGGACACATGTTAGGTATATTGTCCTGAACGTATCCCCTCCCAATCAAAACTAAAGATTTTATAAATATCACAAAATGTGTCTTCTTTACTTAGTAAAAGAACTGTTATTTAAATATAATAAATATATTATAAATCTGATTATTTATTGAAGACATCTTCTTCTTCTTCTTCGGATCCACCTTAGACTGATGTATCAGATTCCCCATAAATCTCATTCATGTGGAAATCTGATTCATGCAGCTTTAGCATAGGTGCGATTTTCGTCACATCTTCAGCGCCCTTTGGTACTTATCCTTCGTCGATATATGTGTCCGGTTTCAGCCAGCGTTTAGTGGGTTCGCTCTACGTCAAACTTTGTCTGTCCCCAGCCGACCTACAATGTAGCAGGTATTGAAGAAGATATAACAACACGCCGAGCATATCCTTATATGATTAGTTTCCTGCAGAAGTTACTAATGTATACTGATGTTTTCAGAGACATTCTTCGAATGATTTCATACACTCTTTCTGCTATTCGGGTGCCCAGTTCTAAGAGTACCTCCTTGCATTCTGAATTATTTCAAACACTGTTTACATTCGTTATAAATGTATATGTTCACAAACAAATGGTTGTTGTCCAGACGAACAAATTCTAAGTTTATTACCTCGACTAAATGTATTTAAATAATATAAACATATCTACTACATTATTACTGCATATATCTGTATACTCAGGCAGCCAATCCTTGTAAGCTCCAGAAGATTGAAACATTGAAAAACCACATCCACTCATACCTGCGGGTTTTAGACCTTCCGACGTATGAGCTCAGAGTCGGTCACAATACTTACATTTTTTACATTTTTACTTACATTTTTACATTAGAAAACCTGCAGCTTTTCTGCCAGCCAGCGGAATTGAACCCGCACTCACAGGGAGTTTGTCACCCGTCTTTCAACGCGCTACGAACACGCTGGACATGCGCGCAATACTCACATTTATAAACAACATCGCAAAGATTTATTAGAAATCATCAGTAACGGTGACAAACTTCAATCTTTATTTTGAAAGTAGTTGTCTTGTATGCAGACTCCTCTTTCAGTGACCCTTCCACGCGTGTTTGCTTAACAAAACTCTGCCTGGTATCTCAAAAATACACAGGACCTAATGTATATATGCAACTATCATTGGTTTACGTAATTCGATACCTTACCTGTTTCAATTTTTCAACGGAATATTTGTAGAACAGGCTGTGACCAAAGTTTATTTGTAGATCGCGTGTTAGCTTATCACGAAGGTTGATGATCTGTTCACCAACATCTACACTAGATAGATAATAATCGTTTCTAAAATTGGACGCGCGATATACAAAGAGGCCGTAACATTCAACATTATTGTCACTTTGTACTTCTATGCACGTGGTGACAAAAACTGGATAAAATTCCCGAGCGATCGTTTCAGAGCAGCGGTTCCCAAACTTTGCATTACCGCGGACATCCTTTTAAATACATTTTTCTGTCGCTGACCCCCAAAAGTTTATATATATGAATATCTTTTAGCGATGGAGTTATTATTATACCACATCAACAGTCAAGCTGCCTCCAATTTCTTAGACTGCGGTAAACTTCAAATGATCTTTCATTTTGTATTGTCAGACATTTAGACTCCGGTCTGATCAAGGTCCTTTGATTTCTCAATGGAACTAGTCTACCATTCTTTTTATACATATTTTTAAAATTTATTTTTCTGTTTGAAATATCAAAGATCATAATACTTCTTTAAGTGCTCGAGTGTGTGAGTACCTCGCGAACCCCAGTTATGGAGACGCTGTTTTAGAAAAATATAGAGCTCTTACTCCGTATGATATGTACATCTGTACATTTTTCTGACCGTAACGACTTTCAGATCGACCCAGCTTCAGTTTGGTGCCAGAGAAACGTTGGAAAGTTGAGGGCCAGGTGATGTGGTCAACTACATGTGCGGTATGTAAACGGATTTCTATAACATATATATATATATATATATTGAATATTTCATTATATTTTAAAGAAAATAATATCAAAGAAATAAATGTTGATAATAAAACAGCAGAAACATAATTCAGTAATCACAAATAACTTACTCATTGTGGATAGCAGAATAAATATGTTCCCTGGATTTTCTGTATTGATTGAGTGATTGATAGGACAATAATTATTGTACTTCGGTAGTAAGTAACCATGTGTGCTCTGATATCTTTCTTACACAGGAAGATCTCAGCTGCAGTGCACTACCTTCGTAATACCGGCGAGGGACCACGATGTAATTTTGAAGACGGCGAAGATATTTTTGCAGGAGTTTTAATTTTTTATCGGTTCTAATGAATTTTGCCCGGGCAGCGGCTTTCCAGCCTACTCTTCTCGATTTTGAACTGCTAATGGTGCATTAACGTTCTCAAATTGAACACGGGACCTACGTTTTATCGCCCTTCTCCGATACGACTAGGAACTTGATCTCACCTACACAGATCTCTGGAAAAATATCCATATAGCTCCATGAGGGAGCGAACCTGGTACCATTGGAGCGAGAGGCGAGCACATAACCTCTACGTCACAGATACCAACTAACTTTCTGTATTACTATCTTTCACAATTCATATCTTTTAAATCATTGACTGTTGGTCAACTTTCATACAATTCTCTTTAGTTCTACATTTTAACCAGCGTTGTGGATACCAACTAAATTTGTATAGTGTATTTTGTTAATCAAAACAATGTTACTCTAATTTTTGTTGAAATTGACATAATTGCTGAACATGCATGCTCATTGGCTATATAATTGTTGAATATGCACGATCATTGACTATATATTATAGTTGTTGAATATGCATGCTCATTGACCATATAATTGCTGAACTTTCATGCTCATTAACTACATTATTGCTGAACGTGCATGCTCATTGACTATATAATTGCTGAACTTGCATGCTCATTGACTATATAATTGCTGAACTTGCAGGCTCATTGACTATATAATTGCTGAACTTGCATGCTCATTGACTATATAATTGCTGAACTTGCAGGCTCATTGACTATATAATTGCTGAACTTGCAGGCTCATAGACTATATAATTGCTGAACTTGCAGGCTCAGTCACTATATAATTGTTGAACTTGTATGCTAATTGACTATATAATTGTTCAACACGCATGCTCATTGACCATATAATTGCTGAACTTGCATGCTCATTGACTATATAATTGTTCAACACGCATGCTCATTGACTATATAATTGCTGAACTTGCAGGCTCATTCACTATATAATTGTTTAACTTGCATGCTCATTGACTATATAATTGCTGAACTTGCATGCTCATTGACTATATAATTGTTGAACTTGCATGCTCATTGACTATATAATTGCTGAACTTGTATGCTAATTGACTATATAATTGTTCAACACGCATGCTCATTGACCATATAATTTGCTGAACTTGCATGCTCATTGACTATATAATTGTTCAACACGCATGCTCATTGACTATATAATTGCTGAACTTGCAGGCTCATTCACTATATAATTGTTTAACTTGCATGCTCATTGACTATATAATTGCTGAACTTGCATGCTCATTGACTATATAATTGTTGAACTTGCATGCTCATTGACTATATAATTGTTGAACTTGCATGCTCATTGACTATATAATTGTTCAACACGCATGCTCATTGACTATATAATTGTTCAACACGCATGCTCATTGACTATATAATTGTTCAACACGCATGCTCATTGACTATAAAGGATGACTGGTCATACTATGATTTTTGTTTTTAAACTTGGGCACTACCTGGAAGTATCACAACAAGTGGACCTAGTTCGGTTAAACATGTGAACTATATGCGTTATATTTCTTTCGAATTAGATCTTCTCCGAATGTGTTTAATTATGATTGTGCCATTTAGCGTTTTATAAAAGATACCACATATTGAGGCAGTTTGAAAGCAAATTTGTTGATTTTTACAAAAGATTAAAAAAATAGTCCTCACCGTTCAGAAAGTAATGACATACTACTGAATGTATAAATTATGCCTAACAAATCGACGACTAGTTTACTGGTTTGATAGTAATGTTCTGTAAAGGATATGCCATGGTTTTCATTTTTTACCACCTTTTGACATCGATCAAGTGAACACTATACTGTGATCTTATCCAAAGGAACGTATTCAGTCAGCCATTATACTTACATGGGTTGACATAGAGTTTTTAAAGTCATCTTCTTCTTGTGTCGTCACACTGCCACCAGGTTGTTGCCCAGTGTCGTCACACTGCCACCAGGTTGTTGCCCAGTGTCGCCACACTGCCACCAGGTTGTTGCCAAGTGTCCTGGTTTTCTGTTTTTCTTGCGCTGTTCTGGTGGCTTGGGTGATTGTTATTTTTACTCTTTGACAGGATTCTGCTATGCCATCTAACCATCTCTTTCGTGGTCTTTCTCTAGCCTTCTTTCCTGGCGTTCTGTTGTGGAACACTCTGTATTTTGTGGAGTTTGGATGCATTCTTATTAAGTGGCCAAACACCTTCATTCTTTGTTTCTCATTGTAAACTCAAACAAGGTTCTGTGCCAACATTCTTTCTTATGTGATGCTGGTGACTTGTCTTTTCTGGTGTTGTTGGTAACTTTTCGCAGGCACCGCATTTCACATGTAGTAATTTTTTGCGAATGCACATTTTTTATTGTCTATGTTCTGCTCTAGTAAAATAAATTAGGTATGGAAATGATGTTGATCAAATTGGAAATAAAATCATATTGTGATTTTTTTTTTTTTTTTTAATTTTTTTTTACTGATCCAGAAGCACTTTAGCTTTCAGCTCTTCGGCTCGGTGCCATGGACATCGTAACCCTTCTGTTAGGTGCCACGAACACCGTAAATCTGGAGAACCTGTGACTATTCTGCCAGCCCTCAGAATTGAACCCGCACTCACATGGAGCTTGTCACTTGTCGTTCAACGCGCTACAAACACACTGGACAGGTGGGCTCATATTGGAATAAATGTTTATAGTGTGCACGAATGTTGAAAGATGTTTAGCAGAAGTTGTGTTCTAAAATTGTTAGAGAACATTGTAGAATGTTAACAAAGTTTGTTTAAAAAATGTGTTGCTTATCTAACAAGCAATGTTCACTGAACATTACCCATGATTGTAAATACACAGTTATTTAATTAGTAAACGGAATAGACGCCAATGTACTTCAGACAGACCCATGAGATTGAATTAGTTATCAAGTATGTCTGTTGAGAGTTTAATGTACTTGTGTAGTAATTACTAATCTTTCGTACTAAGACTTAGAGACTTATTATTTATGAATTCCCTCCATGTCTTTGTTGCTGTTGTGTTCTAGTCAGTTATGCCTTCTTATTTCAGTCTTTTCTTTTTTTTTTACTCGTCTCCGCTGCTTGTTATAATTTTTTCTTGCATTAGCTCGATATGAATTCAGCTTTGTGCTGATTTTTGCGTGAACGACTGCCTTCCTTTTTATCAGTGTCCCCCGCTGTATATGACAGACACATTTCAGTAATTCAACAGCAACGATGTGTGGAAGCAGTTTTAGCACGCTCTGGAGGAAAATACAAGGAGAAGCCAGTGGGGCCTACGCGATAACCGTACGTAGATCGAACATGGAAGTACGGAGGGTTACAGAAGCGGTGACAGGTTGGCATTTCAAAATTACTCTCTTGTTTTCATACTCGGTGACTCCATGAGTCTGATTCGCAAGTAGAAACAGGAATGTCGAGATGAAACTGGGTAGAGGTACTAGTACAGATGGATCAGAGAACTCACGTTTATTTTTGTCCCTAGTAAGTAGGAGTCAATGGCACTGAACGAGCTGATAGATTGGCCGGCAGGGATACAATATTACAGGAAGCTGCAATGGTTCGAAATGATATTCTTAGCGCATTGAGATAGTCTTTTCAAACAGAGGAGTTTCAGGGTTGTGAATCTAAGTCACTGACCAGATTGAGAGAAATGGGTGTCGATATTGGTACAGTCTGAAAACAACGATATACCAAATATGCAAACACATTGATTAATGAACATCGAACAGGCGTGTTAAGCCGCTGGACGCTGCTGGATTTGTTTAGGTGGGGATCGGAGGGCAGATATGCATGTCCGGATTACTATGATGATAGTCCTCATACAACCAATAAATGGATCACAAGGCAGGCTCTCCGATGGAACCCCCAGGGCAATAGAGGTAGGGAAGACACAGGAACACCTGGAGACGGGAGTTGGAGACGGAATGCAAGAAAATGGGGAGAGAGTGGCGAGATCTGGAAAAAATGACCTTTGCTAGGCGGGCTTGGAATGCCTTTGTTACGAACCTAGGCTTCCTAGGGCGAAGGGTGAAGAAGAAGAAGAAGAACTGATAACTTATAACATTACATATTTTCTCTGAGCTGTTTTGAAAAAGTTCAATGAAACGTTTCTTTTGTCTCGATATGGTTGGCATGTGAGCTGCATTTATTAAATAAACTGTGGCATAATCTCGAAATGACTTGATAAAAAGGATGGTTTATAGATCACGATTTAAGAGTTTAAGGAGAGACAAGTTTTGTAATAGCCACCCCATATTTAAAAAAATTATATTGATAACCGTATAGGGCATATATCGATTGGTTAATAAAATAAGCTTGGTTATATTAGTTAAGACTACATTTATATTTTTAGTGGTTTTGATAATTATTGCCATGTTTTTTTTGTCAATCTTTTACTTGTTACATTATCTAACATGTCATAACTATTTATTACATATCACTTATAATTTAAATTATTATTAGTAGTTTTATTGGAATGTTTATCTTGACCTGTTGTTTCTTGCATGGTGATCTTGGTCTGAGGTAGCTAATGATGTAGTGTCGCTGTAATAGTTGTGGTAAGTTTCAATGCCCAGCAAATTTGAAAGAGCAGGCTACTTGTATCAGAAAATAATATGTCCAAAACTTTGAGAATACGGTTGAGTATTTCGATGTCAGCGACTTTCATCAGACATTTCATAACGGGCGACATTAAAGACAGCTATTTTGAAAAGACCTTCACAACGGGGTATCTGAAATTCAACAAATATTAAAAGACCTTTCTAGCGGCATACATAACAGCGAACTATTTAGAAAAGACCTTCATAACGTGTACAATACGTCAGAACGTCAGCTACTTTGAACAGACTTTCAATATGGGTTACATAACAGTCAACGACTTTGAAAAGACCTTCATAACGTGTACAATACGTCAGAACGTCAGCTACTTTGAACAGACTTTCAATATGGGTTACATAACAGTCAACGACTTTGAAAAGACCTTCATAACGTGTACAATACGTCAGAACGTCAGCTACTTTGAACAGACTTTCAATATGGGTTACATAACAGTCAACGACTTTGAAAAGACCTTCATAATGGGCTACGTGACAGTAAAAAATGTGGATAAGACCTCCCTAACTCGCTACATGACAAACAACTACTTTGAAACAAGATATTATAACTGGCATGATTCTGTTCTGATAGACTCCATGTGAACAGTCATATCTAATACAATGATACAGTATAGCTCCAGATGTGATACTTTAAAGTTGGGATTTTGTAGAATCGTACAATATCCGTCTGTACAAATGTGTGTCATTTTGTATAATATTCATATACTTTGGCCGAAATTCAGATCTACCTGCCATATGTGCCATATGGACTTATGTGGATGCAACATACGTTTTCGGAGCAAACCACACATATTATAAAGAGTGGTAACTTTGTAAACCACACATATCATAAAGAGTGGTAACTTTGTAAACCATACATATTATAAAGAGTGGTAACTTTGTAAACCACACATATTATAAAGAGTGGTAACTTTGTAAACCACACATATCATAAAGAGTGGTAACTTTGTAAACCATACATATTATAAAGAGTGGTAACTTTGTTTATAAGAATAGAAACAAACACATAACTCTAACATAGCTGGTTGCATGAAAGTTCACGACTTTGGGAAGACTTTTATAGATGGCGACACGAAAGCCCTTAACTTTGAAAAAAGACTATATAGGTGGCGACATTAAAATCCACGACTTTGAAAATACCTTCATAACTGGCTGCCATAAAGTGCACGACTTCGAAAGGACATTAATAGCTACCTACCTTAAAGTCCACGATTTTGCAAAGACCTTCAAAGCTACCTACCTTAAAGTCCACGATTTTGCAAAGACCTTCAAAGCTGGCAACCTTAAAGTCCACGATTTTGCAAAGATCTTCAAAGCTGGCAACCTTAAAGTCCACGATTTTGCAAAGACCTTCAAAGCTGGCAACCTTAAAGTCCACGATTTTGCAAAGACCTTCAAAGCTGGCAACCTTAAAGTCCACGATTTTGCAAAGATCTTCAAAGCTGGCAACCTTAAAGTCCACGATTTTGCAAAGACCTTCAAAGCTGGCAACCTTAAAGTCCACGATTTTGCAAAGACCTTCAAAGCTGGCAACCTTAAAGTCCACGATTTTGCAAAGACCTTCAAAGCTGGCAACCTTAAAGTCCACGATTTTGCAAAGACCTTCAAAGCTGGCTACCTTAAAGTCCCCTACTTTGCAAAGACCTTCATAGCTGGCTACATTAAAGTTCCCCACTTTGCAAAGACCTTCAAAGCTGGCTACATTAAAGTTCCCCACTTTGCAAAGACCTTCATAGCTGGCTACCTTAAAGTCCCCTACTTTGCAAAGACCTTCAAAGCTGGCTACATTAATGTCCACGACTTTGCAAAGACCTTCATAGCTGGCTACCTTAAAGTCCACGATTTTGAAAAGACCTTCAAAGCTGGCTATATTAATGTCCACGACTTTGCAAAGACCTTCATAGCTGGCTACCTTAAAGTCCCCTACTTTGCAAAGACCTTCATTGCTGGCTACCTAAAATCCGCGACTTTGAAAAGACTATAATAACTGGCATAATGAAAGTCCATGACCTTGAAAAGAATACAATAACTGGCATCATGAAAGTCTATGACTTTGAAAAGTCTTTACCGTATGCTTGAAAACCCTAGGCATATTCATTCCACGAATACCCTATGTATTTATAACGATTCCTACCGAGTTCAAACAACTGCAATTTCCTGTTCATCTTGCTTGTACTAAGTTAATCAACAATGCCTGGGGTAGAGTCTTGCAAGAGTGCTTGTAAATAAAATATGCGTGCAGTCCCTGAACCCCAGTTTTCGAAAATAGACCCAAAAAGGATTAAAAGAAATTTACACACTAAAACTGCATGCTTATTGCTTCAACTATAATATTCCAAACACAAGTAATTTTTTTCAGTAATATTGTGGTTAATGTGTATGATGTTGCTTGTCTATAAATAAGGATGGATTATACAATATTCTATCGATAATATAATATAATCATTTATACGGATGGGTCGGTGATTCGACATGTGCGGAGCTCGTGGGCTTTCACTGCTCAGGTCGGAGGAGATGTTGTGAAGGAAGACAGTGGTGGTTTTGCCGTGACTACGAGCAGTCTCACTATGGAAATCATGGCGGTTACTAAAGCGATGGTTTGGCTGGAATTACAGACTTTCATCTATGCATGTTTTCTCAGTGACTCAATGAGTATGTTCAGGAAGATTGAAACAGGATGGGCTAGGAAATATTGGATGGAGTGGCTGGGGAGGTCTAAACTGACAAAGATCACTTTTATTTTTGTGCCGGGGCATGCAGGTGTAATGGGGAATGAACGTGCGGATAGGCTTGCAGGTATGGCTGCTGTACAAAGCGGACGAGCAATGAACCAGGCTGATATTATAAATTCCTTAAGGGAGAGAGGACGTTTATATGATTCAAGTAATAGTGGTGAATCTACAACACTAACCAGACTGCAAAAACTCAAAGTTAAGTGTGGTGTAGCTCGACAAGAACGATATGCTGGCAGACAAAGAAGAATTGTAAACCAACAAAGAACCAGTGTCGTTAGTCGCCATACGCTGAGGGACATACTGAGGAGAGATCGGAGCACTTATGGACTAATTTGTTCGACGTGCAGTGATGGTGATCCGACGACTAAACTAAACTAAACTAAACTAAACTATGGATAATAAATCAACACTTTCTTGAAAAGATGTAAGAATGCTCTAAGAATAATGGAATAATGGAATTAGATAATGGGACGATTGCAGTCACACTCTCCCGTGTGTTGCCGTGGTTCGAAAGGGAAGCAAAGAATAGTAACACTGCAATCTACAAGGTATGTCGTAAGAGGCGACAACGGTAGAGGCCTATGGAAGCTACCCTAGTAAATAAAAACGTCATAGAAATCGGATGTGCTGGCCTACGTGTAGGCGCATAACTGGCACAGCGTACAATCACTCTTAGGCTCAGATCACATACAAATACAAAGAGTGACTTAACAAGTGATCGATATAGATCGTTTGAAGACGAAGCAGTTAAACTAATTATTAAAATGTGAATATGAGAACACGGAATAAATTTGTTTACCAAAAAAAGAAAAATGACGATCAACCAAAATGAATTTTTTTAATTAAAAAGATACATGATATCTCAATAACAAAATAGAGAAAACATTAAAATAAAGTCTTTCTTTTCTAGCATGTGGCGACCTTGGCGTTCAGGCAGCAGCATAAACACCATTCTTCTCTATTCTTGTCGATATACTCTATTGTGCTTCAACTATGCTTCATTGCTTTCAGCTCCTGTTCTACTGTTGTCCATCAGCTAGTATTGGGTCTTTTACGTTTTCGTTTACCCTCCTGTGTCTATCTCAGTGCAGTTCTGGTGACAGAGTTAGACTCCACCAACAACACATGTTCAATCCATCTCCAGCGTCTCTCTTGGATGATCGTGTTTATATTCCATTGCTAACACTGTGCAAATGTGTGGCGTCTATGGCATAGGGGATAGTGACTCGATCTATTTACCCCGACGTTCTGAGTTCGAATCACGCTGCGGACAGTCTGGTTGCAAATTGTTTCGAGTGGATTTTTACGAAAGGACGATGGCACCACCCGTTCAGAAAACAATGGCAAACTACTGAACGTAATACTGCCTAGAAAAATCACAGAGTTGAAAAGGCTGGGGTTGATTCGCAAAGTCCTGTAAAGGATATCAATTAACTAACTTAACACCGTGTAAGCAGTTCTTGTTTAGAATATATTTTAGCTAGAATACGTGTTTAACCTTTCATAGACAAGTTGTATGAAAGGCAGAAATTAAAATTAAATTGGTACATTAAAAATTAGTACAGTTAAAAATTGGTACAGTAAAAAACACATTTTACCGACAAAGAGATGACATCTTTCTTTCTTTCTCGAATCCTGTTTGCCTCACAGCGTCAGGTCAAGAAGAGATGTCTAAAACGGGCCCTACTACGCGCTTCGTAGATAGTCTCTTTCGTCGTCTCTGTTATCTCTGAGGTCCATCTTTTGCGTGGCCGGCCGTTTATTTTGTACCCATTGTATCGGAGCACCATTGCTCTTTGAGGTGCACTGTCTGTTGGTAATCTGCTTACGTGGCCCAACCATTTCATTTGTTGTTTCTTGATGAAGTCCAGCACTGATGTTGTACCCACTTTTTTCCTGATATCTTCATTTCTCAACCGGTCTCTTCTTGTTACACCCAGCATTCTGCGTAGACACTTCATCTCTGTCGTGACTAGTTTTCTTCTATCATTTGTTGTCAGTGTCCAGGTTTGGCACTGGTAACATAATGTGGGAGAAAGATTGTGTTGAACATTGCTCTTTTGTGTTCATTGTGACGTGTTTGCATCTTAACATTGGCGCCATTTGCCCTATTTTTTATTTTCTTTTTGCATCTGTGTTGAATTTCATTAGTTATTCTTCCGTTTGCTGAAAAAATGCTCCCAGGTATGTGAAGTCTTTTACTTGATAAAGATATATCTGTTAAAACGAAACTCGTGACGTAAATGAATTTTTAAAAAAGTAAAATCTGAAACAGAGACACAAGAAACATATGAACTATAACACGTCTATATGCTGGTCCAAACTGACTATACAATGTCACTGTGGAAGACAATTTGTACAAATTATGCATGAAATCGTGAGAAATACTAAATATTACTTACTATCAGAGGGATGGATTAGTGGAGTTCATGAGCTTTCGCTTGTCGTTTTGGACACAATATGATTGTGGGTTCAATCCCATACTTGACGTTCCACACGTGAGAAAAGGAATTGATCATCTTACCTCCTGCACAATAGGGCCTAAAAATGTGAAGTTAAGAGACGTTCTAACATGGTCTCAAAAGTCATGGGAAATGTTATTTTATTTTATTTGTAAATTACTTGCCACCAATAAATTAAACAAACGGAAAAAATAATAATAATTACTCTAGTACCGTTATACGTTACATAGAGCCTGTAAGTAACTTCTCCATACCGCTCTATCCTGGGCAACTCGCTCAATCTCCTTCATGGACCTTACGCCGACATTTTTGCCTCTCTCAGCAAAGTTCGTTTCAGGGTCTCCCTAGGTCGTTCTCTCTTTCTGGAACCCATTGCAACCCACTTCAATTCCTGCTTTGATTTTCTTTGATCATTTCTCCTCAAGGTATATCCAATATATCTCCATCTTCTCCTTCTTATAACAGTTGTCACTAGTGGTTAACAAGACATTACTCTGATTTCAGCACTTCTCCCGAATTCGTCCCATTTATTATTAATTATTTTCTTGCAGACATCTATTTTCAAATACCAAATAAAATATGTTTGAAAATGGGAAATACCAACCTGGGAAAACTAAATAGAAATACCTACCAGGAATTCCAACAAGAAAATCAATTAAAAAAATACTGATCAGACAAACCAACCAAGAATACCAATTCGAAATATCAACCACCAGTACCAATCAGAAATGTCAATCAAAAGCGCTACTCATTTGTAATTAATTTGCTGGGAAGAACAAATGTGAAATAAGTCTAAATAAACCATGATCATTATCTCTGGTCCAGAGACAACATCAAGTTTTATATATGTGCACAAGGACTTGCTTTGTTCTGGAGTCAGTCAGATTTTAATGAAAATGTCAACACTTAATGAAAACCAATCGTGTTCAAAGTGTCAATGACGTTTTAATGGTCGACGCGGCTCCAACGCGCAGTTATTTTGTAACGGAGACATTAACCAGTTGTGGGTTCTCTATAGACAGGAAAGTAAGAAAATATATGGATTAATTCAGATCAAAGGAAGGAACGAAGTAAAGAGGTAGATGAAATTAAATGAAGGAAAGAGAAAGATGTGTGAAGTGATTAAATTAGGTTTTTTTGGAAAGAGAGAGGACAACTAAAAGAGAGAGAGAGGATAACTAAGAGAGAAAGAAAGGACAGCTAAGAGAGAGAGAGAGAGGACAGCTAAGAGAGAGAGAGAGAGGACAGCTAAGAGAGAGAGAGAGGACAGCTAAGAGAGAAAGAAAGGACAGCTAAGAGAGAGAGAGAGGACAGCTAAGAGAGAGAGAGAGAGGACAGCTAAGAGAGAGAGAGAGAGAGAGACAGCTAAAGAGAGAGAGAGAGGACAGTAAGAGAGAGAGAGAGGACAACTAGAGAAGAGAGAGGACAGCTAAAGAGAGAGGACACTAAGAGAGAGAAAGGACAACTAAGAGAGAGAGAGAGGACAACTAAGAGAGAGAGGACAACTAAGAGAGAGAGAGGACAACTAAGAGAGAGAGAAGGACAACTAAGAGAGAGAAGAGAGGACAACTAAGAGGAGAGAAGGACAACTAAGAGAGAGAGAAAGGACAACTAAGAGAGAGAGAGAGAGAGAAGAGGACAACTAAGAGAGAGAGAGACAACTAAGAGAGAGAGAGACAACTAAGAGAGAGAACTAAGAGAGAGGACAACTAAGAGAGAGAGAGGACAACTAAGAGAGAGAGGACAACTAAGAGAGAGAGAGGACAACTAAGAGAGAGAGAGAGAGGACAACTAAGAGAGAGAGAGGACAACTAAGAGAGAGAGAGGACAACTATGAGAGAGAGAGAGGACAACTAAGAGAGAGAGGACAACTAAGAGAGAGAGAGACAACTAAGAGAGAGGACAACAAGAGAAGAGAGGACAACTAGAGAGAAGAGAGGACACTAGAGAGAGAGGACAACTAAGAGAGAGAGGACAACTAAGAGAGAGAGAGAGGACAACTAAGAGAGAGAGGACAACTAGAGAGAGAGGGACAACTAAGAGAAAGAGAGGACAACTAAGAGAGAGAGAGAGGACAACTAGAGAGAGAGGACAACTAAGAGAAAGAGAGGACAACTAAGAGAGAGAGAGAGACAACTAAGAGAGAGGAGGCACTAAGAGAGGACAACTAAGAGAAGAGAGGACAACTAGAGAGAGAGGGACAACTGAGAAGAGAGAGGACAACTAGAGAAAGAGAGGACAACTAAGAGAAGAGAGGACAACTAGAAGAGAGGACAACTAAGAGAAGAGAGAGGACAACTAAGAGAGAGAGGACAACTAAGAAGAAGAGAGGACAACTAAGAGAAGAGAGGACAACTAAGAGAAGAGAGGACAACTAGAGAAGAGGACAACTAAGAGAGAAAGAGGACAACTAAGAGAAAGAGAGGACAACTAAGAGAAGAGAGGACAACTAAGAGAGAGGAAAGAGAAGAGAGGACAACTAAGAGAAAGAGAGGACAACTAAGAAGGAAGAAGAGAGGACAACTAAGAGAAGAGAGGACAACTAAAGAGAGAAGAGAAGAGGACAACTAGAGAGAGAGAGGGGCAACTAGAGAAGAGAGGGACAACTAAGAGAGAGAGGACAACTAGAGAGAGAGAGGACAACTAGAGAGAGAGGACAACTAGAGAGAGGACAACTAGAGAGAGAGGACAACTAAGAGAGGACAACTAGAGAGAGAGAGAGAGGACACTGAGAGAGAGGACAACTGAGGAGAGAGAGAGGACAACTAAGAGAGAGAGAGAGGACAACTATGAGAGAGAGAGGACAACTAAGAGAGAGAGAGAGGACAACTATGAGAGAGAGAGGACAACTAGAGAGAGAGGACAATTATAGAGAAAGAGAGGACAACTAAGAAGAGGGACAACTAAGAGAAAGAGAGGACAACTAAGAAGAGAGAGAGAGAGAGAGAGAGAACAACTAAAGAAAGCAATAAAGAAGGACACTAAGAAAAAGAATAAAGTAAATGTTAAAAAAGAAAAGAAGCAACAAGAAAGTGTTTTAAACCAAAATAGAGACAAAGAGTAGTGAAGATTCGTTATCGCTAACGACAGCAGGTACAACATATGAAGACGATGATGATGATGATGAAGATAAATATGAGTTAAAACATATTAACACACTATATGCTCAACATATATGTGATTTGTAATATAAATGTTACACAAGATTCATTTGTATATCATGAACAGAAAAGAGAACAAATATATATATATATATCAACAGAAAAACTAAACCTCAAAATAACAGATTGATTCTATCTAGCAGACTGATTCTATCAAAATGACTGCTTCTACATATAATAATGAGAAAAAGGAAGTATTTTGGATATATTCTTCTTCTGTGTTCTCACTAGATTGAGATTTCGGATTCTCTAATAAAGGCAGCCCTCTGCCTCAGATTATCAGCCACGCCATACAGTTTGTCTTCTGCGTTCTCACTAGATTGAGATTTCGGATTCTCTAATAAAGGCAGCCCTCTGCCTCAGATTATCAGCCACGCCATACAGTTTGTCTTCTGCGTTCTCACTAGATTGAGATTTCGGATTCTCTAATAAAGGCAGTCCTCTGCCTCAGATTATCAGCCACGCCATACAGCTTGTCTTGGACGCTGGTGGGCCACCTCTTTCTTCTCAGGTCTGCATACTGGGGCAGTTCTGTAGGATATGTTCTTTTGTCATACTTGCCAAGCCACAGGAGCATAGGTTTTTGGTGCATATCTTGAATTTAGTGTACAGGTGGTGTCTCATTCTGCTGTGACCCGCCCGGAGGTGAAGTATCGCTGTCTGGTCCCTTCTGGACAGTTGGTAATATCCATCGTTCGTGTTGTATTTTGAGTGTTCTTTATCACATTTTGCGCTGTAGTGCATTTTTGGATATATTAAAAAGACACGAAGTGCTGGAGGAGATCCTTATGGAAGGAGACTTCCTGACAAAGAGGAAATGAAGAAAACCATGGAGAAAATGGATTCAGCATTTGATTAATGAAGGGATCATGTCGGCTGCATAGGCGGGACATCTGATCAATCAGAGAGATAGAAATTCAGGAATGTTGGGGTGGTAAACTTCTTCTCAAGACAAGTTATTTTACTAATGAAGGGAGCATGACAGGCGGGACATCTGGTCAATCAGAGAGATAGAAATTCAGAACTGTTGGGGTAGTAAACTTCTCCTCAAGACAAGTTATTGGACGATGATGATGTGCTGATTAATGTTACTATTTCAGAAATATGGATTAAAATTTACGATTCAATATATAAGTTACAACAGTAAGTATGCAATCACTTTTAACGCTCTGAAAGTGTTATCGCCCTGAACTTTTCATTTGACATCCCAGAAATATATTGAATTATTTTCCAACTCTAAACGTTCTAAGTCCCATAATAAGCTTTTTGAACAAGAAACTATACTGTAAGTTAAACTGAACTCCTTGCACGAAGATGTATTAATTCAGAGCACTGAAATTGTGCAACGTCCTCTTTCCACATTAATTTGTAATGACTCAGAACTTTGCTGATTTGTTACACATTACGTTAAACCATGGATTCCCAAATTTTTTGGACCACTTGGCACGACATAAACTTTGTAACGCCCTTCCCTTCCCATTATAACAGTTTGCTAACGTGGACCCTCCTACAGAGATACACATGCTCTATTTTCACTTTGACATAGACAAAAATGGATATTTATTTCTGTCATACATGGTCAATTTTCAAATGATTAAATACATGAAATAGCAAATTGATGAAAAAAATGGATCGTGGGAAGATGGACATAAGATGAATTAACATGCAAGATTCAAATTATTATGATTATTCAATCGCAAAATCCCCCAAAAAAATCTCCCCAAATGCTTCTGAACCCACTATCGCCCCCTTCCCCCCTGGAAGACTTCAGCGCCCACTGGGAGTCGGTACCGCCCAATTTGGGAACCCGTGCTTTAGACTTTAGATGAATAGATAAAGTGACATTACTCTAAAATAGAAATCAAATTGTTAAAAATATATGTCTATATTGAAATTAAATATGATTAATGTTGTTTGAAAGCTGATATTAATAGAGAATAATACATGCATTACATTCTAACACACACACAGAGTAAGAGAGTCATCGTGCATTACATTCTAACACACACACAGAGTAAGAATCAACATGCATATGTTCGTATATGTGTGTGTGTGTTTAAATGTGATGGACATGTAACATTGTATTCATACATTATATAACACAGGGCTGTATGTTATATCAATAATTGTAAGTTATATAACAATTATAACGTCGATTCTCTAAAATAAGAGAATTCTTTTTTCATGTTTGTTGGCCTATACGCTTTGATATAACCAATAAACGTTCGTCCTTAGGTTCAAAGACCCGTGCCTCGGCTTAAAGATGATTTATTCATCTACATAACAAACAATAAATAAAGAAGATACACTGTTATACGAAGAAACATAAAATACAATTCTCAGCTTTTTTGGCAAAGATCAAAGTTTAGAGTTCACTTGATCTCTCGGCAATACACTTTGATCAAAATATATTGCTTCGTAAAAAAAAAATTTACAATAGTAAAATCATTTACATCTTTGTCTTTTATTGTTGTTTTTTTTTTTTGGTTAGATTTATTGCCATTTAAAATTCTATTAAATAATATGAAAGAAAATAATAAGTCAATATTAAACTAATTCACGTCATCATAATCTAGTTTGTCCTTGTCGGAATTTGGCTGCCATGAAAACACCTCTAAATGACTTCTTGTCCTATGGGAGTGTATGGCGTCTACCTCCGTCTCCTCGTCTATGACATCTTCCATACATCTTTTCCTTGATCATCCTCCCTTCGTCCGTCCGTATGATGCCACATAGAATTATATTCTCTGGAGAATTATGTCCTCATATATGGCCAAAATATTAATTTTTTTCTCAGTTTTATCTGTTTATCAACCACGTCTCTTCAATTTAAATTTGTTGCAAAATGGAAATATATGTTCATTTTTCTGTCTATGGTATATGTGGTACTTTTAAGCAGCTTTTTCATTTACATTCATTAATCGATTTTATTTTCATAGCAGATTAATGCGTAATGTCAACTGCAAGTTTAACATACATATTTAAAATACAAATTCAAAAATAGTAAAACAGCGTTTAAAAGACACTATTTATCATGTCATGATTTTATTCATTGTCCATCTCTGGAAATGTCTCCAGACAATTCTTTTTTTTCAAGCTGTTAATAGCGGTCAGTATTGAGAACATACCCTAATTTTAACTAAGTTATCCTAAGGAAGTTATCAGAAGCATCGTTGGTACTATACCATGCATACAGTACATCGAGAAGCAAAGAATCAAGTGGTTCGGCCATCTAATGAGAATTGAACCATATTTACTACCATCACGCGCCTACAATAATCGACACTCAGGGCGCAGAGCACGAGACAGGCCAAGAACACGATGGATAGATAACATCTCAGAGTCCCTGCGAAAGCATTGACTGACAACGTCAAGCGCAACACACCTGGCACAAGATATAAATCTAGCTCTCCCCACGCCGCTTCACGACAAATGTGGTTAAGGTAAGATAAGATTTAAAATACACATTCAAAAATAATAAAACAGCGTTTAAAAGACACTATTTATCATCTCATGATTTTCTTCATTGTCCATCTCAGGAAATGTCTAGAGACAATCCTTTTTTCCCAAGTATGTTAATAGCGGCCAGTATTGAGAAAGTGTTCTAATTTCAACTAAGTTATCCTAAGCAGTTATTTGTTGCTGAACTGATGTCATAAAACTCCTGGCAGACCTATAGGTGAACAGTCTTCCGTTACAGATGTTGATGAGTATTCATACTGATGGTTCCTGTGACTCTCTGGTTAAATACACTTCTCTGTATCTCCTTCAGGCATCTAGTTCTTCTTGTACAGGTTGTAATTCCACGCACTATAAACATTTGAATAGATTTAACATCAATTTTAGAGTCCTCATTCCCCAGTAGGTCGCTGAGACATCGAAGAACATTCAAATATCCATCCTAAACTCCCTGACAATCAAAGCTGTCGATACAGGTATCTTGCTGTCTAAATGTCGCGAATACCCGCATTCCTAGGACGGTAGAACCAAGTAATACACCGGAGGGTGAAAACCTCTATAGACGACATGCATACTGCAGCTTGCCATTCTGGTTTTTTCGAAGCATCGACTGAGGGTCAGATACAGCAACGACCCCATTAAACTGATTCACAGAGAGCCACTGAAGCGCATCAGTAACGGCCTTAACCTCCATCATCATAATAGAAGTAGTTGTCCTGTATGCTCAGCAACAACTCTACCATGCACGCTAGCCGGGACACTCCAGTCTGACCTCTCACTATCATGCACAAACTCATTAGTATAAACATGAATACCATCATCACTTGAACTATCTTCATTCAGCTGTTAAATTTCATGTTTAGCCTTCATCTGGTCTCAAATCCTATATACCATTCAAAGAGTATTGATACCAGTGCAGAGTTTGGTCATGCTATCACTCACTGGAATTCATTCTTCTCCCTTCAGTAGAGCCGCAACTGTGGTCACATTGTTCTCTCGGTTTGGGCTATCCACAGCAAGCCCTGCTTGTGTCTCCGCTAAGGTGAGTCTGGGGATTGAAGATCAAAGAAAATTGAGGATTCCACGACAGGTGTCGACTCATGTTCCAAGGCCTTCAGGAGTCTCGAACATCGAATAAATAATATTAATGCAGTAGAACCTCTAGACATGCTAGAATATTCACCTTCTGTCTGGATACGGATTTAGAGATAATGGTTTTAAAGTAGAAACGTGCCCGTCTGCCCAGCGTGTTCGTATCGCGTTGGACTACGGGTGACTATCCCTCTGTGTGTGCGGGTTCAATTCCACGGGATGGCAGAAAAAGCCACAGATTCCCCAGATTTACGGTGGCACCGAACCGAAGGGTTACGATGTCCATGGCACCGAACCGAAGAGCTGATAAGCTCAGTACTTCTGGATAGGAAAAAAATTAAAAAAGGTAGAAACGTTGACTTTATTGCACCAGGATTTTCTATATGGATTTGTTCCTTACCGATGAAAGGGTGCACAAACTGTCAAATTTATTGCATGGAGCACGAACTCGGTTAATTCAGTAGAACTCCTACATATCTCCAACAAAAATAAGCACTTGTAAACCAAACATGCAATTCGGATTCCATAGCCGATATTCAACGCAAGACAAACAGCTTAATAACTTCGTCACAACGGCTAGTAAAATAAGGGTAATACGCGCTTAACAACTTCTAAAAATCAAATTCAATTTAAATGATCATACGATACACCCTGATATCCTCGTAAGGTAAATATTATTACTCTTTTATCTATGCAGTCATGAAGGTCATGTTGGAAACCAGTTTATAATAATGTTTACAATACCAATAGAAGACTGTGTCAAGGACCGTTCATTAGTGTCCCCATAGGTAACTCAGTAAAAATATGTTGCATACTTACTAGAGCATGACCACATTTACAAATTTCAGTATCATATTATCTATATTATATTTTTCTAATACCGTTATACGTTAACTATTTCAAATTTGTAAAGTAATTAATCCTTATACGTTACATAGGACCTAACAATTTCTCCGTTCTGCTCTATTCTGAGCAACCCGTTCTATCTCTTGTATGTAATTGAGTGTAATATTCCATTTTCTCTTCTGTACGTAATTAAGTGTAATATTCCATTTTCTCTTCTGTACGGAATTGTGAAATTTCGTTTTCTCCTCTGTATGTAATTAAGTGTAATATTTCTCTCCTTTCTCAGTAAAGTTCGTTTCACCGTTATCCAAATCTGAATATGATATACAACTGGCTAAATTATTCAGAAATGAAGTTAATTTATACACGCAGAATATGAGTCTGAATTTGGCAGCAAAGACATTTTCCGAATTAGGATATTTATTTTCATATTCTCTGACATATATTTGCACACCAAGATGGAAATATAGATGATATAGATGGACACAGAGAGAGAGAAAGAGGGGTAAGAGAGAGAGAGAGAGGACTGAAGTTCTAAGGAAGAAGTAAGAGACAGACAATAACTTTATCATGTTCCTTACGAAAGAACTTTCATGATAGACCAGCAGCTTGAACTACATCATTTCCGCTTTTATTACCATGTCTTAATATCTTTCTCATCTTGATCGAACCATGAGCATCCACATATTTCCCGTTCTATTACATCTGATCTTCCTTGGAAATTTCTGGGACTTCATTAGATCTGAGTATTTGATTGTTTGCAATTTAATAATGCAATCAAGATCACGATCAATTTTTCTTGTACCATTAACTTTTAATAATGTACCTTAAAATTTGGATACACGTTCCCTTTGCAGGACTTCAGTTAAAGAAATTGATGCCAGTATGTTAGTTTTTCTATGTTCTCTTAACGTTTAATAATGACAACCTTTGGATGCAACCTTAGTCAGCGATGTCAGTACATTTTTCTAGTATCACTTAAGGGGTTTAATAATGCAATGTGAATTAGTTGAGAGATTAATACCTGGCATATCCTTACAACGTTTATATCAACCACGAACAGTCGTCGATGTTCAGCACCTTTATACGTTCATTAGTTTACATTGATTTCGCTTTGTGCAAACTTATCATTTGATCTGGTCAGAGCTGTCAGATCAGAATTTTAATAAAAACCTGATGAGGCTCACGATGATAGTAATATGTTGGCCGTTTAATGACAATTGATGAGTTATCACATTCAGTACTCTTGTCTAGTATCACTTAACGTTTAATAATGACAACCTTTGGATGCAACGCTTAGTCAGCGATGTCAGTACTCTTGTCTAGTACCACTTAACGTTTAATAATGACAACATTTGGATGCAACACTTAGTCAGCGATGTCAGTACTCTTGTCTAGTATCACTTAACGTTTAATAATGACAACCTTTGGATGCAACGCTTAGTCAGCGATGTCAGTACTCTTGTCTAGTATCACTTAACGTTTAATAATGACAACCTTTGGATGCAACGCTTAGTCAGCGATGTCAGTACTCTTGTCTAGTATCACTTAACGTTTAATAATGACAACCTTTGGATGCAACACTTAGTCAGCGATGTCAGTACTCTTGTCTAGTATCACTTAACGTTTAATAATGACAACCTTTGGATGCAACGCTTAGTCAGCGATGTCAGTACTCTTGTCTAGTATCACTTAACGTTTAATAATGACAACCTTTGGATGCAACGCTTAGTCAGCGATGTCAGTACTCTTGTCTAGTATCACTTAACGTTTAATAATGACAACCTTTGGATGCAACGCTTAGTCAGCGATGTCAGTACTCTTGTCTAGTATCACTTAACAGAGGTAAAGTTGTAATGTAGATTAGTTGAGAATGAAATAAAAACCCTGGAATATCTTTTACAAGACGTTGCTATCAACCACAGTAAACCAGTCGTCAATTTTCTAGGCACCATTTGTACATTCAGTAGTTTAGCATTGATTTCTGCTTTGTGCGGAAACTTACAAATCTGGTCAGAGCGGATCAGATCAGATCTAGAGAAAACCGAGGGAGGCTACGATGATAAGTAATAATGCGCGTTTAAGGACAAAGATGGTATCACATAAGCAAGCAAAATGAATAATAAAATAATAAAACTAACACAAAATAACTGAAAAATTTCACCAAACTACTCGCCGCGGGGTTTGAACCTGTTACTTTTGGGTTGTCCTCGAGCTTACAAACGTATAAGCGACATACGGCCACTAGATTACGATAGATAACGAAAATAAGTACGGGCTAACTGTTATATGAAAAGTATACTGCATACATTGTCTTTATTTATGTTTCAAGGGATTATATCATAAGATTTGACTTAGAATATACTCGTACTTATTTTAATTCTTCTTTTTCTTTTTCCAATGATCCATATCGAACACGTGTTAAACAACTCTTTGTGATTTTTATGTTATCTGAGCCTAACAGCGATTTACGTTGTGACAGTCATGCGCCTACAAATATGCCAGCACATCCGATTTCTGCAACCCTTTTTATTTACTAGGGTAGCTTTCCTAGACCCATACTTCAGTTGCCTCTTACGAAACGATTGTAGGTCACAGTGTTATTATTCTTGACTCCCCCTGCGAGCCTCGACAACACACGGGTGAAACATTTCTTAACATACATATCCTCATTTAGTAGTTTACCTTCTTCAGATCATTACTACAGTAACCGTCTTATGGAATGTTTTCTCCATTATCCAACAAATATTCTGTCTCTGCTACTTTTACATTCAAGTCATTTATCATATTAAGTTTCCTCTACTTCTTCGTTGTCTAAACCTGGGTTGTCTCACAGCGTCAGGATAAAAAGTGACTTATAGAACAGGTTATTGTGTGCATTTTTTGCATGGTGTCTTGATATACATATACTGACAGTCCTTACTTTAGTGTAAGATCTAAATTTATAGATAAAAATCAATCGGTACATAAATATAAAACAACTCATCCAAATCCTACAACTCACAGATTAACATCAAGTGTAGAAAACAAAACACTTCACATAGAACGGTAAACATCATATCGACTACACACCCACACAAGTGTACCAAAATATATAAATACATACTAATCTATAGTTAATACGAGTCAAAGTTAGATTTATATCATTCTGAAGGAAGAGTTAGAGAGCGTATCTTCTTCTTCTTTTGTCGTCACACTGCTACCGGGTTGTTGCCCAACGTCGTTTTTTTCTGTTTTTGTCTTGCTCTGTTAGGGTGGCTTGTGTGAGTGTTATCTTTGCTCTTTCACAGGATTCTGCTACGCCATCTAACCATCTTTTTCGTGGTCTTCCTCTTGCCTTCTTTCCCGATGTTCTGTTGTAGAAGACTCTGTATACTGTGGAGTTTGGATGCATTCTTATTAAGTGGCCAAACCACTTCATTCTTTGTTTCTCTATGTAATTCAAGCAAGGTTTTGTGTCAACTTTCTTTCTTATGCTGATGTTGGTGATTCTGTCTTTTCTTGTGTTGTTGGTAACTTTTCGCAGGCAACGTTTTCACATGTAGTTATTTTTTGTGACTGCGCTTTGCTCACTGTCCATGTTTGGCTCTGGTAACACAAAGTAGGTATAAAATGCTGTTGATCATCTGTTGCTTAGCTGCCTGTGAAATCGTATCATATTAGCTGCCTGTGAGAGAGCGTATCATTGTTCTGAAACTCGATATTTTATTTCCTCATTTTGTAGACACTGCTACACAAAACACCCAAACAGAAACACCGTATGAAAGTTTAATTAGAGTTAAGTTCGCTAGGTGCTGTGGATTTATATCTCGAGATCAGGTTCTATATTAATTAGTTTTAGAGGCAGCAAAACTTATAAATCAAAACACATACTGAGTAAATAAACGTGATCACGGTTCTGAAACTTGTGCAATATTGAACATAATGCACTATTTACAATTCCGCGGGCTGGCAGAAAAGCCACAGGTCCCCAGATTCACGGTGTTCGTGGCACCGAACCGAAGGGTTACGATGTCCATGGCACCTAGCCGAAGAGCTGAAAGCTCAAGTGCTTCTGGATCGGGGGGAAAAAAATTTATGACATCAAAATACACACTATTTATGACATCACAATAAAGGGTACTTCTCATTTGCAAATATGTGGCCATATACTTAATTATAATTAAAACATAAGTCAATTTGTAATATGATAATAATAAATAAAACAGGCTGTACAAGATAAAAGCAGCTCCGTCCAGGGAGCCAATCTGGCAAATGTTTATGAAAATGAGAAGGTTCAATTATGACGTAATATAGGTCAAGTCAGAAAGTCTTTTTGTGATGGTGTGTAACTATAATGTGGGAAGGGGCAATGAATAAATGTGACGAAAGAACGAGCTAGTCAGAACCGGTTTAAATAGTAAATAGACAAAACTCAATGCGTACCTGGCTACTTTTGATTTGTCAATGGGACTACTTTTGTCTTGAACACTCTATATAACACAGTTCCTCGCAGAATAACATATTTTATTAAGTAGGGATTACTCCGCTGAATAGAGAGACGGGTTAGAATAGTAGTTAAAGTACTTTTTTCATAGACGGATGGTGTCGGTTCGGTTCAATTGCCAGTTGATGAAGCGAGATTTGTCCACAGTTAACGCATCTTGCGTCTACTTACTTTCAAATAGGTAACAGTAAAATATTGGAAAGTAGAAGCATCCGTTGTAATGTTTATAGGCTAACAGTGCTGTATATATTTTAATTTTACCTAAACTATTGTCTAAAGACACAGGATTTACTTCACTGAACCGGGTTTCCCCAAATGGCTCCGTTCCACTCGGCAAAAATGCAACACTACCTGCCGAGAGTATCGCATAAAGCACTTTCCATAGCTTCGGCAACAATCCTAGTCGTCTGGAAAACATTCTCTCGTAAACAGAACGGCACAGTAGGGATCCGAATCCACGACTTTCGGAACGCAAGACAAATTCTTAGCCACAGAGATCCCCTCATAAATTCTATTATAGTGCGTTTCAAATTGATTTTCTGCGGGGAAAATTTAATATCCCTGCAACCGCTTGACCGTAATTGATGTAACTTTGCATATGATCTAATGATCGTAATGTCCCGAGGTTGATATTTTTTTTACTCAATAACAAACGTATGGTTTAAAATTTTATTTATGTAAAGTATATCAAACTGACCATCTCCTTGGCCAACCATATAATGAGAAGTATTACCCCTTCATATTTGTGAGATGTTGCAAGTTCCACGACTTGCACGTATTTTTACGAGGTTTTCCCGATTTTAATCGCTTTATCGCACTTTAAAAAAATATATAATGATCCTTCCGGTGTGTTTAGTTACAATTTACTGTTTGTGTTTTCAGAGCATAGGTGTATTACAAAATGTTAGGCTCATCAAAGTGAGTAAACACTTTATATGATTTATATAATATGAGTTATCTCACCCTCCAAAATTCGAATTGTACATACGCTTATGCCGAAAATATGTGATTTATTAAATTTACGGTAAATTATTTTCTTCCAGCACCAGACAATTACTAGGTTTGAAAAGATCAAAGGAATTCGCCGTTGCAAGAAAAGTACACTACCTGCAACATTGAATTTTAGAAAATCGTTGGGACATCGGAAATACAACACCACATGCAAAAAATCATGTTCATCCATGCAATGAATATGGAGATATTTGAGGTCAATCGTTGACCGAACGTTTTGAAACGCACTATAGAACATAGCCACAACATATATTGATATCTAGCTCTGGCTTGTTTGATTTCATGTGTGTTACTTGTACTTGTATGTTGCTTGATCTCATGTGTGTTACTTGTACATGTATGTTGCTTGATCTCATGTGTGTTACTTGTACATGTATGTTGCTTGATTTCATGTGTGTTACTTGTACATGTATGTTGCTTGATTTCATGTGTGTTACTTGTACTTGTATGTTGTTTGATTTCATGTGTGTTACTTGTACTTGTATGTTGTTTGATTTCATGTGTGTTACTTGTACATGTATGTTGCTTGATCTCATGTGTGTTACTTGTACATGTATGTTGCTTGATCTCATGTGTGTTACTTGTACATGTATGTTGCTTGATTTCATGTGTGTTACTTGTACATGTATGTTGCTTGATTTCATGTGTGTTACTTGTACTTGTATGTTGCTTGATTTCATGTTTGTTACTTGTACATGTATGTTGCTTGATTTCATGTGTGTTACTTGTACTTGTATGTTTCATGATTTCATGTATGTTGACACCAGAGGGAAAAAGAAAACGAGGAAGACCAAGAGAGACTCTGCGTAGAACCATCACCAGAGAAGGCTCAACGATGGGCCTAGTAAACATTAAAGACCTAAAACAGATAGCAACGAACCCCGAGACATGGAGAACTATGACCTCTGCCCTATGCGCCGCCCACAGGCCCAAGAGCAAAGACTAACTAACTAACTTGTACTTGTATGTTGCTAGATCTCATGTGTGTTACTTGTACTTGTATGTTTCATGATTTCATGTATGTTACTTGTACTTGTATGTTACTTGTACATGTATGTTGCTTGATCTCATGTGTGTTACTTGTACTTGTATGTTTCATGATTTCATGTATGTTACTTGTACTTGTATGTTACTTGTACATGTATGTTGCTTGATCTCATGTGTGTTACTTGTACTTGTATGTTGCTTGATCTCATGTGTGTTACTTGTACTTGTATGTTGCTTGATCTCATGTGTGTTACTTGTACTTGTATGTTTCATGATTTCATGTATGTTACTTGTACTTGTATGTTACTTGTACATGTATGTTGCTTGATCTCATGTGTGTTACTTGTACTTGTATGTTGCTTGATCTCATGTGGGTTACTTGTACTTGTATGTTACTTGTATGTTTCATGATTTCATGTATGTTACTTGTACTTGTATGTTGCTTGATTTCATGTATGTTACTTGTACTTGTATGTTGCTTGATTTCATGTGTGTTACTTGTACATGTATGTTGCTTAATTTCATGTGTATTACTTGTACTTGTATGTTGCTTGATTTCATGTATGTTACTTGTACTTGTATGATTTCATGTGTATTACTTGTACTTGTATGTTGCTTGATTTCATGTGTATTACTTGTACTTGTATGTTGCTTGATCTCATGTGTGTTACTTGTACTTGTATGTTGCTTGATTTCATGTATGTTACTTGTATGTTGCTTGATTTCATGTATGTTACTTGTACTTGTATGTTGCTTGATTTCATGTGTGTTACTTGTACTTGTATGTTGCTTGATTTCATGTGTATTACTTGTACTTGTATGTTGCTTGATCTCATGTGTGTTACTTGTACTTGTATGTTGCTTGATTTCATGTGTGTTACTTGTATGTAATTGTTACTATTCTGTTGCTGCGTTCTGACAAAATATATCAGTGAAACGGGTTCCTATAAAGATGTAGAGTTTTGATGTTATTTGCTGCTGTCCTACTTGCTTATGATTATCAATAAAGGGGAAGACTTCAGTGAAACTAAGTAAAGAGGTGAAACACGTAATAACAAAGTACTGCAGCTTTACAAAATACAAAAACAATGACAATACACAGCAACGTTTCGACCAAAAGGCCTTTAACAAGCAAACGATACAACAGGAGTGACGAATTTCACAGCACACCTCATATAGACTACAACATAAATATTCCAACCGTCCTAAAATGAAAATCTGTGACTAAAACTAATATCGAAATAAATCACACAAAAATCAAAAAAATCTAGAAGTGGAAAAGAAGAGAAACAATAAAATATCTAGTACTTAACTTATATACATTTAACATATGCACATATAGAAAATAGAACATAAGAAGAGAAAGTACTAAGACACATAGGAACATAGAGCGTTGAGTCCATGAGGTCGCAAGGTACCATATAACGAAATAAAATGATTCTCCAAGAACAAATCGACTACGATCAGAAGAGGAACATGTACGGATGGCTGTGACCTGGACGTGGCGAGCTCCAAAAGAAGCTGTTAACATAGACTATCGTAACATAGAGCCTGCTTAAATTCGACAATAGACAGCTAATTATAGCTATTCTATAAAAAAAATTACTTTATTTTTATTTTCCTTCTGACCTGGCATGGGTGTGCTCCGCACATCCAGCACGCATGGAGAATACGTCACTGAGGTTGACCACTAACTACTTAGAAGTATACAAATCAATGTCAGTCCAAAGCAAGCTATATGTAACTATTCAAAGACGCCGGTTGACCACTAACTACTTTTTTTTTCCGATCCAGAAGCACTTGAGCTTTTCAGCTCTTCGGCTCGGTGCCATGGACATCGTAACCTTCGGTTCGGTGCCACGAACACCGTAAATCTGGGGAATCTGTGACTTTTTCTGCCATCCTGCGGAATTGAACCTGCACACATAGAGGGATAGTCACCCGTAGTCCAACGCGCTTCGAACACGCTGGGCAGACGGGCACACTAACTACTTTAAAAGTACACAAGCCCACGTCAGTTCAAGGGTAGCTATATAGAGATATTCATAGACGCCGGTTGACCACTAACTACTTTAGTAATAGACAAGTCCATGTCAGTCCAAGGCAACTATATGGATATATATACTCCAGTTGACCAATAACTACTTTAGAAGTATACAAGTCCATGTCTGAAAAGTTTGTAAAAAGAAGCTGCATAGATCTGACGAAGAACAGACTGTGCGCAATAGATCTGACAGTAAAAAAGATGGAGGATTGCGACTATAAATCTGACAGAAAAGAACACGACTGTGCGTCTATAGATCTGACAGAAATGCGGTATGTCGATTTCAATCAGTCTCTTCAATTGACACTTTACATTCTGCGGAATTAACTACGCACCTATAGATAATCCATGAGTAACATTTACCCGCTACAAACCATTAGCCAGAGATATCGGTTATGTATTCAGTTTTGAGATTTTTCTTTTGGATTACAAACGTATCCTTTTTTTACCTTGAGTTTAATTGATTTTAGTCTCATTCCAAGATGATTTTATCTTATCTTATCTTAACCACATTTGCCGTGAAGCGCGTGGGGAGAGTTAGTTTTCATATCTTGTGCCAGGTGTGTTGCGCTTGACGTTGTCAGTTCATGCTTTCGCAAGGACTCTGAGATGTTATCTATTCATCGTGTTCTTGGCCTGCCTCGTGCTCTGCGCCCTGCGTGTCGATTATTGTAGGCACGTGATGGTAGTAAATCTTGTTCCATTCTCATTAGATGGTCGAACCACTTGATTCTTGCTTCTCGATGTACTGTATTCATGGTATAGTACCAACGATGCTTCTGATATTCTCGTTGCTCACTCTGTCTACCCTGTAAGTTGACAGCTTTAGTAGACATCTCATTTCACATGTTGTAATCTTTCTTTCTTGTGTCTTAGTCAGGGTCATAACACTCTTTATATATATAAGAGACACTGAAACCCAAAACCGAGGTAAAATAAGGACAAGAAATGGAAGGACAAAAGAACTTGACGGTGGTCGTCAATGTAGTCAAGGTCAAAAGTTTCTTTAGTCAAGTTATGATAGTGTTTGTTAACGTCGAGTTAACGAAGAGTGTCTCGTCTTGTCTTTGAAAACATGGTTTATGGAAATGGACAAATTTTTTGTTTGTTTGTTTGTAGATTAAAGCCTCTTGCGGCCGCTCCTTTCAACCTAAGGCGAACCTTTTTGGTTATATCAGATTGTTGTTGTTGTAGGATAAGCTCTAGGACGTTCAATGCCAAGGAATTTCTGGTTATTCAGAACGTGTAGGCTAATTGGAAATGACAAGATTTAGGGTAGATTAAGCTCTTTAGAGGAATCCAGTGAACCTGAGGTTTTATGGTTATATCAGAGCGTGTAGGCCAACAAATATAAGGACGATCGAATGTCCGAGAAAGTTTACGTTTAAGAAAAAGATGAAGACGAAAGTCCGAGAAATTGCATGAAATCTTTATACAAAAACACGTCATTTTTTAGAACCAGTCCAAGATTCTACACAATGTCCTACTTATTTATATATTCCTGTGGTACCGTTAAACGTTACATAGGACCTGCAAGTAATTTCTCCATACCGCTCTGTCCTAGGCAACTTGTTCAATCTCTTCCATTGAATTGAGGCATATATATATTTTGCCTCTCTCAGCAAAGTCTGTTTCAGCGTTTCCCTATGGTTTCCTCTTTCTCTCTCTCTTGAACCCTTTGTTTTCCATGCTTTGGTATTCTTTGATCATTTTTTCTTAATCTATGCCCAGCATATCTCCATCTTATAACAGATGCCCTACTTATTTTAAAAAAAATACCTCTTTGATCTCTTTGTTGATGTTTTCCATGTTTTAACAAATGTTATTAAAATCATTCTAAGCCGAGGCACGCCCCATTCAACCTAAGAACGCGTATTTGTTTGATTATATCAGAGCGTGTACTCTAACACGCATAAACAACTCCTTACCTTACGAAGAATTCAAAGTTTTCCATGTTTGACATACTTGATGCGTCTGCGTTAAATCTCCTTAGTTGTTTTGTATTGAACTTGATTTCTATCTATCGTTTATTGCCTTCCCCCAGATGGATCATGGAATTGGTTGTGCTCTCTTGAAGTTAACCGTAGGGCTGGGAGATTTAATTTGGATTTCATGGCAAGATCAGTCGGATTTCTTGTGTTATATCCGTGTTTATTTAGTGTGCTCTTGATATCGTATATCCATCTTTGTCTCGGTCTTCCCTTGGCCTTATTACCTTATCTCTTTTATATTTATGCAGTTATTTGTGTTTGGTTATATTCCATTGTCATTAAATGTCCAAACCACTGAATGTGTTTGTCTTTCAATGTATTGTGTGCTTGAAGTTATACCCAATCTGTTTCTGATCAGTAACGTAGTCTGATAATAAGATATAGGTGGGTTGCTACTTAAAATGAATATGTGCCCCACCCCCCTCGTCTATTTAACCTCTTTCCCCTTTAATATGAAAAGTCAACTATATTCAATTACGAAACGATAGTTATTGAACTTGGAGAAAATATATTTTTTAAATAGTTGAAATGTGAACTTACATATTTCTCTTGAAGATCACATAAATTCTTCTTTTCTTTATGCAGAAACTTCTCTGTGACGGCATCGTAAAATATATTCTTCATTCCAGCCTCGCTCAAAAATTTCTTTTCAGTTGACAAAAATCTAAGATTTGAAAGTGTGTTTCTACCGTGTGTAGATCTGTAGCAACTGTTGATTCGCTTTAATGCTAAAAACGACCTTTCAACAGACGCAGTAGTTGTTGGAACAGTCATGATCAATTCTGCCAGTTTGAACACTTTTTAAAATCTGAACTGAGATTATGTTCAACTAAAAACTGCTGTAAGTCATGAACTGACTTATTGTAGAAGTCATCCGAACAATAAAGTACCACAAGTACATTTTTAAATCGTACATAGTCTAACATTCTTACCTAAACATCTTTTAAATGTCAAGACCTTTAATTGTTAGTGCTGATTTTCCACAGCACGCATTCTCTATGTCAAATCACTAGCTGTCAATCAATCTCTCCCCTCGTACTCTGCAAACATTTTTTATAGTTGGCGTTAGATTTCAAAAACCAGCACGCGTTAAGACAGAAACTACCGAGTGATTTTCGGAGACATACCTCGTCACAAGGGTCGTAACTCCTAAGTACTAACATACCACAAATACAGACCATACGAGAGATAACTTTTCATTAGAGACCGCTTAAGTTCGACAATAGAAGCTACTTATAACTGCTCTCATCAAGTGCGTATCCTTTATAGGACGTTGCTCTCTTTGCAGCACATCTGAAATTCACTCTGTCTCTTGCCAGTTCACCCACTTCGTCGATGTTCATGGTTTCTTTAATATCTAGTAGCCATCTTCGTCTTGGTCTGCCTCTGCGTCCTGGGACCCTGCCTTCTAGTATTGTTCTTTCCAGGCCATCGTGACGCTTGATGTGATCAACGTATGTAATTTTTCTGTATAGTATGTTGTTTATCAGCCAATTCACTTTAACATTTAGTACTTTCAGGACATCAGTGTTCTTTCTTTTTCTGTCCATGGTATTCGTAGGATCTTTCTGTAGCAGTTAGTTTCGAAGGACTGGATTTTCGTTCTTAATTTTTGTGTAATAATCCTCTATTTTTGTGTAATAACTACTCTATCAATATTTTATAGCAAATATTGCTGTTAATTATTTAATAGAATAATAACTTTATTTTTATTCTCCTTCTGGCCTGGCATAGGTGTGCGCCGCACACGTATCACGCATGGAGAATACGCCACACACTAGAATATTGTTGACATGGTATAACAAAATACATTCCATCCCATTATACACATGGAAGCTGAATTCCTTTCAACAAATACTGATAACATATCATGTTTTTACTTGAAACTTTGTTTCTCTATCTGATCCAATTTTAAAAAAAAAATTAGAATATCAAAGGCAGCAATTCAATATACGATCTAGCTAGAAGGATTACATTTAATGCAACTTTAATTTGTAGATGTTGAACAACTCAAGTGATAAATGGAAACTCTGTGGCAGACCAAGATCTGGCCCGCACTTAAGAAACGAAGTGAAATAGTTTATTTCTGAAATGTGCAAACGAAACCTATCATTTCGGAATCTATCCAGCTGATTTTGATACTGAGAATGTGGGATTGCTTGATTATACAGTCACCATGTGATTTTTGGGTGGTTTCAAATTAATTTTAAATAGAAAAACATTATGTGCTGTTCCAAGTGAAATGTGAATCATAAAATTGTCCTCCCTAGAACGCATATCGACAAAATATAAGCATATACTATAACAATGCTTTGCCCCCTCATCATAAAAACCATTCTTGTAAAAAATGACGCATACTTTGGTAAAACAAAATGGTCAATAAAAAACAAACACAAAAATATAATCACCAGACATCCACCAGGAATAACTTCCTTGTCTTCAATCATAAGTCGTGAGAGCGTAGAATAAGAGATAAAGCTAGAAACTAGATCCAAATTAGAATAGGAATACTGAGTTATGCTGTGATATAGATTTGGTGGGCGTAAGAAATGAGATCACTCATGTTCAGTGAAGCTATACAAAAATCTAGATTTGCACATTAGTACTCATAAACAGAAAAATAACTGGGGAATATCTACAGATGACAAAAATGAATTAGTTATAAACATATACACAGGACAAACTTAAAAAATAGGTTCTGTTTATTACTGTAAAAGTGCAAATTATAATTATTTAAAAAAAGAATATGTGAAGTGAATGTAATTCTGATGATGTCGCACATGTTAAGATTTACTATAGCAAAACATATCAAATTGACAGTAAATATAGCTCTAGGCAGCTCGTGAAAAAATCAATGAAAATATTTTTAAAATAACAAATAACCTTTCTCACATCATCATGAATGACAACAGTATAGTTTGTGATTGACGAAAAGTACTGAATTAATTTTGTAATTTTATTTTACAGGGTGTTCAAGATAAAAGTAGTTTGTCAAGGGAGCAAATCTGACATATATTTATGAGAATGAGAAGGTTCAATTATGACGTTAGTATAGATCAAGTGAGCTATTCTATTCATGATGATGTGTAATTATGGTGCGGCAATGGACAATGAGCAAATGTGACGAAAAGGCGAGCTAGTCTGAACCGGTTTAAATAGTAAATATACATAACGCAATGTGTAACTGACAACTTTTGATTTGTCAATGGGGCTGCTTTTATTTTGAACACCCTGTAGCTGACGAAAATCTTCACTTAAACTGAAGAACTTTGAAATTATGCAAAGTCGTGTGGTTTAAGAACTGGTCTTAATCATCAAATCTAAAGGAATTCAAAACTTGGTTTTGTCAATTGCACAGTCCACTCACTTAATAATGTGTACCGATCCACTAGAATTAGATCAAACTGCTCTTAGAGACTGAGCATCTAAGGTGACGCACTGTCTGCATTGAAGCATATTTTAACTAGCTATAATGTTGCTTAAGCTACTTTCATTAAATCATTTAGTCAAACAAGTATTCTTTGTTATCCTTTTTTGTGGTTTAATTTAAACAAACGTTGCTCATTTTTTGTAATATAAACGTGCAGTATTTCTGTAATACTCATAAACGTGCAATATTTCTGTAATACTCATAAACGTGCAATATTTCTGTAATACTCATAAACGTGCAGTATTTCTGTAATACTCATAAGTGCAATATTTCTGTAATACTCATAAACGTGCAGTATTTCTGTAATACTCATAAACGTGCAATATTTCTGTAATACTCATAAACGTGCATTATTTCTGTAATACTCATAAAGTGCATTATTTCTGTAATATATACGATGATTATTTCATTCCGTCAATATTTCTGTATCTTCAAAATGAATAGAATACTCATAAAAGCAACTGTAATTAAAAAGTGACAATATTGATAATACTTAATAAAACGATGCATTCAGAAACTATAACAGCGTTATTAACGAACTTAAAACGTCATTATCTGAATACCATAAGTGTTTAATATTTCTGTAAAGATTGCGATGACTATGCATTCCGTATGTTTATGTATCTTCTAATAGTAGGAGACATAACAACAACAGTAAGAATAGTGACAACACTGATAACAACATTAATAAGAACGATGCCATCCAGAACATAATCAGCGTTATTAACGACGACATTAATGATCAACACGATAACAACAATAATAACAGTAATTAGAACAAACGCAGTAGCAGAATAAGTAAGAAGAACACAAAAGTAGTAGCAACAACATTAAGAATACTGTTAGCAAGAACGCCATCAATATTACTAACCATAATGATAGCCATTACACCAGTAAGAACAACAGCAGTAAGAACAACAGCAGTAAGAACAGCAGTAAGAACAACAGCAGTAAGAACAACAGCAGTAAGAATATCACAGTAAGAACAACAGAGAAGATCAAAACAACAGTAAGAATATGGCAGAATGACAACATCAAAGAACAACAGCAAAATAGGATGAACAATGACAACATAAAACATCATCAATAGTAAGAACAACAACATCATAAACATCATCAACAATGTAAATTACAATCAACATCATCAACAACATCATCAACATCACAACAACATTTTTAAAATCAACAACATCAACAGCATCATCAACAACATCCATCAACAAAACATCATCAACAACATCAACAATCAACATTAAAAATCAACAACATCATCAACATCAACAACATCACCAACAACATCAAAACAACAGCAACTAATAATAACAGCAGTAACAATAATGAAAAATAATCAGAATCGCCCGAATGGTTACCGGGGCCCAAATTTGAGGTGTAAAGAATAGAACCACTGTTACCTGCCACATGTCATAAGAGGTGACTAAGGAGGTAGGGATGAAATCTGATCCACGTGTCCTAAATGTGTAGAAGTCTATGCGTTTAGGGACCTCCAAACCAATGTGTAACGTATACACGTTCTTGGCAAAGATCAAACATATCACAAAGAGTGATTAGAATTGGTCGTAAAGAACGAACGCAAAGAAGAAGAAAAATCAGAATCAAAATAACAGTCAGAACAAGAACAACATTTAGATCAAGAAAAGCAATGAGAACAACAAAGGTAGAAGCAACAATATGAACTTCAATACACACAACGATCACATATTGAACTATAACAACAATATCAACTTCAATACAAACAACGAGCACATATTGAACTATAACAACAATATGAACTTCAATACAAAAAACAAGCACATATTGAACTATAACAACAATATGAACTTCAATACAAACAACGATCACATATTGAACTATAACAACAATATGAACTTCAATACAAACAACGATCACATATTGAACTATAACAACAATATGAACTTCAATACAAACAACGATCACATATTGAACTATAACAACAATATGAACTTCAATACAAACAACGATCACATATTGAACTATAACAACAATATGAACTTCAATACAAACAACGATCACATATTGAACTATAACAACAATATGAACTTCAATACAAACAACGATCACATATTGAACTATAACAACAATATGAACTTCAATGCAAACATCGAGCACATATTGAACTATAACAACAATATGAACTTCAATACAAACAACGATCACATATTGAACTATAACAACAATATGAACTTCAATACAAACAACGATCACATATTGAACTATAACAACAATATGAACTTCAATACAAACAACGATCACATATTGAACTATAACAACAATATGAACTTCAATACAAACAACGATCACATATTGAACTATAACAACAATATGAACTTCAATACAAACAACGATCACATATTGAACTATAACAACAATATGAACTTCAATACAAACAACGATCACATATTGAACTATAACAACAATATGAACTTCAATACAAACAACGATCACATATTGAACTATAACAACAATATGAACTTCAATGCAAACATCGAGCACATATTGAACTATAACAACAATATGAACTTCAATACAAACAACGATCACATATTGAACTATAACAACAATATGAACTTCAATACAAACAACGATCACATATTGAACTATAACAACAATATGAACTTCAATACAAACAACGATCACATATTGAACTATAACAACAATATGAACTTCAATACAAACAACGATCACATATTGAACTATAACAACAATATGAACTTCAATACAAACAACGATCACATATTGAACTATAACAACAATATGAACTTCAATACAAACAACGATCACATATTGAACTATAACAACAATATGAACTTCAATACAAACAACGATCACATATTGAACTATAACAACAATATGAACAAGAAGAAGAAGAAGAAGAATAAAACAAACAATGAACATATAACGAGAAACCAAGACAATCGGATTACTATTCAGCCAAATACTTCAAGAGATTACATGCTAGTTGTGCCATCAGTTATGTGTTCTTCTATTTCAGAAGTGAGTTTCAAGTGATTCACTTTTCAAACTCGAAAGGAAACTAGAGAAAAATACAATAATTTCTTTTCTTATCCGCAACATTAGGTTTTAACTACACGTCAATACGAATGACATATGTCACTGGTTTCTGGGTGCTCTTGGAGAGGATCGAAGAAAGCTGAACAATTTGAAATATTTGAAAGTTGGAAAGAATCAATTCAATAAGAGATGATGTTGTTGCCGTTCTTCACGTTGCGTGAAATTTGTATACAGGCTCTCTAATCCCAAGTGGCCAGAAAATATTCGTTCAATAGCCAGTTCTTCCGTCGCCTCCAAGGTCGTATTTAAGTGGTGACGGGGCCCGCAATGAAAGCAAAGAATAGTACCACTGCCACCTACAAGGCATGTCGTAAGAAGCGACTGATGTAGGACCTAGGAAAACTACCCTAGTAAATAAAAAGCATCGTAGAAATGGAATATGCTGGCATATTTGTAGGCGCATAACTGGCACAACGTACAAACGCTCTTAGGCTCAGATCACGTACACGTCACACATATTGGTTAACACGTGGTCGATAAGGAGCATTCGATGAAGAAGAAGAAGAAATCCCAAATCACATGAACATCAATGAACACATCGGATATTCAAATCACATAACATAAAACACATCGGATATTCAAAACACATAACATAAAACACATCGGATATTCAAATCACATAACATAAAACACATCGGATATTCACATCACATAACATAAAACACATCGGATATTCATCATAACATAAAACACCGGATATTCATCACATAACATAAAACACATCGATATTCAAATCACATAACATAAAACACATATACAATCATACTCCGTATCACAACTACAAAAGAACATTTAACGTTTCATCATATCTTCCATCAAAGAACATATCCATATCAAACGTACAGACAAATCACATATTCTAACTACATAGAGCAAATCTCATATTCTAACTACATAGAACAAATCACATAATCTAACTACATAGAACAAATATCATATTCTAACTCATCATCAAGGTGCGTATCTTTATAAGACGTTGCTCTCTTTGCAGCACATCTGAAATTCACTCTGTCTCTTGCCAGTTCACCACTTCGTCGATGGTCATGTTCATGGTTTCTTTAATATCTTGTAGCATCTTCTTCTTGGTCTGCCTCTGCGTCCTGGACCCTGCCCTCTAGTATTGTTCTTTCCAGGCCATCGTGACGCTTGATGTGACCAAAGTATGTAATTTTCTGTATAGTATGTTGTTTATCAGCCAATTCTCTTTAACATTTAGTTCTTTCAGGACATCAGTGTTCTTTCTTTTTCTGTCCATGGTATTCGTAGGATCTTTCTGTAGCATTTAGTTTCGAAGGACTGGATTTTCGTTCTTAATTTTGTGTAATAGTCCATGATTCACAACCATAAGTAGCCACTGGGAAAATTCATGCTCTCAATATTTATAATTTTAATATTTTGCTGGTTCTTTGCCACATGTTCTTCATTGTGTTTAACTTTCTGATTGCTATTGCCAATCTTCTTGAGATCTCTTTGGAGCAATCACCGTTATTTTTAATTATTGAACCCAGATATTCGTAGCTCTCTACACAGTGAAGTTCTTCATTGTTTACTTGGATGTTAGGTGAGCCTTTGCTTTGTCAGTTGACATGATTTTTGTTTTTGTGTATTCAAATATAGATGTTGGTCTTCACTATGTTTCTTGGTCGTCATGATTAGGTTTTCCAAACCTCTTTGCTGGTGGATAATAATACTGTATCGTCTGCATATCTAAGCTCTGGTATGCATTTGCCGCCTATAGTGAGAGGGTCGTAATTCACATAGTTGGTATAGTCTTTTACATTCCTCATGATGTTCTCCGCATATATGTTGAATAAGTATGGGGACAAAATACACCTTGTCGTACCCGCTTTTGAATCTGAACCATTCAGCTATTTCACCTCCTATTTTAATGGTTGCCTGTTATTCGTGTATAGAGATTCTATGAGTTGTATTATGTGTGTTGGAAAGTGCATGTCTTTCATGATGTTCCACATTTTCTGATTTTGTATATAGTCGAAAGCCTTGCTATAGTCTATGAAACATGCATGCAGGTCTGTGTTGTATTCTCTGCATTTCATGATAATGAGTCTCATGCTACAAATATGGTCTCTAGTGTCTCTATCTCTTCTGACACCTGCTTGCGTTTCGTGTATTTCATCTTCTAATTTTTGTTCCATCCTCTTCATTATGATTCTAACTACATAGAACAAATATACATATTCTAACTACATAGAACAAATATACATATTCTAACTACATAGAACAAATATACATATTCTAACTACATAGAACAAATATACATATTCTAACGACATAGAACACACTACGTCTGTACGTCTGTACGTCTGTACGTCTGTACGTATGTACGTATGTACATATGTACGTATGTACGTCTGTACGTCTGTACGTATGTACGTCTGTACGTCTGTACGTATGTACGTCTGTACGTCTGTATGTCTGTATGTCTGTACGTCTGTATGTCTGTACGTATGTATGTCTGTATGGCTGTATGTCTGTACGTCTGTATGTCTGTACGTATGTATGTCTGTATGTCTGTATGTCTGTATGTCTGTACGTATGTATGTCTGTATGTCTGTATGTCTGTATGTCTGTATGTCTGTATGTCTGTACGTCTGTATGTCTGTACGTATGTATGTCTGTATGTCTGTATGTCTGTATGTCTGTACGTATGTATGTCTGTATGTCTGTATGTCTGTATGTCTGTATGTCTGTAAGTATGTATGTCTGTATGTCTGTATGTATGTATGTATGTCTGTATGTCTGTATGTCTGTATGTCTGTATGTCTGTATGTCTGTACGTCTGTACGTCTGTACGTCTGTACGTCTGTACGTCTGTACGTCTGTATGTCTGTATGTCTGTATGTCTGTATGTCTGTATGTCTGTATGTCTGTATGTCTGTATGTCTGTATGTCTGTATGTCTGTACGTCTGTACGTCTGTATGTCTGTATGTCTGTATGTATGTATGTCTGTATGTATGTATGTCTGTATGTCTGTACGTCTGTACGTATGTATGTATGTACGTATGTACGTCTGTACGTCTGTACGTCTGTACGTCTGTATGTCTGTATGTCTGTACGTATGTATGTCTGTACGTCTGTACGTCTGTACGTCTGTATGTCTGTATGTCTGTATGTCTGTATGTCTGTACGTCTGTACGTCTGTACGTCTGTACGTCTGTACGTCTGTACGTCTGTACGTCTGTACGTCTGTACGTCTGTACGTCTGTATGTCTGTATGTCTGTATGTCTGTATGTCTGTATGTCTGTATGTCTGTATGTCTGTACGTCTGTACGTCTGTATGTCTGTACGTCTGTATGTCTGTATGTCTGTATGTCTGTACTGCATGCAGTCTGTATTCTGTATGTCTGTATGTCTGTATGTCTGTATGTCTGTATTCTGTATGCTGTATGTCTGTATTTCACTCTATGTCTGTATGTCTGTATGTCTGTATGTCTGTATGTCTGTACGTCTGTATGTCTGTATGTCTGTATGTTACTATTCTGTATGTCTGTAATGACTTACTTGTACGTCTAGTCTGTACGTCTGTAGTCTGTATGTGGCGCATGTAGTTAAGCGTAGTAAGCTAGATAACAACCCAAGCGTACCTGGTTCAAACTCCGCGGCGGGCAAGTTTGGAAGCAAATTAGTTCCCTTGGATATTTACGAACGATAAAATAGATCTCATCGTTCAGAAAGCAATGGCAAACTAATTGAACGTATAAGTGGTGCCTAGAAAATCTACGACTTTTTGACTATTGTTGATGGCCAAGTCCTGTAACGGATATGTCACGATTTTCATTTCATTTTCAGAACACACTACAATTATCAATCTAGCAACATTCAGATAATCATCATGACAACAAAGAACATCACAAAACCAAGGACATAGCATTTCCAAGAGTAAACAAACAGACAAAAGCATCCTAAATTACTTTTTCAGTTCAATGCTCCTTTATCTTGATCCAGAGAAATCACCTGCAAATTAAACATCAAAGAAATGAAAAACTGGAAAGTTCAACTTTGATTATCTATTATATACATACAGTTTCAATCACAAGTATGGACAACGAAGAGTGAGTCAATCAAGGATAGAGAAAGGTACAAAGCAAGGGCGAAAATGTGCAAGTGGGCGAATGAGGAAGAATGATTCGTATTAAGTGAACTAAGAAATTGAGATAACAGAGAGGGATGAAGAAATATAGATGGCGAGAGACACAGAGAGAGAGAGAGAGAGAGAAAGAGAGAGACAGAGACAGAGAGAGAGAGATCGAGATCGGGACAGAGAATGTAAGCAACCAGATAAGAACCGAGAAATGCAGCTTAAAAGACTGACGATAGAGAATAACTCTATCTTTATAGATAAACAAGTAAAGAAAAAAGATAATGCGAGAATGAATGATACAGGCATTTAGTGCAGGAGACATAAAGTGAAAGAGAGATAAACTCTAAGAGATATTGATCTCATGAGACATGGGGGGAATGAGACATTGACTGAATGAGACATTGATTGAATGAGACATTGAGTGAATGAGACATTGAGGGAATGAGACATTGAGGGAATGAGACATTGACTGAATGAGACATTGAGGGAATGAGACATTGAGGGAATGAGACATTGTGTGAATGAGACATTGTGCGAATGAGACATTGAGGGAATGAGACATTGAGGAAATGAGACATTGAGTGAATGAAACATATAAGGAATGAGACATAGAGGAAATGAGGCATTAAGTGAATGAGACATTGAGTGAATGAGACTTTGTGCGAATGAGATAGTGAGTGAATGAGACATTGAGTGAATGAGACATTGAGTGAATGAGGCATTGAATGAATGAGACATTGAGGGAATGAGACATTAAGTGAATGAGACATTGAGTGAATGAGACACAGAGGAATGAGACATTAAGTGAATGAGACATTGAGTGAATGGACACAGAGGAATGAGACATGTAAGTGAATGAGACATTGAGTGAATGAGATTGTTGTGAATGTGTATTTGAGTGAATTGAGACAAGAGGAATGATTATTAGAGGCCAGGCACATATAAGACACAGTCCCAGCCCAAGCGCAGCTGGTTAGAACTGACAAGAGCTTAGTTTAAGCAAGTTGGTTGGATATATATAATATAAGACTAGTCGTTGCACTCTAAAGCAGAATGGCAAACTAATACGAGACATTTGACGTAATAAAGCCAACAACTAGGTTGTTGAGTGACAGATAGCAACAGCTTTTTTAGAAAACAATAGGACAGAACGATTGATGAACGGACGACTAGGAAGATCGTAACGCAGATATATCAGTAAACATAACAGCCAACATCAAATTGATTTTATTATTATTTACCGTTCATGAATTCAACATCAAAGAGAATGAAATTGGAACCAATCAACTTGATATCTAAATATCCTCCTTCAACACAAGAATGAGACATAAGTGAATGAGACATTAAGGAATGAGATATTACAAATAGATATTAGTGAATGAGACATAGAGGGAATGAGACATTAAGTGAACGAGACATTGAGTGAATGAGACATGAAGAAATGAATGAGACATAGAGGAAATGAGACATTAAGTGAATGAGACATGAGAAAGAGAGATTGAGTGAATGATACATTGAGTGAATGAGATATTAGAATGAGACATGAGGAATAAGACATTAAAGATAAGAGATATTATTTCGAGATGAGACATAGAAGGAATGAGATATTGAGTGAATGAGACATTGAGTGAATGAGACATTAGTGAATGAGAAAATCGAGTGAATGGACATTGAATGAATGAGACATTGAATGAATGAGACATTGATTGAATGAGACATTTGATGAATGAGACATTGAGGAATGAGACATGAGGAATGAGACTTAGTGAATGAGACTTGAGTGAATGAGACACTGAGAGAAGAATGAGACATTGTGCGAATGAGACATTGTGAGAATGAGACATTGAGTGAATGGTAAATTGAGTGAATTAAATAATCATTCACTTAGCTGTGAATCATTATACTGCCAGGGAACAGAAAAAACCAGCTGCAGGAAAAGACAAAAACACAATACCCATAATTCCGACTTTGATCCATATGACCACCTGTGGTACGGGACTACTATTACATATATAACAGATATACATGTAGCACAACATATCATGCTCCTTTTTGAATAGCTATGTTGAATTTTTAATTGTACAGTTTTGTTTGTGTAGTTGTAACAACATATTGCGCACGTCATACATACCGATAGGTGCGATAAGAAACTATTTTTTCTTAAATAGATACATCAACCAGTACAGAACGGACGTTAGTAGTTTAAACACACTGGAATATATGCTTGGGAGAAGATCGGAGCAATTATGAACACGTCCTATAAAGGGTTTTAAAGCCGAAGGATTGACTTCATTGCACCAGGTTTTACCCATATGGCTCGGTCCCTCTCAGCAGAAATGGCACGCCACCTGCCGAGAGTATTGCACTAAGCACGAACTCCTTAGCTCCAGCAACAATCCTAGGGGTCTCTGGAAAAAACTGCACTCGTGAACAGAACGGCGCGGTCGGATTCGAACCCACGACCTTCGACTCGCAAGGCAAAGGGCTTAACCACCAAGCCACAGAGACCCCCTAAGTTTGTCCTCTTCTTATTCGAGCGCTTGTTAAACCACTCTTTGTGACTTGTATGCGATCTGAGCCTTAGAGCGGTTATGCGTTCTGCCAGTTATGAACCTACAAGTAGGCCAGCACATCCGATTTCTGCGATGCTTTTCATTTACTATGGTAGCTTCCCTAGGCTCTACATCAGTCGCCTCTTACGACATGTCTTATAGGTGAAAGTGGTACTATTCTTTGCTTCCCTTGCGTTTCCCGGCATCCCATGGGCGGTATCAGCCTTAAAATGTTGTCGATGTTTGACTTTAAACACAATTAAAAGAATTCTTATACAGTTATAAGAAGAGTTATAAGAGTTCCTGGGCAACACACAGGCAATCCTATGTGCGATAAAGATGATACTCAAATGAACAATGGACAACCGGCTACAACACCAATGGAACATGAGCCAAACATAGAAAGAGAATGAGACACTCTCAACATCTTAACTTCATCTCACAAACATATTTTACTGTTAAAACTAATATTCAGTACTTCATAAAGATGATTGACCAGGTTCATAGTCCACTACGCCAGTCTGCACGGCTCTTTATTATGATAACCCTAACAATCGATATTAACATTGCACACCCGTGCACAGCATATACATTTATATATAATACGCCATGTTTATTGCTCAACAAACACGGCTTTACTGTAGATTAAACAGAAGCATAACTGTCAACATGCTTTGATCTCAAGTCGAATGGAATGCATCATGAAGGTAATAATTATACTATTTGCGATCGAACATTACCGCTTAAAGAGACATAGAACAGTGAAGTTATTTTATTAGACACGGAGACAAAAGTGAAAAATGACAATAATAGTTGTTTAAACATACTTAGATTTTGAAAACAAAATAAGTCGACATGCAAACCATCAATTTACACACAATATTTATACAGATAAGGTATACAATGCATGACCAGTAGTGCGCGCTAGAGCGCCTAAGCACCCTAGATTTTCTAGGCACCACTTATACGCTCAATAGTTTGCCATTGCTTTATGAACATTGAGGTATACTTGTACCGTTCGTAAAAAAATTCCCACTGAAACGAATTTGCTTCCAAACTGCCTGCCGTGGAGTTTGAACCAGGTGCGCTTCGGTAGTGATCAAGCTCACTACTGCTTAAGCTACAAACGAGCACAGATATATTATGAAACAAACAATGAAAATCGTGGTATATTCTTTACATGACGTAGCCATCAACCACAGAAAACTAGTTGTTGATTTTCTAGGCACCACTTATACGTTCAATAGTTTGCATTGCTTTCTGAACGGTGAAGTTTATTTTTACCTTGCGTAAAAATCCCACGAAAACGAATTTGCCTCCAAACCTGCCCACCGTGGGGTTTGAACCAGGTACGCTTGGGTTTGTGATCGAGCTCACTACTGCTTGAGCTACAGACGTCCAGCGATATATTATACAGACCCTAAATTTCTTTTAGTTTCAGTTTAGAATATCTTTATTCTACTCCGAAGATATCCATAGCTGCTAAAATCTCCTTCACAATATTTCCAACAGAGTCCAGCGACTAACCTTACCAGTTTGATGTTGATTAATCAGCTTACTTATATATCTGTTGTAATGTTCTGTTTCTGGTATCTACAATTCAAGCTCTTAAAATCCACCTATGTCTTGCCGACTGGATTAGAGCGCGGTTTCCTTGCGTGGACCCGTGTTCAATTCACAGTATGGACAAAGTTTTTTTTTTTTGGCTGGTGTGGACATCAATGAAAAATGGGACCTGAACAGCTTCGCGGCGACTGCCCTAGCCATACGGCTATTAAATACATCAGGTTTAGTCCCAGTTGTCCTACACCGCCCTAAAAAAACAGTCCTACAGTCAGTAACAACAGTTTTAACAATCCACCTATCGACGTGTTGAGAGAAAAGTCATCTTTGCGGCAACACTCAATGAAGGCGCTGAAAATGTCTGCTCTATCCATTGGTTGACCTTCTGATATGGTAGCAGAGTACGCTCGCTCATTGCTATAAACACTCATGAACTCAAAGTTAAGTGTGGTGTAGCTCGACAAGAACGCTATGCTGGCAGACAAAGAAGAATTGTAAACCAACAAAGAACTGGTGTCGTTAGTTGTCACACGCTGATGGACATACTGAGGGAGAGATTGGAGCATTTATGGACTAATTTGTTCGACGTGCAGTGATGGTGATCCGGTGACTAAACTAAAACTAAAACTCATGTGGTATAAACGAAGATGATTCCATTTCGTTCCAGGGCACATGGATGTAATTATGTCATTTGTTTACATTTACGGGAATTCAGTTCATTGTTTGCGCACCGAACCAGCCTCTCTTCCGGAACGAACTCAATGAATCCCTCAGAATGCGCGCTTGAATGTAGTTTTGTGACTCAAGCCAGATTAGTGCCTACGTTACTGTCAGTACTTCCAGTGTCATAATACGTATTGTCATACTAAATACACCACTCACTTTCTTATCTTTATGTCAAATGCATACATTTGTGTACATTACTTAGACAAACTCTACATTCATCATGCACATATCAACGCTTTATGAAGCAAACGAAATTATACTATTAGAAACGAAGAATGATGTTTTCAAGATTAATAGCCGTCCATCGCAAGCGATGATGACAACAATCTCAGACGTGTACTGTTGCACCTCTCTGGTGTGTGGGCGGAGGTGACTGTAGAGTCCAATCCTAGAACAGAATCCCGACCACAGGTGGGGCATACATGATCAAGGTTAGACATGTGCGTGTTGTGTGCTCTGTCTTTTCGCGCTGCTCGTTTTCTCTGTGACTCAACAATACGATGATTCTCAGCTATTCGGGTTCCTCTTTTGTTGTTACAACGCCACATTTGGCGATCTTGCGCAAGGATTCCCAGCACGTATTGTCTATATCGAAGCATTTCAGAGACACTTTAAGAGTGTCTTTAAAGCGTTTTCTGTCCACCAGCTAAACGTCTGCCCCCTTCAAGCTCGCCATACATCAACTGTTTTGGGATGCGTTTATCAGGCATTCGAGCAACGTGACCGACCCATCTCAGTTGGGCCTTCTGCAACAGGGTGTTGACGCTTGGGATCTTTGCTCTTGTGAGGACTTCGCTGTCTGGAATTTTGTCCTGCCAGTTTATTTTTAGTATTCTGCGTAGACAGCTTGTGTGGAAATGGTTTAATTTTCTTGCGTGTCTGCTATACACTGTCCATGTCTCACTTGCGTACAGCAGCGTTGTTAGCACTATGGCCTGGTAAACTTTCAGCTTTGTGACTATGCTTATCCCTTCCGTTCCCACACAGTGACACGTAACCTTCCGAACGCAGCACTGGCTTTGGATATCCTATTGTGGACCTCATAATCTATGTTTGCCGATCTGGATAGGAGGCTGCCAAGATAAGCAAAGTTGTCCGTTGACTGGAGACGCTGGTGTTTAATGTTGATGACTGGATCGTAGTACTGTTCTCTAGGGGCGGGCTGGAACATGACCTCTGTTTTTTGGTGTTAATGGTGAGGCCAAACCTATCACAGGCCATTGAGAACTTGTCCATGTAAGTCTGCATTTCTTCCTCAGAGTTGGTAGCGAGGGCACAGTCATCAGCAAACAACAGGTTTGAGATAGTTGATTCTTTTACCTTGGTGGAGGATTTTAACCTCCGAAGATTGAATAGGTTACCGTCTGTCCTGTATCTAATCTTTACCCCATGTTCGTCGCCTTCCCAAAAGACATCCGTGAGCATGGCAGCAAACATCATGCTGAAGAGTGTTGGGGCCAGTACACAGCCCTGTTTGACGCCGTTGGTGACATGGAAGGCTTCCGACAGCTCCCTTCGTCAAGTACACGTGCCATCATGCCCTCGTGAAACTGTTGGACGATCTTGATGAATTTCCTTGGGCATCCAAATTTTCCATGATCTTCCATAGACCCTCCCTGTTAACCGTGTCGAAAGCCTTTGTCAGATCGACAAAGACCATATAGAGGTTACGGTGCTGCTCTTGGCATTTCTCCTGTAGTTGGCGAGCAGCAAATATCATGTCTGCTGTTCCACGACCTGCTCTGAAGCCACATTGGGTCTCAGGGAGTAAGTCCTGTTCCAGGTGATCGATTAATCGATTGAGGAGGACTCTGGCCAGTATTTTGCCAGCGATTGACAGGAGGGAGATCCCCTGTGGTTATCGCAGGCCTGGCGGTTTCCTTTCCGCTTGTACAGGTGGACAATAGTGGCATCCTTTCAAGATTAACATACAATGTATTGTAGATGCAGTAAAATGTTAAGAACTTTCAAACTAGCAAGGATTGCAGGGGTCTATGTGAGTCTCAGGGGTCTATGTGAGTCTCAGGGGTCTAGTGAGTCTAAGGGGGTCTATGTGAGTCTCAGGGGGTCTATGTGGCGTAGAGGTTAGGTGCTCGTATCTCGTGCCAAAGGTACCAGGTTCGCTCCCTCGGGAAGCCTTCTGGATATTTTGCCAGAAATTTCTGATCTCCGTGTAGGTGAGATCGAGTTCCTAGTCTTTTCAGAGACAGGCGATAAAATGTACAATTTAAGCACGTAGAAGAACCAATGACAAAATGTTCAAAATTGAGAAGAACAGGCTGGAAAGTGCTGCCAATATTCAATGGAAAAGATTAAAAATAAAATTCCTACAAAAATATTGTTACCATCTTCAACATTACATAGGGGGCACTCGTCGATGTTATTGAGTTTGTGCACTGCAGCTGACGTGTTTCCGTGTAAGAATGAGATTGGAGTACACATGGTTACTGACTGAAATGCAATAATGTTAGTACAAATAATCAATAATGTTGCCTAATAATTGTCCGTGTACACCATACTCCTCAAGGGTCTTCCATAGTTTGTCTCTGTTGATCCTATCAAAAGCCTTCTCCTAGTTAATAAAGATTATGTTCTTGTTTTTGTTATATTCAATTGTCTGCTCACAGATCTGTCTCTGTGTAAATATTGCATCTGTGCAACTTTTCCTTCCTCTTCTTTGCGTTCGTTCTTTACGACCAATTTTAATCACTCTTTGTGATATGTTTGATCTTTGCCATGAACGTGCATACGTTGCACATTGGTTTGGTAGGCCCTAAACGCATAGACTTCTACACGTTTAGGACATGTGCATCCGATTTAAGCCAAACATCCTTAGATCCTTAGTCGCCTCTTACGACATGCATGGCAGGTAACAGTGGTTGTATTCTTTACACTCCAAATTTGGGCCCCGGCAACCACCTGGCAACCACACCTGGTTCCCCTTCCTAAACCCAAACTGTCTATTGCTTAATTGGAGCTCTAGTAAAGGTCTGGTGCTTCTTTCTAGTATTTGTGCATACATCTTTCCTACATGACTCAGCAATGAGATGCCACTTTACGTTACACACTTTCGTTCGTCTCCTTGTTCTTCCAGATGGGGGATACAATTGCTCTCCGCCAGTCAGTTGGAGTCTCCTGAGCCTCCCATGCTATAATTGCTCTCCGCCAGTCAGTTGGAGTCTCCTGAGCCTCCCATGCTATAATTGCTCTCCGCCAGTCAGTTGGAGTCTCCTGAGCCTCCCATGCTATATTAAATATTCTTGTCAACCATTTTATTGTTATAGTTTTACATGCAAGTAACATTTCTGTTATGTTACCATCTATTCCTGCTGCCTTGTTTCTTTTACTTTGTTGTAGGGATATTTGAACTTTACATTCTAATATACTCAATTTTTGGTCTTCTCTAGTTTGTAGGTGAGGACACTAAAATTAACTTTGAATCAATCCAGCGATTTAACGACTATGGAATTATACTCTGTGCAAGTATAGCTGGATGTTTGATGAGCAGAGAGGAGTATAGTTAACCAGTGAATCACAGGAACAATCAGTGTGTATACCCTTCAACATTTGTTGGTGAGACTGAGCACCTATGGGCTGCACTAAGTGCTGTAACATCAAATCAGTAACCAACAACCAATATCCAAAAAAATAAAATTCTGTCCAAACGAAACTATCAATATATTTTTTAACGAAGCCTAAAGTATCAATTATATCTTAATTTGTTAAGTATTTGTCCAGATCAGGTAAAACGTCACATATATTTTGTTTACATTTTCTGCATTCACAACCCACGTCACGAAATAAAGTTAGAAATCTTACGTTCTCGCAAACAGTGATTACCAATAGCAAGTAAACAAGACAGAGTAAATAGTTAGATGTCTGTTATTTAATGTTCCAGGAAGTTCAATAACTATTTCGTATCAGTTAATACGGTATTAAGAACTCATTTTGTTAGTAGGTTTACCATTTGTTCAAGTAGTTTTTATATCTAGATTAAAGCTTATCTTCTATCTTAAAGTACTTCTTCTTCTTTTGTCGTCACACTGCTACCGGGTTGTTGCCCAGTGTCGAAATCTTAAAGTACGAAATAGGTAAACGACGTATCTTCTATCTTAAGTAAGAAGTAGGTTAAAAAAAATCAGGGTCGTATAATTATTTGTCCAACATTGTTTTCAATCAGGAGATAGGTAGCAATCCATAAATAATGAACATCAAGAAGGAATGAGGAAGTAATCATGATATAATGGACATTACGAAGGAATGAGGAAGTAATCATGATATAATGAACATCAAGAAGGAATGAGGAAGTAATCATGATATAATGAACATCAAGAAGGAATGAGGAAGTAATCATGATATAATGAACATCAAGAAGGAATGAGGAAGTAATCATGGGATAAACGACATCAAGAAGGAATGAGGAAGTAATCATGATATAATGGACATTACGAAGGAATGAGGAAGTAATCATGATATAAGGGACATCAAGAAGGAATGAGGAAGTAATCATGGGATAAACGACATCAAGAAGGAATGAGGAAGTAGTCATGGTATAAGGGACATCAAGAAGGAATGAGGAAGTAGTCATGGTATAAGGGACATCAAGAAGGAATGAGGAGGTAAATGTATTATACTAGACAACAAGAAGGAATGAGGATGTAATCCTTATATAATAGACATCGAGAAGGAATGATGAAGTAATCCTTACATAATAGACATCAAGAATTAATGATGAAGTAATAAAATATAATGAATATCACGGTAAAAAAAACGTTTCTTGATGTTTTAGCGGATTTCTCTAAATACGCAATGTGTGTTTTTCCCCACTTTAAGAGACATGCTTACTGCTAAATAAACGCCATGCGTAAATCACGTTAAGTTCAACATTCCCTATTCTACAAAGTCTCAATTGTGTGATCAGGGCCGTGCGGTACACTTTCTCAATATGATGCAAGTCTTCGAAATGCCTCCCCTCAAATGGTTTTTCCTTAAAATAACCTTCAATTGTAATTGTGATTTGGTTGCTTATGCCACCCCATCACTGTCCCACCTGATGCGGTCGCCTCTTTGCATCATAGAACGGCACGGCCCTGTGTGTGATACTGCATATCTTTGTCTCATCACGATAAATTAATTTCGAACTCAATCCCCATAGATATGTGGTGCAGTTTTGTTGTGAATATCTTGATCTAATGACTACTATGCAGTAGCTAGGACATGATAACAGCAACAATAGGAATTCTTATAAGTACTAAGACTGTAAGTAGTTGGGTTCAAAATTCTCTATGCTACTAGGTCTCAATTATGTGGTAAGGCACAGCTTCGACTCACGATAAATTAATTTCGAACCAGTTCCCCATAGATATGAGGTGCAGTTTTGTTGTGAATATATTGATAACTAATATGTAGTAGCTAGAACATGATATCAGCAAAAATAGGATTATTATAAGTACTAAGACTGTAAGTAGTTAGGTTCAAAAGCTAGTCATTTACTAGATTTTCCCAAATTCTAATATTATGTACGACGTCGGCGGAAATAATTACGTAAACGTTGGTATTCAGATTATTTGCATTGACTACACCTACGTGCACAGATATTACGTGATTAATGTCGTCAAAGATACGATTCAGCGCTGCAAGCAAGGTCGTGCAGCACTTGAAGCTACAGTATCCGCACAGTAACTAACTTAACTACTTAATTAACTAACTACGTAATTAACTAACTAAACTAACTACTTTACTACCTACTTAACTAACTAGTTAACTAACTACGTAACTAACTCACTAACTAACTTAACTAACTACTTTACTAACTACTTAATTAACTAGTTAATTAACTACGTAACTAACTAACTTAACTAACTACTTTACTAACTACTTAACTAACTAGTTAACTAACTACGTAACTAACTACTTAACTAACTACTTAACTAACTACTTAAGTAACTACGTAACTAACTACTTAGCTAACTACTTAACTAACTACTTAACTAACTACGTAACTAACTTCTTAACTAACATGTTAACTAACTGCGTAACTAACTAACTTAACTAACTAATTTAACTAACTACTTTACTAACTACTTAACTAACTAGTTAACAAGGTGTAACATAAACAAGCAAATCTGGAATTGTTTATACTATTTTACTTTGAAGTTAAATTTTTTATTTAAAACTTCTATTGCCATCTCAGTTCATATACTGGCTCGGGGTAATGTTTGAGATGTCTCAAATACATTGTAAGATTCCAGTTCTAGGTTTGGAAATTAATTGTATTAGTAACAGAAAATAAAATATATATTTTTTAGTAGGTCAGAAATTAATATAACCACCGGCGAAGTGGGTGAACTGAATAGAGACAGATTGAATTTCAGATGCACTGCAAAGAGAGCAACGTATTTTTTTCGATCCAGAAGCACTTAAGCTTTCAGCTCTTCGGCTCGGTGTCATGGACATCGTAACCTTTCGGTTCGGTGCGACGAACACCGTAAATCTGGAGAACCTATGACTTTTCTGCCTGTCCGCGGAATTGAACGGTGTTTTGGGATCGCGAGAGAGAGAGAACCGCACTAACAAGGGGCTTGACATCCGTCGTCTAACGCGCTACGAACATGCTGGGCAGGCGGACAGCAACGTCCTGCAATGGATACGCACCTTGATGAATAAGGTCTGAAATTAATAACTTATCATAGAATCGTCATGTGAGTTATTTTCACATTTTTGTTATTGAACAAAAAAAAACAAAAAAATAAATTACAATGCTAAAATATGAACTACATGGAATAAAATTTAAACTAAAAATCAGATTCGGACTTAAAATGCTTGGATTTGCCCTAGCCCTTAAAACTGTCCATATAGACACATTAGAAAACATATATACAAAATAAAAACCACCTACACTAAATCAGATAAATTAGGAAACATGCTTAAAATCATTTAATAAAGATAATAAACACCAGAAAAGGACATGTCCAAAAATGACTTCCTGGCACTACCGATTACAAACAAATAAGTGTGCGGGAAATGATATAACCTCGGTTCAATAACCGATGAAATAAAATATTAATATTTAATAATTGTTATTTTCAGATGACAATATAATATGTTCCGGAATTGGATATTTGTAATATCAAAAGAACAATTTAATTTCTATATAATTGATATGTTTATGAAAGATAATTTCACATACGTCAAACATATTTCTCAAGGTAAGAAAATGACAATAAATGAATCACATTGGCAATCATTTGGTGATGTTTGTTTCGTTATTACAAGCAGCCTTTCATCACGTGTTATTATGGTCATTGTAATTTAGTTTCGCAATGTTGAAGTCTATTTGTATGTCTCTAATCACATATAATATATATCGTTGATAGAGCGATTTTATACATCTCAAAGTCATAGGTCATCATCATCAAGTAGCTTGTCCTAAGCAGAACTTTACCACATTAACAGTCCTTCAGAATTTCTCTCTCTCGTATGAGAGATTTCCCGCCTCTGCAGTCGGCATGCTCAAATCATCAGTTACATCATAAACCCATCTTCTCCGTGACTTTCCTCTTCTCCTTTTTGTCGGTATGCCTCCTTCCATGATAGTCTTCTCTAGTCCTTCGTGTTTCTTTATATGTCCAAAATACTTCAAATTTCGTAATTTACTTTGCAGCATCAACCAGTTTTCATTGATTTTGAGTTCTGTATGGATATATCTATGTGTTCTCTTGTCCATGATATACGGAGAACTCTTCCGTAATACTTATATTCAAAACCAGATATATGTTATCCCAACGCCTTGTTAACTGCCTATGTTTCACACCCATACGTTGACACTGGGAATATGAATGCTCTTAGTATTCTCAGCTTTGTTTTCATGTCGGTCCCATTCCATACTGTTTTTAGTTGTTTAATATTTTGTAATGCCATGTTTGTTCTTATTTTACTTTTCTTCACCACATTTCCAAAAGACATATGTAACTTGTTTCAAGTTCGTGACATTGTAGATATGCTTTGGTGAAAGTATCATTTAATATTTTGTTTTTGTGATGTTGTTTCGAAACTATTCTTTCGAACTTTACACACACACACACAGACGCACACACACAGACACACACACACACACACGTGAATAGCTTAGAGTGTATATGATTCAAAGTCATCTCACTCACACACATAGACAAAACATCCCAACACACATACAGACACAGCACCCCAACACAAACCCACACACACATATACACAAATATGGCATTTTTATTTTTACGAGTAATAAGGAAAAAGTGAAAATTGAAGTATTTTGGACATATAAAAAGACATGAAGGGCTGGAGAACACCATCATGGAAGGAGACATACCGCAAAGAGGAGAAGAGGAAGACCACGGAGAAGATGGATTCGGGATGTAACTGATCGTTTGAACATGACGGCTGCAGAGGCGGAACGTTTGGCCTATGAGAGAGAGAAATTACTAAGGGCTGTTGGGGTGACAAAGTTCTGCTCAGGACAAGCTTTTTGATGATGATGCTAATGATGATGAGGATGATGAGGATGATGATGATGATGAATAAAGAAGTGGTATAAACAACATACATTATTTTATTTTCAGTCACAGATTAATAAACAAATATACAATTTTAAAAAAAAAACCATCATAGAGCATACAAATTTGAACGTATTAACGACTTGGTTTCTTGGGAGCATTCATAATCATACTGAGATTGAAGAAACAAAACAAATGTTATTAAGTTGTAAATCGTATTTGAAGGTAGGATAAAAGAATACGTTATGTGTAACTTCTGTGGAACTATACAGTATTTGATATGTGCTTGTGTGTAAATGCATTATTTTCTTAAGTGTTCTATAAAGAGGACGATCGTTTTATATCATATTTTTGACATGTATCCAGTGCTTGATAAAGATGATCGAAACGTGGAATCAAATGGAACCTGCTTTTTGTTACTTTATATTTATAGTGATGCAGTCTTAGCTTATTTGATTAGATGCGTGAGATATCACAGTTTTAATATGAGAAATATATTTAATAATTGCAGAGAATACATGTGCATTTTCAGATCTGCTTTTTAGATTACACCAAGACATTCAACAATCTACTATTGTCTATTGTCTTTCCCCAGGTAGATGATAAAACTAGTTGTCCACTCTTGCCGTTAAGCGTAGGGGTGGGAGCTTTCATTTGCGTTCCAGGGTAAGATTTGTCGCCCTTTTTGTATTATATCAGTGTTTATTTAGTGTGGTCTTGATATTGTCTATCCATCTTTTTCATGGTTTTCCCTTGACTCTAGTACCTGATCTATTTTTATTGTATGCTGTTTTTGGTGGTTAATTGTATTCCATTCTCATTAAATGTCCAAACCACTGCATTTGTTGTCTTTCAATATATTCGGTGCATGAAGTTATGCTTCTATGATATACATTTAGCTTCTATCATATTTGATCTCTCGAATCGAAACATTATATCATAAACAACAATCAGCTTTTCTTGTAGCTGAATCTTGTTTCTTTATTGTCTCCAATCTAGTCTTGCCTCACAGAGTCAGAATAAGGATAGTAGCTGGATAAATGTCCAAATATATCGAGATGTGAAAGTAAGTATTACTGGGTTGTATCTCTTTCCATATTTATTTAACATTTGAGAGATTAGTCTCTGTGGAAGATTCTGTAGCGTAGAGGTTAAGTGCTTGTATCTCGTGCCAAAGGTACCAGATTCCTCCTCGAGTAGCCAACTGGATTTTTTTTCCATAGGTCCCTGATATCAATGTAGGTGAGTGTATCGAGTTCCTAGTCCTATCGGAGACAGACGATAAAACGTAGGTCTCGTGTTCAATTTGAGCACTTAAAAAAACATTAGCAGATCAAAATCAAGAAGAGCAGGCTGGAAAGCCGCTGCCTTGCAAAACTCATTAGAAAAGATTAAAAATAAAATACTTGCATAAATATCTTAGCCATCTTCAAAAACAATTTTCTTAACTTTCATGTATTCCTATATGTATTCCTATATGTATTCCTATATGTATTCCTATATGTATTCCTATATGTATTCCTATATGTATTCCTATATGTATTCCTACATGTATTCCTATATGTATTCCTATATGTATTCATATATGTATTCCTATATGTATTCCTACATATATTCCTACATGTATTCCTATATGTATTCCTATATGTATTCCTATATGTTTTCCTACATGTATTCCTATATGTATTCCTACATGTATTCCTATATGTATTCCTATATGTATTCCCACATGTATTCCTATATGTATTCCTCTATGTATTCCTATATGTATTCCTATATGTATTCCTATATGTATTCCTATATGTATTCCTATATGTATTCCTATATGTTTTCCTACATGTATTCCTATATGTATTCCTATATGTATTCCTATATGTATTCCTATATGTATTCCTATATGTATTCCTATATGTATTCCTATATGTATTCCTATATGTTTTCCTACATGTATTCCTATATGTATTCCTACATGTATTCCTATATGTATTCCTATATGTATTCCCACATGTATTCCTCTATGTATTCCTATAGGTATTCCTATATGTATTCCTACATGTATTCCTCTATGTATATTCCTATATGTATTCCTATATGTATTCCTATATGTATTCCTATATGTATTCCCACATGTATTTCTATATGTATTCCTATATGTATTCCTATATGTATTCCTATATGTATTCCTATATGTATTCCTATATGTATTCCTATATGTATTCCTATATGTATTCCTATATGTATTCCCACATGTATTCCTATATGTATTCCTATATGTATTCCTATATGTATTCCTATATGTATTGCTATATGTATTGCTATATGTATTCCTATATGTATTCCTATATGTATTCCTATATGTATTCCTATATGTATTCCTATATGTTTTCCTACATGTATTCCTATATGTATTCCTACATGTATTCCTATATGTATTCCTATATGTATTCCCACATGCATTCCTCTATGTATTCCTATAGGTATTCCTATATGTATTCCTACATGTATTCCTCTATGTATTCCTATATGTATTCCTATATGTATTCCTATATGTATTCCTATATGTATTCCTCTATGTATTCCTATATGTATTCCTATATGTATTCCTACATGTATTCCTATATGTATTCCTCTATGTATTCCTATATGTATTCCTACATGTATTCCTATATGTATTCCCACATGTATTCCTATATGTATTCCTATATGTATTCCTATATGTATTCCTATATGTATTCCTCTATGTATTCCTATATGTATTCCTATATGTATTCCTACATGTATTCCTATATGTATTCCTCTATGTATTCCTATATGTATTCCTATATGTATTCCTACATGTATTCCTATATGTATTCCCACATGTATTCCTATATGTATTCCTATATGTATTCCTATATGTATTCCTATATGTATTCCTCTATGTATTCCTATATGTATTCCTATATGTATTCCTACATGTATTCCTATATGTATTCCTCTATGTATTCCTATATGTATTCCTATATGTATTCCTATATGTATTCCTATATGTATTCCTATATGTATTCCTATATGTTTTCCTACATGTATTCCTATATGTATTCCTACATGTATTCCTATATGTATTCCTATATGTATTCCCACATGTATTCCTCTATGTATTCCTATAGGTATTCCTATATGTATTCCTACATGTATTCCTCTATGTATATTCCTATATGTATTCCTATATGTATTCCTATATGTATTCCTATATGTATTCCCACATGTATTCCTATATGTATTCCTATATGTATTCCTATATGTATTCCTATATGTATTCCTATATGTATTCCTACATGTATTCCTATATGTATTCCCACATGTATTCCTATATGTATTCCTATATGTATTCCTATATGTATTCCTATATGTATTCCTCTATGTATTCCTATATGTATTCCTATATGTATTCCTACATGTATTCCTATATGTATTCCTCTATGTATTCCTATATGTATTCCTATATGTATTCCTATATGTATTCCTATATGTATTCCTATATGTATTCCTATATGTTTTCCTACATGTATTCCTATATGTATTCCTACATGTATTCCTATATGTATTCCTATATGTATTCCCACATGTATTCCTCTATGTATTCCTATAGGTATTCCTATATGTATTCCTACATGTATTCCTCTATGTATATTCCTATATGTATTCCTATATGTATTCCTATATGTATTCCTATATGTATTCCCACATGTATTCCTATATGTATTCCTATATGTATTCCTATATGTATTCCTATATGTATTCCTATATGTATTCCTATATGTATTCCTATATGTATTCCTATATGTATTCCTATATGTATTCCCACATGTATTCCTATATGTATTCCTATATGTATTCCTATATGTATTCCTATATGTATTGCTATATGTATTGCTATATGTATTCCTATATGTATTCCTATATGTATTCCTATATGTATTCCTATATGTATTCCTATATGTTTTCCTACATGTATTCCTATATGTATTCCTACATGTATTCCTATATGTATTCCTATATGTATTCCCACATGCATTCCTCTATGTATTCCTATAGGTATTCCTATATGTATTCCTACATGTATTCCTCTATGTATTCCTATATGTATTCCTATATGTATTCCTATATGTATTCCTATATGTATTCCTCTATGTATTCCTATATGTATTCCTATATGTATTCCTACATGTATTCCTATATGTATTCCTCTATGTATTCCTATATGTATTCCTATATGTATTCCTACATGTATTCCTATATGTATTCCCACATGTATTCCTATATGTATTCCTATATGTATTCCTATATGTATTCCTATATGTATTCCTCTATGTATTCCTATATGTATTCCTATATGTATTCCTACATGTATTCCTATATGTATTCCTCTATGTATTCCTATATGTATTCCTATATGTATTCCTATATGTATTCCTATATGTATTCCTATATGTATTCCTATATGTTTTCCTACATGTATTCCTATATGTATTCCTACATGTATTCCTATATGTATTCTATATGTATTCCACATGTATTCCTCTATGTATTCCTATAGGTATTCCTATATGTATTCCTACATGTATTCCTATATGTATTCCTATATGTATTCCCACATGCATTCCTCTATGTATTCCTATAGGTATTCCTATATGTATTCCTACATGTATTCCTCTATGTATTCCTATATGTATTCCTATATGTATTCCTATATGTATTCCTATATGTATTCCCACATGTATTCCTATATGTATTCCTATATGTATTCCTATATGTATTCCTATATGTATTCCTATATGTATTCCTATATGTATTCCTATATGTATTCCTATATGTATTCCTATATGTATTCCCACATGTATTCCTATATGTATTCCTATATGTATTCCTATATGTATTCCTATATGTATTGCTATATGTATTGCTATATGTATTCCTATATGTATTCCTATATGTATTCCTATATGGATATGTACGGGAACACAAGAGAAATATGGATTAACAATATAAAGAGAGCCGCCTGACTTATTTATTCAACCTATGATTCATCAAGACCCTTCGTAAGTTGTCGTTTTGTTCTACCAAACCAATTTCAATTTGTATTTTTAATGAATGCTAATATGTTTCATGTATAATCAAAATTGCTTTATATTTGCTAATACAGTAAAGATTATGTGAAACTACATCTATTTGTCTTCAATTTGATATATAATAAGTCTCATTGTAAATCATATTTGGATACAATAATTCAGTTTTGTTAAACCACACGTGCAATATTTCGGGAACTAAAAAAATAATTCCGCTCAGAGGTTACACAATACTCCGTAGCGAATCAGTTAACTACGTCGCCATAAAGACTCCCGATTTAAAAGACAACATGGCAACAACAACAAAATATTTTGAGGTTAGGGTTTCCAAAAAATAGTGAGCTAAGTGAAAGCTACAAATTTACATAGATTTACATAAATTTACATAGATAAACAAAGAATGAAGTGGTTTGGCCACTTAATAAGAATGCATCCAAACTCCACAGTATACAGAGTCTTCTACAACAAAACATCGGGAAAGAAGGCAAGAGGAAAACCACGGAAAAGATGGTTAGATGGCGTAGCAGAATCATGTGAAAGAGCAAAGATAACAATCACACAAGCCACCAGAACAGCGTAAGACAAAAACAGAAAACGACGACACTGGGCAACAACCCGGTAGCAGTGTGACGACAAAGAAGAAGAAGAAGTGAGCTAAGACAAACTTATAAATAACTTATGCAGTTGTTACAGATCCTCACAGTTTTTACTTTTCAAGTAGATTTGTGGTATCGGTGATGGAGTTCGTAATGTGGTAGTGTTAAACACATACAAGTTCGTGACTCGCCAAATGTCTTACTATTTACCGTCTATAGCTATTTATGTTTCAGTTATCGACTGAACATTTGTGTGTGTTTGCTGAATCTTAAATTACTTTTCAAATGTAACAGCAAATAAAGGAAGAAGAATTCGAGACAAAATTTCCTTTTCTTATGTATTTTTTTATTTTAAAAACTCATACAAATTGTGACAATCGGTAAAAAGCTAGGGTAGACGAGATAGAGGAAGACAGAGAGAGAGAAACTTTTGAATAACCTGACTTCATGGCAATGAAGAGCTCCAACATCTGAGATGATAACAAACACAAGAGACAGAGATTTACGGAGATCCATGATCGCATACGCCAGCCGGCACGGCACCTGATGATGATGATCCATATTGCCGCCGGTTTGCATTGTTTCTATCTATTGTATCCCACAGCAGTCCTCAGTCTATCGTTTCTTTTTCCATAAGTTGTCTCCATGTTGTCATTACACTGTCCCTTATTCTCTTTCCGTTGCCCGCCTGCCCAGCGTGTTCGTAGCGCGTTGAACTGCGGGTGACTAGCCCTCTGTGTGTGCGGGTTCAATTCCGCGGGCTGGCAGAAAAGTCACAGGTTCCCCAGATTCACGGTGTTCGTGGCACCGAGCCGAATGATTACGATGTCAATGGCACCGAGCCGAAGAGCTGAAAGCTCAAGTGCTTCTGGATCGGGAAAAAAAACCCCATTATCTTTCCGTCTGCTGTCCATCAAAGAGTTGTCTTTATAAAAAGAGCCTAGTGGCATTATGCAAGCATGCCTAAGTCATCCCCATATACTTCCTTTGATCGTGGTTACCAGCGATGTGCAATTAGTTTCCTTCTACATCTCCTCATTTGGCATTTTTCCAGGACTCTAATTTTCTCGGTTATCATAAGAAAAATACTTTGAAGGATCTCTAATTTCTTTATAATGCCTGCGGTCATTTTCCAGCATTTGCTATTGTACATAAAATTTTGAGGATATTACTTCTGTATAATTCTGAGAGGAGTGTCTGGCTAAACGGATAGAGCGTGGCTCTCATGTTGGAAACCCTTGTTCAATTCACGGTAAGGCCAAGTTTTTTTTCCTGTTGTTAAAATCCCTACATGAAAAATCATTGAAGGAGGCATGCCGTCAAAGAGAAGAAGAGAAAGACCACCGAGAAGATGGAGTCATGATGTAACTGATGGTTTGAACATGGCGAATACAGAGGCTGGACATCTGACCTATGAGAGAGAAATTCAGGAGGACTGTTGGGGTGGCACAGTTCTGCTCAGGACAAACTATTTGATGATGATGAGACGACAGAGTAATTATTTTCATGTAATTTTTCGTAGAAAAATATTGACTATACAATTATAAAATCGTTTTGTCTGTCCCAGGAAAATCTCTCGAACGTTCAACTCTGTAATCAGAAATTTCGAACAGCTTGTTCATGTTGAGATTTCTAGGTCAGCTGGACTGTTTGTTAGATGCACCAGGGCCCTCCGATAACATACGGCCGGTGGGCTCAGGTAAATATTCTAAGAAATAAGACCCAACCATCGCGTGTCCTCGTATTCCAGTGTTGTTGTATAAAGACGAATTTATTTTAAAACAACACATGTTAAGTCAACACATAAAAAATCAACATATGTTACAAGTTAAGTTTAGCCAAGGAAAATCATATTATTCACATTTTTCATCAATAACCATGGACTCGTAGAACTGAGTAAAATTGCAAAAAAAGTTAACGTTGTTCTATCAAATATAAACAAAAACAGCCTCAATAAAAAGAATTTTTATTTCCCGTCTGAGCTATGTGGCCTTATGTTGCCAGGGGCATGGTTACAAGAGGTCAATTCCAAAGTTTTCATTTAATTAAGCAAGAGACTACATTAAAATAACCTAATCTCCTCGGCTAAGGGAAATAATAAATAATAATAATAATTCCTCTCGTATCGTTATACGTTACATAGGGCCTGCAAGCAATTTCTCCAAACCGTTCTATCCTGGGCAACTCGCTCAATCTCCTCCATGGAACTTGAGACCGATATTTCTTGCTCTCTCAGCAAAGTTCGTTTCAGGGTCTCCTTAGGTCATTCTCTCTTTCTTGAACCCTTTGCATCCCACTTCAATGCCTGCTTTGATATTCGTTCATCATTTCTTCTCAAGGTGTGCCCAACATATCTCCTTCTTCTCTTTCTTATAACAGTTGTCCCTAGTGGTTGACCAGACTAAGTGGAATAATTATAATTATAATTAATGAAAACACGTTATGTGAGTCAGTGGCGTACGGTCTAATGAAGATAATAGTGAAAAAAAGGAAGCAGAGGTACGACTTGTACGGAAACCTCAAGATATGAGGCGGTCAGACCGGGTCAGATCTTGAGAAAACCGTGTGGAGGCTGTGAGAGTGCAGGGTAAACCGGTGGTTTCAATTTGGATAAATCAATTACAGTAATTCATAAGAAAGGAAAAATGAGATATTGAATATAAAAATGATAACAACAGACGTTTCAGGCCGTATTCCCTTTTTTAAGAAAACAAATAAAAACACGGAATACTAAATAAGCTAAAACATAGTTCAAAATAAGAAGGATGACAAGAAATTGATACTACATACGGACCTGCTTCATAGCACGTATAACATTTCAACTAGTATTAAGTTAGTGAATGACTCAACATTTATGGAAGATTTACAATTAGAGTGCATGCTCAACACGCATACAATTTTGGAAAGTCTCAACGCAAGTTAGATACCAAAGGTCAACCGGTTGACGTTATTTCTTTTATAACGAGAATTTATTGTGTGCCATATAGATGTAATGTGAAGTCAGTGCTGTTCTATGGCTCTGAAACATGGAAGACCACAAAGGAAACTATCAGAAAACTGCAGACCTTCGTAAATGGATGTTTACATAGGATAGAGGGATTGAGATGGTATGATAAGATTACAAATGAGGAACTCAAGGAGAGAACAAAGCAGATACCAGTGGAGAGAGAGCTCAGGAACAGACGCTGGCGATGGATAGGACATACATTGAGAAGACCGACCGGAAGCATCGCAAGACAGGCATTGTTTTGGAACCCGCAGGGAAAGAGGAGTAGGGAAGGCCTAGGCAGACCTGGAGAAGAGAGCTGGAGGCGATATAAAGAGGATAGGCAAAACATGGAAAGAATTGGAAGGGATGGCAAGAGAGAGGAAGAGATGGAAGAAGTTTGTTGAAGACCTGTGCTCCGATGGGAGTTGAAAGGTGATGATAATGATGATATAGATGTATCTCCATGTTTGTCTTTAAGCTCTTTGGTTGCCCGTCTGCCCAGCGTGTTCGTAGCGCGTTGGACTACGGGTGACTATCCCTCTGTGTGTGCGGGTTCAATTCCGCGGGATGGCAGAAAAAGCCAGATTCCTCAGATTTACGTTGTTCGTGGCACCGAACCGAAGGGTTACGATGTTCATGGCACCGAACCGAAGAGCTGAAAAGCTCAAGTGCTTCTGGATAGGGGAAAAAAAAGCTCTTTGCTTGCAGACACTACTTAATCATACTAGAACGTTACTAGTTTTGTCAGTCTTGAGTTTCATTTGAATTTTCTTCTATTGTCGACATTGTCATCGATTTTCTCTAAAGCAAATAAGCTGAGATGAGATCGAATGTAAATGAATGCATTATATACAGTTTTCATCTCTACGTTTCTTCTCTCCGGTTACAAATGTAACGATAAAATAACAGTGTTATTATTTTTAGTTTTCTTCTCTTTAGATAAGAGTTACCATAAAACATGAGAAAGCACTTGCAGGATTCTGTAAATAGAAGTACATACCTACGTATGACATTTAACAGACATCGACCCGTTGATTTGCTGAACGGAACCAGGGGACCTCCACACGTAAACGTGTGAAGAATCACCCTATTAACAGAAATCACAAAACAACTTGCTTTTCATGTTTACTTTTAACTTATTTTAACCGTTCTATTAGACGCTGCAACTTGAAACTATACCGTTACAAAATTAGACAGCTGAACCTTAAACAAACCGTTACAAAATTACAGTGCAACTTGAAACTATACCGTTACAAAATTAACAGCTGAACCTTGAAACTATACCGTTACAAAATTAGACAGCTGTAACCTTGAAACTATACTGTTCAAAATTGCAGCTTCAACTGAAACTATACTTACAATTAGACAGCTGCAACGACTATAGTTACAAAATTAGACAGCTTAACCTGAAACATACGTTAATGAGTGCACCTGAAATAACCGTCAATTAGACAGCGTACTTAAACTATACGTTAATAGACAGCTGTACTGAAACTATACTTACAAATTAAAGCTGCAATCTAAATATCGTTACAATTAGACAGTCAACCTTGAAACTATACCGTTCATTAGAAGCACTAACTTACGTTACAATTAGACAGCTTCAACCTTGAAACATACGTTAAATTAGACAGCTGCAATCTTGAAACATACCGTTACAATTAGACGCGCAATCGAAACAACGTTCAATACATGACTGAAACTATACGTTAAATTGACAGCGCACTGAATATACGTTACAATTAGACAGCTGCAATCTTAACATACCGTTACAAATTAGAAGTCACCTGAAACTATACGTTAAATTAGAAGCGAATCTGAAACTATACCGTTAAATAAAGCGAATCTTGAAACATACGTTCAATTAGAAGTGCACTTGAACTATCGTTCAATTAGACAGCGAACCTTGAAACTATACGTTAAAAATTGAGTGACAACATACCGTTACAAGAATTAGACAGCGAATCTTAAGAATACGTTACAAAATTAGACAGCTTCAACTTAAACGTAACCGTTCTATTAGACAGCTGCAACCTTGAAACTATACTGTTACAAAATTAGACAGCTGCAACTTGAAACTATACGTTACAAAATTAGACAGCTTCAACCTTGAAACTATACTGTTACAAAATTAGACAGTTCAACCTTGAAACTATACCGTTACAAAGCATGTCTTAAGGGTCTCTGTGCTAAGTGGTTAAGTCCTTTGCCTTGTGAGTCGAAGGTCGTGGGTTTGAATCCGGACCACGCCGTTCTGTTCACGAGTGCAGTATTATCTAGAGATCCCTAGGATTGTTGCTGGAGATACGGAGTTCGTGCTTTGTGCAATACTCTCTGCAGGTCGCGTGCAATACTCTCTACAGGTGGCGTGCAATACTCTCGGCAGGTGGCGTGCAATACTCTCTGCAGGTGGCGTGCATTACTCTCTGCAGGTGGCGTGCAATACTCTCTGCAGGTGGCTTGCAATACTCTCTGCAGGTGGCGTGCAATACTCTCTGCAGGTGGCGTGCAATACTCTCTGCAGGTGGCGTGCAATACTCTCTGCAGGTGGCGTGCAATACTCTCTGCAGGTGGCGTGCAATACTCTCTGCAGGTGGCGTGCAATACTCTCTGCAGGTGGCTTGCAATACTCTCTGCAGGTGGCGTGCAATACTCTCTGCAGGTGGCGTGCAATACTTTTGCAGGTGGCGTGCAATACTCTCTGCAGGTGGCGTGCAATACTCTCTGCAGGTGGCGTGCAAACTTCTGCAGGTGGCGTTCAATACTCTCTGCAGGTGGCGTGCAATACTCTCGGCAGGTGGCGTGCAATACTCTCTGCAGGTGGCGTGCAATACTCTCTGCAGGTGGCTTGCCATTTCTACGGAGAGGGGACCGAGCCATATGGGGTAAAACCTAGAACAATGAAGTCAATTCTTCGGCTTTAAAAGCATGTCTTCGCAAATATATAACATTATTCAGTCCATACTGACATGAAAATATGTAGACGTAAGCGTGTTAGAATATCTCGAAAAAATAAAGGCTCAGTCAGCAATCAGTGTGTCATGTCGGCTGGCGTAGACGATTATGGGTCTCCAGAAACATCTGTAGAGATTTGAGGAGTATAATTATTTCTACATATTCTTTGTATGTTTGATCACATGTTCAGTCATGATAGATCGAAGAACATACAGTTTTGAGGCATACAAGTTACTAGGCATTTGTCATTAGGAGAATTGAAGGCATAAACGTTACTTTACATGGACACTGTGATGACTCTATGAGATGTGTGTTTAACAAACGAAATATCCTTTATTTTATCTTCTCTAATCATGTGTTGCCTCGCAGCGTCAGCGTAAGAAGAGATGAATCGGCTTTTGTGTGCGTTTCATGAATAGTGTCTTTTACATTCTGTTATTTCTGTGGTCCATCAACTGCGTGGACGGCCTTTTGCTTTGTAGATACACTATATCGGAGTAGCATTGCTCTTAGAGCCGCACTGTATGTTGGTAATATGCTTATGTGGACAAACCATTACATTTGTTGTTTCTTGATGAAGTACTGATGTTGTACCAACTTTTTTCCTGATTTTTAAACCGATCTCTGTTTGATACTGGCAGAATACTACCTAGAAACTTCATAAACGAGATATAAGAACTAACAAATATGTACTCTTTTTTTTCATTTGTTGAAAGAAGCTGAATAGCTATGGAACTGCCAGAATGCTGCAACGTTGATTTTGTATTCACTAGCTATAGAGATGTGGTTTTACAGAAGAATGATGAAAATTCCATGGAATGCTAAAATGACTAATGTTGAGGTGTTGAATGAGGTCAAGACACAGAGAAGGCTTATCATCATTATAAGAAAGAGGCAGTCATCATTTTTCGGACGTGTGATGAGGAGGGGATGTTTAGAACACATTGTAACAACTGGTAAAATCTAGGGTAGGTGAGACAGAGGAAGACAATTTTGGATAGCCTGACTTCATGGCATAGTAGAGCGTCAACATCTTAATTGATAATAAACACCAAAGATAGAGGTTTGTGGAGAACAATGATCGACTACGCCAGCCGGCACGGCACCTGATGATGATGATAATGATGAGCTACCTAATAAACAATAAATGATCTCTTTGATATAACCACTATCTTCGTTTACTGTTTTATTCTATTTCAATAGTTATTTTTGATACTTATATTATTATTGATATTAATAATTCTATCATTAAATAGTCACTGGCATAGTCAATCTCTGGTAGCAGCTCAGATGTGATTGTACAGATAAGTGATATAATTCTTACGTTCTTCTAAACATGACTAATACTGTTGTTCTTTTACAAGTTACTTTTTTTACTTATATTATTATAAAAATTAATATTACTATCATTAAATGATCACTGACATCCACTATTTTGATGAAGGAACACTGCTCATATTGGTACGAGGAATATTACATTTGGCAAACTATCAAAGAGAGCGTGGGACAACATGAGATTAAAATTGCATACGAGGATTCAGATTCATTGGGCCTGTATAATTAGTTCTTTACTATATTGCTCAGAAACATGAAAAAGCTAAACGCCCATCTTTCTCAATCTGGTCAAAGCGTAGGATTCACAACCGCGAAACTCCCTTGTTTGAAAAGATGCTCTCAATGTGTTGAGAATGGCATATAACTCATAGATGTGGATGTAGATCAGAAATAAACAACAAAATAGATCAGACAAAATGAACTGTCCGTACACGATGCACGTCGTTGTCTACAAAAGTCAGAAAAATAGTATTTTTGATACCACATAAAGATGAGAAATAGAAAAACTAACTTAGGTAGTAAATAAACATATAGTCAATTCTCTAGTAGCCACACAGTTGTGGTTTTACAGATACGAGATATAACCTGCTTCCTTGCAGGTCGGCTGGGGATAGCCAAAGGCTGACGGAGAGCGAGCGAAGTAAACGTGCTGGTTAAAACCGGACACATCGACGAAAGATAAGCACCAGAGCTCCAAATGGCGCAGAAGATGTGACGAAACACACCCATGCTAAGACTGCTTTTATAAGATTTCCACATGAATGAGATTTAATGGAAAATCTGGAACATCAGTCTAAGCGGTGATCCAGAGAGAAAGAGAGAGAGAGAGATACGAGATATAATTCTTACCTGCTTCTAACATGACTAATATTGATGTGATTTAAGAGGTCAGCACACAGAGAAAGTTGATTATTGACATCAAAAGAGACAACCCATTTTTGCTGTACTTGTCTAAGAAAGTTTAGAACACAAAGTAACAACGGGAAAAAGTAATCAATCAAGACAGAGCTCGACAGAGGTCAACGGGGAGAGAGAGATAGTGAGAGAGAAAAAACTATGAAAAGTAATGAACGAGGATTATTAAGTGCACGGATAAGATATAAGAGGTTGCTGCAATGGACTGAAATTATGTTCTACGGCATTGTGAGTGTTTCAGAACAAAGTAGTTTCAAAGTTGTGATTCTCAGTCGCTGACAAGATTGAGAGAGATGGGTGTCGATATTTGTACAGCCCAAAAAGAACGTCAATCAAATATGTAAAAGGATTGATTAATCAACATCGAACTAACGTGTTGGGCTTTATGAACATATCTGGATTTGTTGAGACGGTATCGGAGAACATATGGACACGTCAGAAGGACTATGCTGTTTGTCCTCATATAACTGTTTATGAAAAGCCTAACTGCATGGCATGTAAAAATGTCAACATCCAAACTGATTATCGCTCCTCATGACATATGTTTATATAGATTCATTATTGTATACTGCATCCATCATGACACGTGACTGTATATATTTCAACTCTTTATATTATTTACTAGAAAAATGTTTTTATATATAAACACCTTCTATGTTTATTTCTGTTTTCATCAATATCTTATTTGTTTCATTTTCCATCAATTCCATGTTTTTCATGTGAACTCTCTCCGTAGTATATCCTTTATACAACGTCACTCTCATTACAACCTTGATTTCTAATCACTTCTCCCGCCGACTCCATCGATATTTTCAAGGTTTAAATTACTGTCCTATTGCAACTGCTGTCTTGGTCATGACCTAATTTATCTTACAAGAACTTTGCCCTCAATTAGCGTGCTATCTTAACCACGGTGACGTTTAACGTGACAATAATATATCAATTTTCGATATATGATATTGTTTATTAGCCACGTTTCTTCGATATTCAGATCTTGTCGAATGTCTATATTCCTTCTTCTTTGTTCAGGATAAAAGCATTTTTCTTCAGCATTCAAAAACTAAAGATTCGATTTTCTTTATCAATGCGTGTTTATTATTCACCTTCATATGTTGCCACATGAATAAATAGCTACCACCAGTAAATGAAACAACCTTGAGGAACACTTCAAACGAAGTTGTTTTTGCCGACGATCAGGCAATCATATCAACAACAGAAGAACAGCTATAGTAACACATTAATATACTTCAGTTAACATGACATGCATGCAATATGTGAATAAACATTGACGAAACCAAAGTAATGACATTTACAAAAGAGGAAAACACTACCAATATCCCTATTAACAAACATCAATTAAAGCAAGTTACAGATTTGATATAGTTAGGGAGGGAGCATTTGTTTAGAAAATTGAAGAATAAATATAGAGATCCAACATAAATGCAATAAAACAAATCAAATCATAGAACAAATGGCACCAATTTTGAAATGTAAGCATGTCACCGTGAACACTAAAAGAATATTGCACAACACAATTTGTCTGCCAATATTTTGCTATCAGTGCCAAACCTGGTCGGTTACATCGAACGATAGAAGAAAAATAGTCACGGCAGAGATAAAGTGTCGACGCAGGATGCTATGAATGTCAAGAAGGTTTAAAAGTGAGGACATGTTCTCAGAAACTACTAACATATTCTTAGAAACTACTAACATATACTTAGAAACTACTAACATATACTTAGAAACTACTAACATATACTTAGAAACTACTAACATATACTTAGAAACTATTAACTAGAATACCCAACTAAATCCTTTCCTTTTTTTTTTTTTTTTCTTTTTTCTTTCGTCCGCTTTCAACTCAGACGAAGTTTCATATCTGAAACTGATTTTTGCGTGAAAATCCGTTTTCCCAATTTCTTACAGTGGCAGCAGCGTGCACATTGTAAATTACTTTAGACTGGCAGCCGTGTGCTCAATGTACTCGTAATTAGTATTCCCTCGCCATACAGGCAGATTTTCTACGACTACAGAGGTACTCACGTTATCGTCCTGAGTAAGACCAGGGGACTCGAACAAATGCCGGACAGTAGGTTCGAACCCGAGCTATGAGGCGTCTCACAGCTAGCAGGCCGAGCTACTATCAACTACTCTAGGCAGTCCCCCAATCCTTTCCTAAATACTATGTTTATTTTAGGAGACTTTTCTTCATGATGTTTTCATTGAATATTGTTGAATGATGTAGTCGATGTTTTCATTGAATATTATTGATTGATGTAGTCGAATGTTTCGTGAGTACCATTAGTTGCTTCTCATACAAAAATGCGATAAAAACAAATGATGAGGTTTTCAATCTTTGTTTTAAAAACAAAGAAACCTTATGAAAAGAATAATAATCAGACAATCAAGGTTCCCATGGCATATAATGCGATACGACGGTTTAGAATATTTGGTGACTACAGGTAAAATTCAGGGTAGGAGAGATCGTGGAAGACAGCGGAAGAAGATGTTTGATGGTCTGACATCATGGTTCGACAAAAGATCGACGTCAGAACTGATTACCTGCACCAAGGAGAGAGAGTTATGGGGAGAAATTATCGCCTACGCCAGCAGGCATGGCACATGATTTTTTTAAAAACGATAATTATACAAGGGATTATAATTAAATATATTTCTTTAAATTAAACATGAGTTACTTTATATAAAAGTATATGCAGCAATACACTCTGACAATAAGACTACAATTTCTACGTTTTAAACTGAGCAATTTCGTCCTTCTGAGCCGATATAGAGGCTCACTGTTTCTTTTAACATGACGCAAAGCGAATAGACTCGCTACTTCAGTATACATTGCAATTAAACAAGAGTCCGAGGAAAAAGAATTACTGAGTGAAAGGGTTAACCAACATCAACCCGTTGATTAGCTGGACGGAGCCAGGGAGTCTTCAACGATAACCTGTGGAACATCCTCCCCTTGATCGAAATCATCATGTCTCTAAGTTTCTCTGCTGTTTTTTTTTTTTTTTGCTTCAGCTAGAGAAAGAGATGTTTACACTAGAAATTTACTATTCGTCTATGCTCTGGGGGAGGGTGGTGGCGTCTGTGGCTTAGGTGATAGTGACTCGGTCTATTAACTCCGACGTTCTGAGTTCGAATATGCTGCGGACAATTTGGTTCCAAATTGTTTCACGTTGATTTTACAAAGGACGACGGCACCACCTGTTCAGAAAGCAATGGCAAACTCATCATCAAGGTGCGTATCCTTTATAGGACGTTGCTCTCTTTGCAGCACATCTGAAATTCACTCTGTCTCTAGCCAGTTCACCCACTTCGTAAATGGTCATATTCATGGTTTCTTTAATATCTTGTAGCCATATTTTTTTTGGTCTTCCTTGCCTTGTGTCATGGGACCCTGCCCTCTAGTATTGTTCTTTCCAGGCCACAGTGACGCTTGATGTGACCAAGGTATGTAATTTTTCTGTATAGTATGTTGTTTATCAGCCAATTCTCTTTAACATTTAGTTCTTTCAGGACATCAGTGTTCTTTCTTTTTCTGTCCATGGTATTCGTAGGATCTTTCTGTAGCATTTAGTTTCGAAGGACTGGATTTTCGTTCTTGTTATGACAAACTTCTAAAAGTAATAATGCTTTTAAAAATCACAAACAGCGTTAAAAAGCTGGGGTTTATACCCAAAGTCCTGTAAAGGATATGCAATTAAATTAACTATGCTCTGGGTACATATCTGTGGATTCTATTTTACTCTCAGTTCTATTTAAGGATAGATCAATTTTCTAGCGTCCTTAATCGTTAAATCATCATCAGTTCAAATTACAAAAGCAGAGGCTTCCAAGATATTATCTGAACATACATAATTGTCTTGGTCTGTGTCGGGAAATGACCACAAAACTATGATAACGTTGTATTCGCGTGATGTGTCTAAATTGCAACGATTGATGAAAAATGAAAATCGCGGCATATCCTTTTAACAGGACTAAGTTATTAATCACAGTAAATGGGCCGTCGATTTTTAGACACCACTTATACGTTCTGTATTTTGTCATTGCTTTCTGAACCTCAGTTTAAATCTTGTTGCAATATTTACTCGCATCTTGTATAATCAGTTACACCAGTGGCGGCTCGTGATAAATATTTACTCGCATCTTGTATAAACAGTTACACCAGTGGCGGCTCGTGATAAATATTTACTCGCATCTTGTATAAACAGTTACACCAGTGGCGGCTCGTGATAAATATTTACTCGCATCTTGTATAAACAGTTACACCAGTGGCGGCTCGTGATAAATATTTACTCGCATCTTGTATAAACAGTTACACCAGTGGCGGCTCGTGATAAATATTTACTCGCATCTTGTATAAACAGTTACACCAGTGGCGGCTCGTGATAATTTTTTTTTATGGGGTCGGATAATTATTTTCGGAGAAATCATGGTTTGGGTTAGGTTATATATTATTATTTACGTATTAGTTTTACATGATTTTGGTGGGCTCGGGTCCACTGGCCCTTAATGACGAGCCGCCACTGAGTTACACTATTTAATTGACGACCATAATCTATTTAAGCATCCAACACCCACATTACTTCCCAACTCAGGTTACATTTCTACTAGCATCAGGAAAAGGCAGAGGAAGAACATTCGAGATTGTTAAGGATGGTTTATCGTTCTGTTGAAAACTTAAAATAACAAAAACTCAGGCAACCAGAAAGCTGGGTTATACCAAAGTCCTGTAAAATATCAATTAAATAACTATCCTGAGAAACATGTGAGACTATAACCAAGAAGTCTATTTAGGATAGATCAATTTTCTAGTTAATAATCGTTTTCATAATTCAAATACAAAGCAGAATTTTAGATATTTTTCCCTTTATATAAATAGTTCTATCTGGATTTGGAGAAAGACCAAAAATATGATCAAAGTTGACGTAATGTTTCTAGTTCAACGATTTGAAAATAAAGATGCGATATCCTTATTATTAAAGGAAAAGTATATCAGTAAATGGGCCTCGATTTTAGCAACCATATAGTGTATTTGCATTCTTTCTGACACAGAAAATCTATGTGCAAATTTACTACTCATCTGTAACAGTTAACAGTTGAGTCATGATAATATTTTTTGTTCGGATTTATTTTCGAGAATCATTTTAAGGAGTTTTTTATCGTTAGCGGTATTAGTCCTGATTTTGGTTGAGCTGCCACTGGACTTTTGACGATGCCCAATGATTACACGACCTCGTTGTTTCATCCGTCTCCGATAGAACTAGGAACTCGATCTCAGCCACAATGAGAACAGGGTATCTTGAAATATATCCAGTTGGCTCCACGAGGGGCGAACAAAGGTACCTTTGACGAGAGACGAGCTCCTAAGCTCTAAGCAACAGAGACCTCAACTTGAACTAGCTTGAAATGAATTAAGAAACTTGCTCTGACAATATGCGAGCACAACTTCTTCAGCTTTCAACTTTTCTGCAATGTCATTTTTCAAACAAACTTCAGTATATCTACAACATTACTTTACAAGTATGCTTCAGTGTTTTTCACTATGTTTCCCGTTTTTCAATATTTTTTCCAAGCATACTTCAGTGTTTTTTTTCAATATCGTTTTCAAGCATGCTTTAGTAGAGTGATGTCCAACGCTGTGCCCACCGGCACCATAGCGCACCTATTTTCTTCGCTGGCTTTATCGATAATCAGATTTCAAGAAAACAAACTATTTTCAGTTTTTTTGTCAGTTTTTCGTAGCACTCCCATGAACACGATTTTTCCACTTTTGCAATCTTGTTTTATTGTGTATTTATTCTACTACCCTCAAACACAACTCTTTAAGTTTTCATAGGAGAAAGCATCCAGACTTTATAACTATATTATCTTATCTTATCTTAATCGCCCGCCTACCCAGCGTGTTCGGAGCGCGTTGGACTGTGGGTGACTACCCCTATGTGTGTGCGGGTTCAATTCCGCGGGCTCGCAGTAAAGCCACAGGTTCCCCAGTTCCGAAGGGCTGAAAGCTCAAGTGCTTCTGGATCGAAAAAAAAAATCGTATCTTAACCACATTTGCCGTGTAGCGAGCCGTGTGGAGATTTAGCTTTCTATCTTGTGCAGGTGTGTTGCGCTTGACGTTGTCAGTCCATGCTTTCGTACGGACTCTGAGATGTTGTCTATTCATCGTGTTCTTGGCCTGCCTCGTGCTCTGCGTCCTGAGTGTCGATTATTGTAGGCACGTGATGGTATTAAATGTGGTTCCATTCTAATTAGATGGCCGAACCACCTGATTCTTTTCTTCTCGATGTACGTATGCATGGTATAGTACCAACGATGCTTCTGATATTCTCGATGGAACCACTTGATTCTTTGCTTCTCGATATACTGTATGCATGGTATAGTACCAACGATGCTTCTAATAGTCTCGTTTCTCACTCTATCTCTTCTTGTAACGTTGACATCTTTTCGTAGACATCTCATTTCACATGTTGTAATCTTTCTTTCTTGTGTCTTAGTCAGGGGCCATGTTCGGCACTATAGAGAGAGTTGGAATAAATATGCAGATTATTAAAAGATTTATTAATATTAATATTACTGTTGTTTTTATTAGAAAAGCAGTAATAAGACACATTGTGCCCACTTCTCATAACTATCAGTCATATGCGCTGTAATATATGAAAGGTGTTCAAGATAAAAATAGCCCCATTGACAAATCAAAAGTTGCGTTTAGTCTATTTACTATTTGAACTTGTTCTATTATATTTCCCATCCATTTGTCATATTTGTTCATCGCCCCTTCCCGTATCATAATTACACACATCACAAAAAGACTCGCTGAACTTGACCTATCACGTCAATTGAACTTTTCATTTTAATAGACATGCCAGATTGGCCCCTTGACGAGACTATTTTTATCTTGAACACACTGTATTTTTTTTTTTTTTTTAGAAATTGATTTTCAGTTTTTCTTGCCAGGGACATCTAATTCGGTTCGGTGCCACGAACACCTAATCGGGAATTGTTTCTTCGCCATCCCGCGGAATTGCCCGCACACACAGAGGATATCACCGTAGTCAAAGCGCTACGAACACGCTGGGCAACGGCAAACAACTGATAAAACGTTGGTCTGTACTAATTTAATGGGTTTTAAAATTGCGATATTCAAGATTACGATTAACTAAATTTTAATATGTTTATCACATGATTATGTTCCAAGCATATTTTATAGTCCCTGAAATGTTGATTTTCATATGTGTTTTACAATTTTTGATATGTATCTTTTCAAACATATTTCAGTGTTTTCCAATATTATTTATTAGTAAGTTGCATTAGTTTTTATATTTTTTATTTGTAATTATTTATTATACAAGTATACTTAGCGGTATTCATGTATTAAAACGGTTAGGATTGACTTTATTGCACCGGGTTTTCCCAATACGGCTCGGTCCTCTCCGTGGAAATGGAACGCCTCCCTGCAGAGAGTATTGCACAAAGCACGAACTCTGTAGCTCCAGTAACAATCTAGGGGTCTTAGAAAAAATTGCATCGTGAATAGAATGACGCGGTCCGGGGCTCGAACTCACTCACAAGGCAAAGGGTTAACCACTTAGCCACATAGACCCCCACAGGTTTACTCGGTGGCATTGAGTTTTTAATGCGTTCAACTATAGTGATGTTTAGTGTTCAATGTTCTGTGGAATCGATTATTCCAGTCACGCAGCTGAAAATGTACACTTCAACTTGTTAATCTGAAGACAATCAGAATCGTATTCGTATCTACAGGTTAAAGTGCTGATCTTTCCGAGAGTTGAATGGGACTGAGTACTCATGTTGAGACTGTAGTACATAGACGTCGATGCAATTCAGGTTTTATAAACGAACGTTTAGTGCCATGGCACCCAATGGAAGCAAAGAATAGTACCACTGAGACCTACAAGGCATGCTATAAGCGGCGAATGATGTAGGACCTAGGGAAGCTACCCTAATAAATAAAAAGCATCGCAGAAATCGGATATAGGCGTATAACTGCACAGCGTAAATGCTCGTAGGCTCAGATCACATAAAAATCACAAAGATTGGTTAACACGTGGTCGATATGGAGCTTTCGAAGAAGAAGAATGTTTTTATAGAAACCTAGACATAAAAACGTTAATTGCATGTCCTTTCCAGGACTCTGGGAATCAATCCCAGCTTTTTAACGCTGTTTGTGATTTTTCTAACATGTATATGCTGCATGTATTCAAGTTATATATTTACTATATTTTTCATTGTTTCTCTTCCGTTCTATTTCTAGTTTTTATGTTTTTTTGTGTTACATTTATTTCGTTATTCGTTTTTATTCCCAGATTTTCGTTTTTATTTCCAGATGTTCATTAGAAACGTTTGTTTTTGGTCGTCCATTTGTTTTTGTTTTTTCAAATTTGTCACTCCTGTTGTTCGTTTGCTTGATAAAGGCCTGTTGGTCGAAACGTTGCTGTATTTTGTCATTGTTTTTATAATTTGTAAAACTACAGAACTTTGTGATTATTTGTTTTGCCAATAAAATAGTTTTACTGCAGTCTCATCTATTTTGTGATTTTTCTAGGCATTTTTACGTTCAGTAGTTTGTCATTGCTTTCTGAACGGGTGGTGCCATCGTCTTTTCTTAAAAATCCACGCGAAACAATTTGCAACAAAATTATTCGCAACGTGAATCGAACTCAGGACGTCAGTGTTAATCTGTCTATAATACATGATATATAAATCAATACTTGCTATTACATATTAGACAACTCCCCCTCCTCGTTGTTTTACCTTATACAACAGTGAAAAATGAAAATCGTGGCATTTCCTTTACAGGACGTAGCCATCAACCACAGTAAACTAGACTTTGATTTTTGTCTAATCACCACTTATACGTTCAGTAGTTTGCCATTGCTCTCTGAACGGTGAGGTCTATTTTTACCTATTATACAAATTCAACAGAAGCGAATTTGCTTCAAACTTGCCCACCGTGTGGTTTGAACCAGGTACGTTTGGGTTTGTGATTGAGCTCACTTCTGCTAGAGCTACAGAACTCAGTAACAACAGTAAGAGGGTATAAAGGGAAAAGATTTACTTCATTGTACCTGGTTTTCCCATATGGCTTCGCCCCTGTAGGCAGAGAGTGCATGTCATCTATCATAGCACAAACTCCGTTGCTCCAGCAACAATGCTAGGCATCACCTGCAAAAATACACATGTGGCTTGGTCTGGATTCGATCATATAACTTTCAGAACGATAAACAAACTTCTTAACACCTTCTTCATAACCAAGGGTTTGTCAAGTTAAATGAAGCTGTGTTATAATGAAGCTGTGTTATAATGAAGCTGTGTTATAATGAAGCTGTGTTATAATGAAGCTGTGTTATAATGAAGGTGTGTTATAATGAAGGTGTGTTATAATGAAGCTGTGTTATAATGAAGCTGTGTTATAATGAAGGTGTGTTATAATGAAGCTGTGTTATAATGAAGCTGTGTTATAATGAAGCTGTGTTATAATGAAGCTGTGTTATAATGAAGCTGTGTTATAATGAAGCTGTGTTATAATGAAGCTGTGTTATAATGAAGCTGTGTTATAATGAAGCTGTGTTATAATGAAGCTGTGTTATAATGAAGGTGTGTTATAATGAAGCTGTGTTATAATGAAGCGTGTTTAAATGAAGGTGTGTTATAATGAAGGTGTGTTATAATGAAGCTGTGTTAAAAATGAGCTGTGTTATAATGAAGCTGTGTTATAATAAGCTGATTAAATAACTGTGTTATAATGAAGCTGTGTTATAATGAAGGTGTTATAATGAAGCGGTTATAAATGAAGCTTGTTATATGAAGGTGTGTTATAATGAAGCTGTGTTATAACTGCTGTTTATAATGAAGCTGTGTTATAGTAAGCTGTGTTTAAATGAAGGTGTGTTATAAAAGGATATCTTGTGCATAAACTAAACATAACTTTGGTGACCACAATCAAGAATTTCATTGAAAATATAAGTGTAATTCAGTAGAGAAAAGAAACCATTCATGTGTGGGAAATGTCTTAGAATTGCTCATAGACAAATCTATTTTCATCTCAGATATCCAAGACAAAGTTATTTTTATAACTCATTGGTCATAAACGAAGCTATTATGTGAATTCAGAAGCATTTATATGTTAATCGTTCACACATTTCTGCTTACGTCATTTCTTATAGTAGGAGTCTACATTCACCATATACGTATATCATTACTAAAGTCATTTAAATATCTGAGCTTCTTTTTTCTTCGATCTGAGCCTAAGAGCGATTGTACGTTGTGCCAGTTATGCGCCTACAAGTATGCGAGCACCTCCGATTTCTGCAATGCTTTTTATTTGCTAGAGTAGATTCCCTAAACCCCTACCTCAGTCGCCTCTTAAGACATACCTTGTAGACTGCAGTGGTGCTATTCTTTGTTCTCCTTGTGGGCCTCGGCAACACATGGGCAAATTATCTGAGCAATCCGAATGATGATATTTGTGGAATATATAACTCGTTGTTAGACGTTCTGACATATATCCTGAAGATATTTTTATAACGGTATTGTGAATGATGTTGATTTTCACTTTTAATGATCGTCATCTACTTCTTTTGCCCGTCTGCTTAACGTGTTCGTAGCGCGTTGGGCGACGGGTGACAAGCCTCCTGTGAGTGTGGTTCAATTCCGTGGACTGGCAGAAAAGCCACAGGTCCTCCATATTTACGGTGTTCGTGGCACCGTGCCGAAGGGTTACGATGTCCATGGCACCGAGCCGAAGAGCTGAAAGCTCAAGTGCTTCTGGATCGGGAAAAAAGTCTACTTCTTTTTTCAAGGATTTATAGACCAATGTACTCTTGCTCTTCCGTCAAGTTATATGTAGCGGGAAAAGAGCCGAGTACCTCTGGAGCAAGAGGCGAGCACCCTTCCGTTACGCCACCGAGACCCCAAGCAACTGTTAAGAGATAACGCAGGAAATGATGATATTGGTGTATATACACATGAGTCTAGGAATCGTGGTGAAGAGTCAGGAAAAGGTGGAGGTTCTCGAAATTCGTCATTCTTGTTTGTTGTTTGGTTGATAAAGGCCTTTTGGTCGAAACGTTGCTGTTTATCGTCACTGTTTATGTATTTTGTAAAACTGTAGTACTTTGTGTTTACGTGTTTAGCTATTGAAGAGTCAGGGTGGGATTTCCTAGCTAGCATGCATGGTACGATTGGCGCAGAGCAAAATCTAGCATACAGAACAACTACTTCCAGTATTAGTATTTAGGTTGAACATATTATTGGCGCCCTTCAGTAGCTCTCTGGGACTTTATTAAGGAGGCCGTTGTTGTGTTTGACTCCCTCATCGAGGATTAGAAAAACTCTAAACGATCGATAATCATGCGCATAGCCTTATTAAAAAAAAAAAAACTTTTTTCTATTTTAAGCTGCATCAAGCGAATATATTAGATAGGAACAGTTTACTATGAGAATTATGTGTCTGGCTCTACATAAACCAGCATTGAGCTCAACTAGTCTCTCTTAGGAAAGGAGAAAATTAGCAGCTTCATTGTGACCTGGAGAACACACAAGCCAACCGTACGTTCTAGAAGTGTAGACCCGAAAACTTTAACTACAAAGTTCAAGACAAAAAATATGACCTAGAGGAGTTATCGCGCTGGCTCGTCTAATTTGATGGACCACTCTAAATAGGTCAGGTTATTGTGTCCTTAACCAGCAACTGAAACAAAGCGAACCCGCAACAAAAGTATGTAGAAACCGTTTGTTCTGGCCGACGGGTATATAGGTGCCTAACTAACACAGCGAACTGAAGCTCTAAGGGGCAAATCACATACCGACCACAAAGAGTAGTTTAACAAGTGATTTGCGTAGAGTGAGCCAAGATGATGTGAAGCAGTGCCGGATTAGGCCAGCGCGGGGCCTGTAGCAAATTTTAGCACGGGGCCCTATGTTTTGTATTATAATAAATAATAAAACACAACTTTTACAAACACACTTGTCTCGATTTAATGTGAGCAAATTTAAAGATAATACTAGACAAATAAATTTCTCTAAGTAAATTACATTCAATGTTCATTAAGGTGAGGTTATATAGACGATCTTGTCCCATCACGTCCTCACTTTTTATACGCTTTAATGTTGAAAAGAACGTTCTCCGCTGCAGTTAGTAATCATTAAAGACAAGTAAATTCGTAAACTATTTCTACATTTGGGAAACACGACTCTAATGAATTTTCCATAATAAGTTTATAAAATTGCAGTTCAAGAGCATCATGCTTTTCGTTGTTAATAGCAGCAGCTACATTAGTTTTAAGAAGTTCAGCGAACTGCACAAGTTCGTCGCCTAGGCTTTCTTCCAAAACCTCTTGGTAAGAGCTGACAATATTGGGAGATCTTTTCAAGATCTCTTCTGCTGTAAGAAATTTTAAATGCCGAAGTATTCCAAATACACCAGTCACTCTATGGTACGCTCCCATGCGTTTAGCTAAGGCAGAGTACATTATCAATTATGACAATAAACACCTGACTTTCAAATTTTTGTTTGGGTGATTGCTTCCCTACAACTTCATTGAGCGTAGTAGAGCCACTGAAATCGTCGTACTTAGTATTTCGCTTGCGTCGTCTTGAAGTTTGTTGCTGATATTTTTGACAGTCAGTCAGGATTTTAGCTTTGGCCTCAATATCTGAAAATGTAGGCCGCATTGCTTGAACGTACCCGTGTAACGATTCAAGACACATCCCGTGTTAAGATCTTGATCAGGTGACTGTAATGAAGCGCTAGACGCTTGAAAGCGTTCTAGAATTCCGTTCCATAAAATGGTCATTATTCCCGTTTCCAACTTACTCATCTCCAAAACTAGTCTATACACCTGATTACGACACTTTACCTTTTGATCAATGTTATTTGAGATGTCATCCAAAACTTGTTTGAGCCTTTGTCGCATCAGCTCGGACAGACCATCTGGTGTCCGACAGTCTCTTCAAAGTCGGGAGTTTTGAACCTGTATCTTTCAGTGCTTTTGTAAGAATGCCCCATCGATAGGTAGAAGCGGAAAAGAATGTATAGGGGTTTTCCAAATAATCGAAAAATGGATGCTTCTTTACAACATTCTGCAGCACACTTAGCAACCAAATTCAGTGAATGTGCAAAGCAGGGAATATATTCTGCGTACATATTTATCTCCTTAATGCGTGTTTTTGCAAGCCCTGGTATTTCCCACTCATGTTGCTGGCATTGTCATAGCTTTGACCACGACAGTCTTTGATATCAATGCCATTTTTCTTTAAAAATCAAGTAAACTTTGGGCGAGTTTTCAGCAGTATGACCTTCCATATCCAAGAACCTCACAAACCTTTCCACTGGTTCAGATGGTAAGACATAGCGCAATATTACAGTGAGTTGCTCCACATGCGAAATGTCTTGAGTAGACAGTGATACAGAATAGTACTTGCATTTCTTAATTTCGCAAATAATATGATCCAGTAAGCTTAATGCAATTAGATGGATAAATTCCTCGCATGTTGTTTTTGATAAGTATGATGTATGTCCCTTTCCATTATTTGCATAAGTATTCATATGCTGAGCCAGAAAAATGTCAAATTTGGCTACAAATTTCAACGAACCTAACTAATTTCCATAATGAGGTGAACCAATAGATTCATAACTACCCAGAAATTAAAGACCTCGTTCTAACATTTTGATAACTGAAGTAATTCGCTCTAAAAGTGTCCGCCAATATTTTTATTCGGTCTCAATTTGGCTTACAAGTTAAGAATCGACACGCGCATTCTTCGTTTTGCAAACTAACAGCGAAATTATCGCTTGTCTATGGGAGGTGCTTTCTTCCTGTCTTTTCAACAAATTATTTGCGTTTTTCCAGTCGTTAAATCCTTCCTTCGTAAACCGTGACGAACAGCCTGAATCAGTAACTTTGCAAACAAAACAGAAACGTTTTCTTTTAGTTTCTGAATAACACAACCAATTTCTCACATGAGTTTTGTTTGTTGGTTTATGTCTTATCTTATCTTATCTTAACCACATTTTCCGTGAAGAGGCGTGGGGAGAGTTAGTTTTATCTTGTGCCAGGTGTGTTGCGCTTGACATTGTCAGTCCATGCTTTCTCAGGGACTCTGAGATGTTATCTATCCATCGTATTCTTGGTCTATCTCGTGCTCTGCGCCCTGAGCGTCGAATATTATAGGCACGTGATGGTAGTAAATGTGGTTCCATTCTCATTAGATGGCCGAACCACTTGATTCTTTGCTTCTCGATGTACTGTATGCATGGTATAGTACCAACGATGCTTCTGATATTCTCGTTTCTCACTCTATCTCTCCTTGTAACGTTGACAGCTTTTCGTAGACATCTCATTTCACATGTTGTAATCTTTCTTTCTTGTGTCTTAGTCAGGGGCCATGTTTCGGCACTGATAGCAAAGAGTTAGAATACATATGCAGTTTATCAGTTGTCGTTTGACTGCCATGTTAATGCTTGGATGTTTTAATAGTGGTGACAGTTGGTATGTCACTGCATTTGCCTTCTGGCATCTAGTCTCGATTTCTCTGTCCATCTTTCCATCTGCTGTGAATATACTCCCAAGATATTTGAATTCTGGAGTCCTTTATGGTCTTGGTTTATGTGTATATGCGAAAAACGACTTTCAACAAAATCGTGGATTGTTTTCTTTATCGTATGTTGTTGTTTTGTTTTTTATAAGACAAGAAATAACAGTTCATATGTTGCACTTCGCTACTTCCTTTCGCAATCTAATAATCTCGATTGAAGTTGCTTGGCCATTCACCAATATCGTTGGAGTACATTTTACTTTCGTTGTGTTTTTTTTTGGCTTGTAGAAGATGTTCCTACATTGGAAGCATGGGCTGTGCTTTTTGCCTCTCTTTGGCTTGGAGATGATGTGGCTAAATTGGAAGGACTTGCTGTACATTCGACTTCAGTTTGTCTTGTGGAAAATGTGACTAAATCGTGAAGAGTTGTTGATCTTAATGGTAATATTGGTAATGATGATGCTTCTATAGCACTGCCTTCATCTCCCTACACAGTGAGACAGAGACTTCTGTGTTTTCTGCTTCGATTTCTTTGGATTCAGCACCATCACATACGACATTAAAAAATTAAGACAGCTTGCGTGTTTTTGATATAAATCTTGTTTATATTTTCCTTTTCATCTCTGTCACATAGGCGCGGGGCCCCCATAAGCGTTTGCTACTTCTGTTACTAGGCTAATCCGACGCTGATGTGAAGGTGTTAAAGTATTGCCTATAACATGTATTTTGTAACGTTTTGTAAAACACCCTTTGTTTTGTGTTTCCAAGAATCGCGGCTCTTTGACATATCTTTGTAAACACTCCACATTACAGTGTTCGCAAGCTGCGTGATGTAATTCCTCTTCGAAAAAATAAAACCACTCGATTAGAAAAACTGATTTGAAATGTACGTTATTATTCGTATCTATTTATACCTTCCGTTAACATTGTTGTAGAGCTGAGCTAACAACAATGTTTTACAATATACATTCATTTCAGTGCTGGCTGTATACACGAATATAACACGTTTGTTGAAACATACGAAATGAGATGTCTCCGCAAAGCCACCAACAACACAAGAATAGACAGAGTTACGAATACCAGCATCAGAGAAAAGGTTGGAACAAGACTGTGCTTGAACTATATAGTGAAAAAGAGAATGAAGTGGTTTTGCCACTTAGTAAGAAAGCGAACAGACCAAACTGTATATGAAGCTTTCCCTAACAGAATATAAAGAAGAAAGGCGAGAGGAAGACCGAGGAAAAGGTGGATAGATAACGAAATTGAATTCTGCCAGGGACTAAGAAAATTATCACACAAGTCACCAAGAAGGCAAGATAAATACATAAAACCACGACACTGGATTAACAACCTGGTAACAGTGTGCTGACACAAAGAGAAGAAGTTGAAACTCATTTACATATACTTACTTTTGTAATCACTCCTTCTATATTAGGATACAGTAGTCATTATTTCTTGTAATAAGATCTTTAATGGTATACACGCGATTGACATTTTTGAATTCCCATGGGAAAAGAATTGCTTCCTTACAACTTCCATACATGATGTCTGTCTGCTTTTACTGTTTTTCTCACTACCTGTTTTTACTGTTTTAACTGTTCTACTACTGTTTAGATGCAACAACATAACTTAATTCCTGTTGAAAGCTCAATTCTGCCTTAGCACTGACTTGGCAGCTTCACCAGCAGAATTAGAATACATTTAAGAAAATGGGAATAAATTATTTTTCTGTTACTTTTGGTGTTGATTGCTCATAAAAAATAGTGTAAAAATAATAATAATAATGATGATAGTCGTCCATCGCAAGCGATGATGACAACATCGTCAAACGTGTGCTGCTGCACCACTCTGGTGTGTGCGGAGGCGACTGTAGAGACCAATTCTTGAACACAATCCCTACTAAATGTGGGGCATACACGATCAAGGTTGGACATGTGAGTGGTGTTTGTTGTGTCTGTTCTCACAGCTCGCTTTCTCTGTGCCTCAATGACACGACGATTCTCAGCTATGCGAGCTCATCTTATGCTGTCACAGCGCCAGCTATGCGAGTTACTTATGCTGTCACAGCGCCAGCTTGCGAGTTACTCTTATGCTGTCACAGCGCCAGCTATGCAGCTCATCTTATGCTGTCAGCGCCAGCTATGCGGCTCTCTTGCTGTCACAGCGCCAGCTATGTGATTACTTTATGCTGTCATAGCGCCAGCTATGCAGCTCCTCTTGCTGTCACAGCGCCAGCTATGCGAGCTCATCTTAGCTGTCAGCGCAGCTATGCGAGTCTCATGCGTCACAGCGCCAGCTATGCAGTTATTTATGCTGTCACAGCGCCAGCTATGCGAGCCTCTTGCGTCACAGCGCCAGCTGCGACTCATCTTATGCTGTCACAGCGCCAGCTATCGAGCTCATCTTATGCTGTCACAGCGCCAGCTATGCTGCTCCTCTTATGCTGTCACAGCGCCAGCTATGCGAGTTACTCTTTGCTGTCAGCGCCAGCTATGCGGCCTCTATGTGTACAGCGCCAGCTTGCGAGCTCATCTTATGCTGTCACAGCGCCAGCTATGAGCTCATCAGCTGTCAACACGCAGCTTGCGGCTCATCTTATGCTGCACAGGCCACTATGAGCTCCTCTATGCTGCACACGCCAGTATGCGAGTATGTTGTGTACAGCTCAGCAGCAGCTCTCTATGCTTCAACGCGCCAGCTATGCGAGTTACTCGTATGCTGTCACAGCGCCACATTTAGTGATCTTCGCAAGGATTCCAACACGTGGTGTCTATATAAAAGCGTTTGAGAGACATGTTAAGAGTGTTATTAAAGCCTTTTTTTTTCTGTCCACCTGCTGAGCGTATGCCCATTCAAGCTGGTCATACATCCACAGTTTTGGGTTGCGTTTAACAGGCATCCGAGCATCGTGACCGATCCATCTCACTTAGGCCTTTTGCAACAGTGTGTTGACGCTTGTGATCATTGCTCTTATTAGGATTTCGGTATGGCTTGTTAAATGTCCATTTTTCCCACCCATATGTTGCTACTGGGAATATGCATTCTCTTAGTATTCTTAACAGGATATGATTCGCAGAGAAAACTAAAAAAGGGGGAGGACGTCTATGCAAGCGATGGATGATGGAATGTTGTCTCTGAACACCTCTATAAACGAAGCGGATTTTTTTTTCCGAACCAGAAGCACTTGAGCTTTTAGCTCTTCAGCTCGGTGCCATGGATAACGTAACTCTTCGGTTCGGTGCCACGACTACCGTAAATCTGGAGAAACTGTGGCTTTTCTGCCATCCCGCGGATTCGAACCGCACTCAAAGGGGGCTTGTCACCGGTCGTCCAATGCGCTACGAACACGCTGGGCAAGCGGGCAAACGAAACGGATAAGAGAACCCTCTCTGACATCCTATTTCTCATCTCGAAATCGAAAGTGTACACGAGAAACAGGATATTTTGAGATGAACATAACAATAGGAATAACACAATGTATAGCAATCGTGTAATAGAATAATTCCTCTTCTATTTATTTGTGAATCTCTCAGTGATGAACTAACTTGATGAACTTTTAGAGGTAGAAATATCTGACGTGCTGTGTTGGTAGCTATGTGCCACATCTGACGTGCTGTGTTGGTGACTATGTGCCATATCTTATGTGCTGTGTTGGTGGATATGTGCCATATCTTATGTGCTGTGTTGATGGCTATGTGTCATATCTTATGTGCTGTGTTGGTGGCTATGTGTCATATCTTATGTGCTGTGTTGGTGGCTATGTGCCATATCTTATGTGCTGTGTTGGTGGCTATGTGTCATATCTTATGTGCTGTGTTGGTGGCTATGTGCCATATCTTATGTGCTGTGTTGGTGGCTATGTGTCATATCGTATGTGCTGTGTTGGTAGCTATGTGTCATATCTTATGTGCTGTGTTGGTAGCTATGTGCCATATCTTATGTGCTGTGTTGGTGGCTATGTTCCATATCTTATGTGCTGTGTTGATATCTACCATCATGTCACATCTTTATTAAAGTCAAAACATTATTTCTCTCAAAATGATTGATTATTAAGTATAAAATGATAATCAATTCTTCTTCCTCTGCGATCGCCCATGATAAATTCAGGCGTTAGGCATGACTCCTGATTTGGCGCTTCTGACTGATTTTTGCGAGAGGCCTGCTTATACTATTTGACTGGTGTCTCCTGCCATACAGGTGTTCCTTCTCAGCCTTCAGATGTAATGATCAGTTTAATGTGTTAATATACTGTTAAAATAATAATACAAAAATAACACATTCTTTAGGATCAAGATAATAAATTATTTATTTTATTTTGTAACTGAAGAAATGATAATGATAATAACAAAAGATATGTTCAATATAACATTTCATGTTCATGTACACTTGATCTTCATTTGTACACTGTACACTTCAATCTCAAACAGATAATCTTCAATGCTTTCTTCAATCTTGTACACAAATTTCACTGTGGCATTTACTTGTTAATGAAGTAGAGTTTCTGTATCAATCACTTTCAGACGATGGTAAGGACAGATATATGTACAATTCTAGATAATGAACATATGAACTGGTTGCGAGTACTTTCCTACTTTACGACAGTGTTTATAATCCAACATGGCCTCCATTTCCATGGCAACCTGTCAAGTAATTAATTTACAAGTTATATAATATTTCGTCTCAGACCACCCCTGGTACTACCTGATAAATAGTTTCTTATTTGACTGAGAAATAAGGAAGTTAGCAACCATTTGTCCTGTCCCCCTTTAAGGTTCTCTGTGGCCTCTGTGGCGCGGAGGTAAGGTGTTCGCCTCTCATGCCAAATGTGCTCAGTTCGGTTCTCGTGTGAAACGATCAGGATATTTCTCAGTGATATATGATTTTAAAATAAGCGAGATCTGGTTCCTAGTTCTATCGGAGACGGACGTTAATGTCCAGTCTTCAAGCTGAATACGTGAAAGAACTCTTGACACCAACAATCAATTAAAAAAACGAAGTTGCAAAGCAGATAAATGGAACAAAATGCATTTTAACGTTGAAGTAAAATTCATACACAGTTTCACCATTTTTATAATTACATTTTTCGTTGGCCTCACAGAGATCTTGCACTGCTGCTTATATCTTCATGTATAAGAACGAGATCTGAGCACACATGGTTATTCACCGAAGTGCAATGATGATGACACCATTATATCAATCAATCCATCAAACAATAAACAATTCTCTTTAGTTATCATTTATCGCATTGATGTTATTTTTGCAGGCGTGCTTCTATAATTTACACGAGTAGGAAATATATATGTACGAAGCAAAACTGTACAGTGAACACTAAACATATAAGCCAGCATACAGTATCAAAATGATCTGGTCTTCGAATTTTAAGGAAAACAGAAACAGCGGAAAATCAAGTGAGTCTTGTCGTCAAGTCTACAGGGAAAGACAAACAATAGAAGACAATGTGAGTTTTGTCTTTGAATTTGCAGGAAAAGATAAATAGCGGACGACAATGCGTGTCTTGTCTTCGAACCTGCAAAAAAATGAAAAACAGAGAAAGGCTAAAACATACCTAAATGAAAATCGTGGCATATCCTTTACAGAGCTTCCCCATCAACCACAGTAAACTATAGTTGGTTCCAAAATTCGTGATCATCGTTTTACCGACCGATATAAAATCATTCACTTGTCATAAGTTCTTGATTTTTACATTTTATATAGGTAACAGTGACGACCTTCCAAATGTATTTTTTTGCCCACCCAAACCTTTAGTTCTGTAAGATTTTATTATATGTTATTACTAAATTTACCGCGATGTTGATCTGGTATACTTGTCGAAATTTTACAGTACGATTGTCAAGTTTGTCTATAACTAAGCATTTCCGTGTTCCACATGCAATTCAGTGCAAGTGAAAATCAGGAATCCCTGGAATTAATCAGTTCACAATGTTTCCTACCGACTGTCATTGGCGTATATGCGCAACATTTACTTTCATTTATAGAAGTGGAAGGTATCATGTGCTCACTATGTCACCTTTCTTTTTATAATATGTAATAGGGACACGCCTTTGCAAATATTCGTCACCATTTTGTGTATTCTAAACTTTGGTTATCATTTTGTTGTGCTTATGCAAAGTTATATAACAAAAGTCGTTTTTGCATCAACTAAGCTACCTACCAATTAGTTAAACATGGATTCGTAACGTCGTGATGTATATAAGACTGCATGCACAAAATTACTTGTATCCATCAGTTAGATTTCGTACAAATTAAACCTTAGTGTGATCACAAATTTTGGAACGAACTTTAGTAGTCGTTTTTTCTAGGCACCACTTATATGTCCAGTAGTTTGTCATTGCTTTCTCAACGATGAGGTCTTTTTTTTTCCTTTCGTAAATATCCACACCGAAAAAATGTGCTTCCAAACTGCATGCAGCGGAGTTTGAACCAGGTACGTATGGGTTGTAAAACATACTATTATCGACATAGGGTCTTACCTTATAGACTTACTGCATTAAGACTTTGTAGCAATGACAAAACACATAATAACAAAGTACTGTAGTTTTACAAAATACCTAAAAAAATAACAAATACACATGTAGTATAATAACAAAGTACTATAGTTTTACAAAATACAAAAACAATAACACTACACAGCAATGTTTTGACTTAAAGGCCTTTATCAAGCAAACGATACAACAGGAGCGACGACTAGTTTACTGTGATTGATGGCGATGTTCTGTGAAGGATATGCAACGATTTTCATTTTAGTATATTGTAGCCTTCCTCTCTTTCTCGTGGTTTTTTTTTTTTTGCAGGTTGGAAGACAAGACACAAAAATACAAGTCGTAGTCTATATGTAGTATGCTGTGAAATTCGTCACTCTTATTGTATCGTTTGCTTGATAAAGGCCTTTTGGTCGAAACGTTGCTGTGTATTGTTATTATATTTTGTAAAGTTACAGTACTTTGGTATTATATGTTCCGCTATTGAAACACACAAGAAAAGATAATTTTTAATAGGTTTAATAGTTTTTGCCAAGACGTATATTCTCATAGAATGATAGTACTGAACAAAAACTAAAGGTGCGTGAATGTTGGTGAACCTATGCTTTGTTGGAAGATGAAAGAATTAATAATATATTATATATATAATTTTCTCTTTTTCACTTGCTATGAATGCATGCGTAATCATGAATGGCGCCTAATACAGCTCCTTTGATTTATTTTTGCGTTAAAACTTGCTTTCCTTGTCACCAGTGTCTCTCCAAGTTCAGGCAAGACTGACTCTGAGTTCAGAAGTATTATATTATATATTACTACACATTTGCAGTTAATTAAAGAATAGAGATACATACTTAAATGCGTCAGGGGTTTCCATGGAGTGCTGGTTGGCAATAGAGATACATACTTAAATGCGTCAGGGGTTTCCATGGAGTGCTGGTTTGCCTGCCGTTCTCATACTTAAATGCGTCAGGGGTTTCCATGGAGTGCTGGTTTGCCTGCCGTTCTCATACTTAAATGCATCAGGGGTTTCCATGGAGTGCTGGTTTGCCTGCCGTTCTCATACTTAAATGCGTCAGGGGTTTCCATGGAGTGCTGGTTTGCCTGCCGTTCTCATACTTAAATGCGTCAGGGGTTTCCATGGAATGCTGGTTTGCCTGCCGTTCTCATACTTAAATGCGTCAGGGGTTTCCATGGAGTGCTGGTTTGCCTGCCGTTCTCATACTTAAATGCTTCAGGGGTTTCCATGGAGTGCTGGTTGGCAATAGAGATACATACTTAAATGCGTCAGGGGTTTCCATGGAGTGCTGGTTTGCCTGCCGTTCTCATACTTAAATGCATCAGGGTTTCATGGAGTGCTGGTTTGCCTGCCGTTCTCATACTTAAATGCATCAGGGTTTCCATGAGTGCTGGTTTGCCTGCCGTTCTCATACTTAAATGCGTCAGGGGTTTCCATGGAGTGCTGGTTTGCCTGCCGTTCTCATACTTAAATGCGTCAGGGGTTTCCATGGAATGCTGGTTTGCCTGCCGTTCTCATACTTAAATGCGTCAGGGGTTTCCATGGAGTGCTGGTTTGCCTGCCGTTCTCATACTTAAATGCGTCAGGGGTTTCCATGGAGTGCTGGTTGGCAATAGAGATACATACTTCAATGCGTCAGGGGTTTCCATGGAGTGCTGGTTTGCCTGCCGTTCTCATACTTAAATGCATCAGGGGTTTCCATGGAGTGCTGGTTTGCCTGCCGTTCTCATACTTAAATGCATCAGGGGTTTCCATGGAGTGCTGGTTTGCCTGCCGTTCTCATACTTAAATGCGTCAGGGGTTTCCATGGAGTGCTGGTTTGCCTGCCGTTCTCATACTTAAATGCGTCAGGGGTTTCCATGGAGTGCTGGTTGGCAATAGAGATACATACTTAAATGCTCAGGGTTTCCATGGAGTGCTGGTTTGCCTGCCGTTCTCATACTTAAATGCGTCAGGGGTTTCCATGGAGTGCTGGTTTGCCTGCCGTTCTAAAAGTTGTGGGTTCCATTTTAAACAGAAAAACATGTGCACTATTTTCCTGAGATCCCTGGCATTGTTGCTGGAGCTACAGGATTCGTGCTTTTTGCATCATACTTGGCAGGTGATGTGTGATTTCTATCATAAAAGACAGATCCTAATGTGGAAACCGGTGCAATGAAGTTACTCCTTCAGCTTTGGAACCTTTTTATTTACATGGCTCATTCTTTTAACAACTGTCATAGTTTATAGTTTGAGAGGTCGACCTAAGGAGACCCTGAAGCAAACTTTGCTGAGAGAGGCAGGAAATATCCGTCTCAGTTCCATGGAGGAGATTGAGCGAGTTGCCCAGGATAGAGCGGTATGGAGAAATTGCTTGCAGGCCCTATGTAACGTATAACGGTATTATTATAGTTTATATTATGTTGACATATACAACTTACAACAACGCTGGGCCTGTACACGAGACTAAAATAAAAAAACACCCAATGGAAAGTAAAGATATATATATATATATATATATATATATTATATGAGAGAGAGAGACTGTCAAATTATAGTGCATATCCTTCCTCTTTTTCCTGCCCTTAACATGCACGTCGTTAGGTACTGATTGGGAACATCTCAATGTCGGAGCATTCCATATCTGTCAGTTTTAGGATTTCATCTGAACGTTATTTACACTGAAGCCTTTCCACATTTTGAGAAAGTAACTCCATGTCTAGCTCTTGTAGGTCTTCGTGTGATTCAGTTCTCTCAGCAACCTCAAGTTTTGGTTTGTGACTTCATCTATTTTTGCCACACCCAAAACCTTTTCGGACGGATCAAATTTTTAATTCTCGAATTTTCGTTGAAAAAAACCCCAAAAGTACATTACTTAAGGATAAACACATATTTTTAATAAAATATTTCTCAGTGCAAACCAATATATATATATATATACTCCTCTTATTACGCTATGCGTTACATAGAGACTGCACGTCATTTCTCCATACCGCTCTTATCTGATCAACATGTTCAATCTCTTTATGAAATTGGAGTCCGATATTTCATGCCGCTTTCAGTAAAGCACGTTTCTGGGATTTTCTATTCGTTCTTTCTGTCTTAAACCCTTTGCTGCCCACTTATTTGCCGGCTTTCTGATTCTATGATCGATTCTTAGAGTATGCCATAATCTTTTTGATAACATTTGTTACTAGTGGCTGACCAAACATTTGTCTCATTTCATCACTTTTTCTAAATTCGTCCCACTTTATATATATATATATATATATATATATATATATATATATATATATATATATATATATATATATCGGGCAGACATTTCTTCTCAAATATATTCGACTTCTTACTTATTTACTTATATGTATGTATATGTATGTATATATTTTATATTATATATATATATATATTTATTTATATATTTATATCAGTGGCGGTTCGTGACTATTTTGCTGGTGGGGTCAGACAAATATTTTTGGGAAAAATCATGGATTTGGGTGGTTACTTTTTAATTTATAAAATAATAAATACACGCTACACATTACTTTTGGTGGGGCCCTGCCCTCTGGCCCTAATGATGAGCCGCCTCTGATTTATATATCTATATATACGTCCGTCAACAAAACGTACTGAAATAGTCGAAAATTAAAAAAACATTTAAATTCCATTCATTAGTATTCTTTTGTAAATGGATTATTTCCCGAATTACACACATTCAGGTACAATGAGGGTACGGTCTTCAAGGATAATCAGGATGGAAGTGGGTTGGTGATCGTGTGGAGAAGAATTAGCATACAAGACAGATCTCTGTTTACAGTTGTCAGAAACATGAAGGTCTCCTCTACCTTGATGAGATTCTGCAATGTCGGGTAATTCCATCGCTGCAAGTTATTGGACTCAATGAAGTCTTACAAAACGACCATATAAGATCACTCCATTTGCATTCAGAATGTGATTTTCTACAACAAACGGGTGTCAATAGAATGGATAAATCTGTCAACATTGTGATATGAATCAAATAGAACATCAGGGGGACAGGTTTCAGCAACGGCTCTCAGGCCCAGCCTCAACTGGGTACTAGAGATGATCTGGGAAAGTAAAGGCGGCCGACGTGATGCTGACCACATCACCCAACGTGTGCCAACGGTCAATGAATAATACAGGCCTAACACTGTATTGCCCTATAATACCACAAGGTATGAAAGGGTTCCTTTACTTTACTTTTACTGGATTCTCCGAAAGGAGTTAATTCTTATTTTTCATGTTTGTTGGCCTACTCGCTCTGATATAACCAATAAAATGTTCGCCTTAGGTTGAAAGGAGCGTGCCTCGGCTTAAAGAGGCTTTAATCCCGTACTAAACAAACAAACGAAATGCATGAATATAACTCATTACGACTATTAAATTCAGATGAATGTTTCCTACATATTGGTTCAGCTGACATAATCATTCCAAAAAAAAGTTTAGTATACATATTTAAATATATATAATAGGTTCAGCTGAATATATCTATTCCTGTAGGTTTAGCAGAAATATTCATACAAATAGGTTTGCTAACATATTCACACAAGTAGGTTTAGCAGAAATATTCATACAAATAGGTTTGCTAACATATTCACACAAGTAGGTTTAGCAGAAATATTCATACAAATAGGTTTGCTAACATATTCACAGAAGTAGGTTTAGCAGAAATATTCATACAAATAGGTTTGCTAACATATTCACACAAGTAGGTTTAGCAGAAATATTCATACAAATAGGTTTGCTAACATATTCACACAAGTAGGTTTAGCAGAAATATTCATACAAATAGGTTTGCTAACATATTCACAGAAGTAGGTTTAGCAGAAATATTCATACAAATAGGTTTGCTAACATATTCACAGAAGTAGGTTTAGCATATATATTCATACAAATAGGTTTGCTAACATATTCACACAAGTAGATTTAGCAGAAATATTCATACAAATAGGTTTGCTAACATATTCACACAAGTAGGTTTAGCAGAAATATGCATACAAATAGGTTTGCTAACATATTCACAGAAGTAGGTTTAGCAGAAATATTCATACAAATAGGTTCGCTAACATATTCACACAAGTAGGTTTAGCAGAAATATTCATACAAATAGGTTTGCTAACATATTCACAGAAGTAGGTTTAGCAGAAATATTCATACAAATAGGTTTGTTAACATATTCACACAAGTAGGTTTAGCAGAAATATTCATACAAATAGGTTTGCTAACATATTCACAGAAGTAGGTTTAGCAGAAATATTCATACAAATAGGTTTGCTAACAAATTCACAGAAGTAGGTTTAGCAGAAATATTCATACAAATAGGTTTGCTAACATATTCACACAAGTAGGTTTAGCAGACATATTCATACAAATAGGTTTAGCAGACATATCGACACAAATAAATTTAGCAGACATGTTCACACAAGTAGGTTTAGCAGTCATATTCATATACATGTGTTTAGCAGACATATTCACACAAGTAGGTTTAACAGACATATTCACACAAGTAGGTTTAGCAGACATATTCATATACATGTGTTTAGCAGACATATTCATATACATAGGTTTAGCAGACATATTCACACAAGTAGGTTTAGCAGACATATTTACACAAGTAAATTTAGCAGACATATTCTTATACATAGCTTAAGCAGACATATTCTTATATCTCATTCATTCATAAAAATTCCTGAAACGAACATATTCTAACAAATAAACATATAATTTGTCAAATGCGTGTGAGTTAGGACATTAGCGAATAACACGATATATCTGCACCATTCACAAATAATAAACCTTATAGAAAGAAGTCCAACAACTCTTAGTTAAACTATTTAAAGATTATGAGAGAAAGTAATATATAATGTTTCAACATCCATGTCCATTATCACATGAGTATAATATAATAGAACAACGGTTTCCAAACTTTGCATTATCGCAGACACCTTTTTAAATACATTTTGCTACCACGTACCTCCTAAAAGTTGATATAGATGTGAAATTTGAACAGAAATGAATTATCTGTGTGTTACAATAGTAAATAATGTTCTCAGAATACGGGAAACTTCAAATGGTCTTTCATTTTGTCCTGATAGATATTTAGACTCCAGTCTGGTCGGGATCCCTTGATTTCGCCATGGAACTAGTTCATCACTGTTTTTATACATATTTTAAAATTTATTTTTCTGTTTGAAATGTCAAAGATCATCATATTTCTTCAGGCCATTCAAGACATCATGTGTGTACCTCGCGAACTCCCGGGGGTTGACGGACCCTAGCCTGGGAAACGCTGTTTTAGAAGACTGTAATAAAATGATCAATGTTTCATATAGTTCTGCCAGGAAACAGAAAGTATGTGCTTCTCTTATTCCTATGTATATATATTATCCTTTCCTACACACTTTATCCTATATACGTGATAATGTGTCACTCATCATCATTATCAGGTGCCGTGTCGGCTGGCGTAGACGTTCATAGATCTCCAAAAATCTCTGTCTCTGGTGTTTACTATCATCTCATATGTTGACCGTCTTCCGTACCATGAAGTCAAGATATCCAAAATGTTCTCTCTCTCTGTTTACCTTTGTTTGGTCTACTCTCGATTTTACCGGTCGATACAATGTGTTCTAAACCTCCTTTTCTCATCACATGCACGAAAAAGGATGACTGCCTCTATGTGTAACTAAATGTTACAACTAAGTAACCTTCCTATCCGCAACAGATATTCCAATACGTGTTACAGGTCAGTGTCTTTCTTGTCTCTACAAATCTTCTATTACTTGTTACATCTTAGTAACTTACACATCCCTAAATATCTTCTACAACTTAGTAACTTCCACATTCCTACTTATTTCATACAACCCAGTAACTCACATATCCCTACATATCTCCTGCAACTCAGTGACTCACATATCCCTACATATCTCCTACAACCCAGTAACTCACATATTCCTACATATCTCCTACAACTCAGTGACTCACATATCCCTACATATCTCTTACAACCCAGTAACTCACATATCCCTACATATCTCCTGCAACTCAGTGACTCACATATCCCTACATATCTCTTACAACCCAGTAACTCACATATCCTACATATCTCTACAACTCAGTAACTCACATATCCCTACATATCTCCTACAACTCAACAGCTTCCACATTCTACATATCTCCTAGCGTATTACACTCAGTAACTTACATATCCCTAATATCTCCGTGTATCATAACTCAGTAACTCACATACCCTACATATCTCCACTATCAACTCAGTAACTCACATACCCTACATATCTCCGCTATACAACTCAGTAACTTCAAATCTCTATATATCTCCTACAGCTCAGTAACTCACACTCTACATATCTCCCGCTTACAACTCAGTAACTTCACATATCCCTATATATCTCCAGCGTTTATAACTCAGTAACTCACATATCCTATATATTTCCAGCGTATTACAACTCAGTAACTCACATACTCTACATATCTCCCCAGCTATTACAACTCAATAACTACATAATCCTATATATCTCCTACAGCTCAGTAACTACACATCTCTACATATCTCCCCGTATTACAACTCAGTAACTCACATATCCTATATCTCCCAGCGTATTACAACTCAGTAACTCACATATCCTATATATCTCCCAGCTTATTACACCTCAGTAACTCACAATTCTACATATCTCCTACAACTCATAGCTTCACATCTCATAGTCTCCTACAACTCAGTAACTCACATATCCCTATATATCTCCCCAGCGTATTATAACTCAGTAACTCACATACCCTACATATCTCCTACAACTCAGTAACTCACATATCCCTACATATCTCCTACAACTCAGTAACTCACATACCCCTACATATCTCCTACAACTCAGTAACTCACATACCCTACATATCTCCTACAACTCAGTAACTCACATACCCTACATATCTCCTACAACTCAGTAACTCACATACCCTACATATCTCCTACAACTCAGTAACTCACATACCCTACATATTCTCTAGAACTCAGTAACTCACATACCCCTATATATCTGCTACAACTCAGTAACTCACATACCACTATATATCTCCCACAACTCAATAACCCCCACATCTATACATATCTCCCCAGCGTATTACAACTCAGTAACTCACATATCCCTACATATCTCCCCAGCGTATTACAACTCAGTAACTTTCAAATCTCTGCAGATTTCCTCCCAATCATTTAAAACAACTTGTCTCTTATAATATTCGTACAATTTATTATCGTCATCAAAATCATCATCATCCTCGTCATCAGAAGGCTTATCTATAACAATCTTTGGTGTCTGTCTTCTCTTACATATAGAATCTGATTTAGTAGCACAAACTTCTGTCTTCTTTGAGTCAGTTATTTCAGTTAAAGTTGGAGCTGATGTTGAACCTCTAAACACAACAAAACTATTTACATAGCAGAAACCTTCACCGAAAAATCTGTCAGTATTTACCAGATCCGAAAATGTATCAGATTTCATTCTAGTTCTATTGGTTCTGTATTCACAGTTTCTGTAAATTAAATCTTCTTCTGATCTTCTCAGGTGAGATTTTGGTACAGAAGGTAATGGTATATGTACAGATGAATCACTGGGACTCTTCGTCATAGTTGAAGATGTTTTACTTTCTGATTGAGCAATGATGGCTGAAATAGAATCTTCCAGGATATCAATAACATGTGAAACTTCAGCAACATGATGTGTATAACTATTTGCTGATTTGAACATGCCATTGTCAAGTTTAGTTATAATTTGTAGAGAGTTAACGCAGTCAGTGTTTCTATTAGTATTTGGCAGATGAAGCACTCCTGAGTCTAGAACAGATTCAGTAGATGTGTTAAAGGCTTTAGCAGTGGAATATATATCAAGGTTCTCCCCCGAGCGTAGTCAAACTTGACAGGGTGGTGGGGTTGATGACGGTGGGACTGCTGATCTTCCAGGGGTAGTAATTGCTACTGTTTCCGTTGCCATTTCTGACTCTCCATTGGCTCGCATGCTGATCTTTTTTTTCATCAATTGATCATTCTTCATGCATGTCTCCTCCAGACCTAACGTTCTGAAGCAGTATCGTCGAATCTTTCTATCCATGACACCGTATATGATTGGATTGCAGCTGTTAGCAACGGCGTAAACAACAGAAATACCCACGTAAAAGTCAGCACTAAGCTCAAGTTTACGGTCAATGAAGCGAACGATGCCATAAGGTAGATACCCTAAAATTATCAGCAAAAAAACTATTCCGAACATCTTTGTGACTTGAATTTCTCGTCGGAGCCATTCTCGCTTACGTGTTGCTCTGATGGCGCTGGATGAGCGAAACACTTTAACAAATATAGCGATGTAAGAAGCAATGAGAATAATAGATGGCAGCATTTGTAGAGTAACACTTACAAACATTGTATACAGTCCAAACTCTTTTCTAGCCAAACATCGAATGAGTTTCGGTTGAAATTGTGACATTTTACCTAGATGTGGATTGATCATGAATAACAATGGAACGATTCTGGCAAAAGACAAGACAAAAATTGTGTAGGCTTTCTTTGAAATCTTCTTGTAGAAGCTATTGAAGCATACAACAATAAGGCGGTGTATGGATATCAATGCAGTATGCCACAGAGATGATCCCATAAGAAGTACGGTAAAATGCATAACCATCTCACAGATTGCCAATCCCATGGTCCACTGCATCAGGAAGTAAGATACCAGAACGATCATGTTGTTGATACTGAGGTTAAGTATATCGTTTATACACAGGCTGACTATGAAAACATTGGTTGTACTTTTGAGGTCCCGATTGGTTAAGATGACAAACGAGGTCAGTATGTTACCGAAGAGCCCCCATAACAGAGCTATCAACATTACAATAGCGCCTATGTGTAGGGCCATGGCTGATGGAAGTTCATGTGAGTTAAAATTGTTACCGTTCTGATTACTACTACTGTTGAAAGCATCTGATAAGTTGATTGTATAGTTGATAAGATCATGTCCATTGATCTGGATATCAATAAAGCGTTGTGACGCCATTTTAAGGGACAATTTTACCGAATACAAGTCAAGATATTTGGGACCAAAGTTGTGTTTTCCTTTCTTTAAACTTTCTGTTTATCTAAAAATGTCTTCATGTTATTTATGAAGTCATTCGTGAGTACGTTTAGATTTCAGAAGAACAATTCATTCCTTTAGACACAAAGTTATAATAAATAATCCATTTATACTATACGTCTTGTTGATAAAGTATGAAATAGCCAAACAAGATCCAATAGTTTCCAATAGAAATATAAAATGTTGACACGGAATCACCAATATACAATTAAATGTTGCTCTGAAAACAAATTTTGCTGACCTCAGTGTTAGTTATATCTATTTTTCAATCTAAATTCCTCCTTTTATTTGCGAACATCAGATCTTCTATATGGTTTTTTAATATGTTCTAGTGGTATCTCTAGTTTCTAATAATGAACAACATGATCCCCCTCCTGAACGGGCATACGTCTCGTGAGTCTTCGAAAATTTAGAATAGATCTCCTGGTCAGATTGAGATGTCTACGACTCACAAATTGGACCCTTTTTTTCCCCTGGTCTAATTATAGTAAGATGGGAAACACGGTGAAGATTGTCATCAATCATGAAATGGAGAATAATTTAATCTGCTACAACTGATGAAGATCATGTACACACACACATTTCATAGTTGCAGGAATTGGTTTGTTTCCATGCCAGGCAGTCTTGAACTGTTAGAAGAGAAAAAATGAACGCCTTTTAAAATACACATTGCAAATATTAACCTTTTCATTAATGAATATTAACATACACATTGCAAACATTAACCTTTCATTAATGAATATTAACATACACATTGCAAACATTAACCTTTCATTAATGAATATTAACATACACATTGCATACATTAACCTTACATTAATGAATATTAACATACACATTGCAAACATTAACCTTTCATTAATGAATATTAACATACACATTGCAAACATTAACCTTTCATTAATGAATATTAACATACACATTGCATACATTAACCTTTCATTAATAAATATTAACATACACATTGCAAACATTAACCTTTCATTAATGAATATTAACATACACATTGCATACATTAACCTTTCATTAATGAATATTAACATACACATTGCAAACATTAACCTTTCATTAATGAATATTAACATATACATTGCAAACATTAACCTTTCATTAATGAATATTAACATACACATTGCATACATTAACCTTACATTAATGAATATTAACATACACATTGCAAACATTAACCTTTCATTAATGAATATTAACATATACATTGCAAACATTAACCTTTCATTAATGAATATTAACATACACATTGCATACATTAACCTTTCATTAATAATATTAACATACACATTGCAAACATTAACCTTTCATTAATGAATATTAACATACACATTGCAAACATTAACCTTTCATTAATGAATATTAACATACACATTGCAAACATTAACCTTTCATTAATGAATATTAACATATACATTGCAAACATTAACCTTTCATTAATGAATATTAACATACCATTGCAAACATAACCTTTCATTAATGAATATTAACATACACATTGCAAACATTAACCTTTCATTAATGAATATTAACATATACATTGCAAACATTAACCTTTCATTAATGAATATTAACATACACATTGCATACATTAACCTTTCATTAATAAATATTCAACATCTACACATTGCAAACATTAACCTTTCATTAATGAATATTAACATACACATTGCATACATTAACCTTTCATTAATGAATATTAACATACACATTGCATACAATAACCTTACACTAATGAATTTTAAAATGCATAATTCGTTCTGCTCTTCAACTGTCATTGGATATTAGTCGAAGTTGTAGTAAGTGACACAAGACTATTTATCATTGTAGAGTCGATTAGTGCCGCAAGAAAATCTAGATAGGTCTGTCGATATTCTACGTAGATTTCCCATTAATTGGTCTATGGTTTTCACTACATTCACCACAATTCTCAAACAAGTTGTTTTTATTGCATAATTTGCTTTATGAATCAAGACAAAACTGCATAGTAATAGATTGTTTGGCCAAAACAAATCATCGCCGGTGCATGCAAGCGAAATAATTAATATCAATAAACTAATTTCAATAACAAATTGAATAATAATATAGTAAAGCCAAACACGAAAAGCAAAAGTTAGAAGTAATGAAGTTGAAACTACTTTTCTTTGTATATTTAACAAATTATATTAGCTATATAGATCCCAGCAAAAGTCATAAATATTCTGACAGATTTATACTCAAATAACTAGTACTTTATCAGACAGACATCACGGACCACACAGCAGATGGTACAAGATAAATTCAGCTGTTCGTCAGGGGTGTATTATTTCCCCATTACTATTCCTACTTGTTATCGACAGGGTAATGAAGAGAAAAACTGAAGATGGTGGCAGGGGAATTACCTGGGGACTAACGAAGAGACTTGAAGTCATTAATTTTACGGACCGCATATCTCTGTTAGCACACACTAACACACAGGAGGAAACAAAGCAAGTCGATTGATCAACCCAGTAAGTGTTCAACATACCAGAACAAAGACATATCAATAGTGAGGCAGTATTTCAACATATCAGAACAAAGACATATCAATAGTGACGCAGTATTTCAACATATCAGAACAAAGACATATCAATAGTGACGCAGTATTTCAACATATCGGACATAAAACATATCAATAGTGACGCAGTATTTAAACATATCAGAACAAAGACATATCAATAGTGACGCAGTATTTAAACATATCAGAACAAAGACATATCAATAGTGACGCAGTATTTCAACATATCGGAGAATAAATATATCAATAGTGAAGCAGTATTTCAACATATCGGCACATAGACATATCAATAGTGACGCAGTATTTAAACATATCAGAACAAAGACATATCAATAGTGACGCAGTATTTCAACATATCAGAATAAATATCAATAGAAGCAGTATTTCAACATACAGAACAAAGACATATAAAGTGACGCAGTATTTCAACATATCAGAACAAAGACATATCAATAGTGACGCAGTATTTAAATAAATCAGAACAAAGACAGATCAATAGTGACGCAGCGCTTAAATATACCTTAACATATACCGTATTATTAACTTTATGTCTGGTGGTGTCTTGTCAAGAAGTAACCAAATGTCGTCATGACTGCTTCGTGATTCAATTTTCAGATCACGTTGTGCTTCATCAAGCTGTCATTTTTATGTCTCTTTTTAGTTCCCCCTATGGAGTCTGAATAATTTAAATGCTGGTGTTGGTAACGATGAGTTTTCTAGGAACATGGCAGATCTAATTCAGGCGTATAGTTGATATTGTAGTATGTTTGTCGTGCTGCTTACTTCGAGTCATATGTTTTTTGTTTATGATTTTGTCTGATCAATGTGTTCGATTGATTTTTCTTAAAAATGATTTTCAAAAAAGTGAGCTGTGACCTGAGTAAAGTCACAGACTGTCGCTGTTAGATCTGATTTAGTGGTTGAATATATAATACTATCTTGTTCAATGTTTACAACCAAAGCTGTCATGTAAACTGTCACTGCTGTCACGTAAGCGACCACTGCTGTGATGTAAACTACCACTGCTGTGATGTAAGCTACCACTGCTGTGATGTAAACTACCACTGCTGTATGTAAACTACCACTGATGTCATGTAAACTACCACAGCTGTCATGTAACTACCACTGCTGTCATGTAAACTACACTGCTGTCAATTAAGCTACCACTACTGTCATGTAAACTATCACTGCTGTCAGTAAGCTACACTGCTGTGATGTAAACTACCACTGCTGTCATGTAAACTATCACTTCTATGATGTAAACTACCACTGCTGTCATGTAAACTACCACAGCTGTCATGTAAACTACCACTGCTGTCATGTAAACTACAACTTCTGAAATCGTAAGATACCACTGCTGTCACATAAACTACAACTGCTGCCATTTAAACTACAACTGTTGTCATGTAAACTACCACTACTGTCATGTAAACTACCACTACTGTCATGTAAACAATCACTGCTGTCACGTAAATTGTCACTGCTGTCACGTAAAATACCCCTTCCGTTTTGTAACCTTCATCTGCTGCTATGTACGCTACCACTGTTGTCACGTAAACTACAACTGTTGTCATGTAAACTACCACTGCTGTCATGTAAACTACCACTGCTGTCATGTAAACTACAACTGCTGTCATGTAAGCTACCCTTGCTGTCATATAAACTACCACTGTTCTCAAATACATTACCACTGTTGTCATGCAACCGTAATTGTTGCTTCTCAATATGTTTTTCCACGACAGTTCTTGAAGAAATTATTTGATCTGAGCAGCTTCTCCCAAATCTAACACCACAATGGTCTTGATAAATTAATTTCTGTACTTTCTATAGTCTTCTACAGTCTTTGATATAACTAAACGAAACAGACTATTTACGTAACTAGAGAACAGATGAAAGTTTCTAATGAATACATTGAGTTCCCTCATATATATTGAAAGCTCTGCACAATACATCGCTGAAACTATCTAGTTTAATGTTGTTCATTGTGTTTGTCTGTATTCAAAGTCTATCCCATTAAAGTCAAACACAAATCAGTTTCAGTACTTTTTATTGAACAAAGTGTTGACATTGTGGTCAATAGGAAACTGTCGTTAGTTAACACCGATGAAGTGTTATATGTTTGTTAGTTTTATGTATTTAGTCATTTGAAGCGTGGGAGTTTAAATGTTTATGAGCAATTAAGCTTCTTCTTTCTTGATTTGTTGTCACATTGTCAGCGAGTTGTTGTCCAGTGTTGTGATTTTATGTTTGTGTCTTGCGCTGTTCTAAATATTTGGATATATTTCATGGTGTTGTTGTCATATTTGCTGTTAAATTATGAGCATAGAAGATCATATGTGGTTTATGAACATATGTGGTTTTACAGAAGAATGGTGCGAATACCATGGACTGCTAAAATGATTAATGTTAAGGTGTTGAATAAGATCAAGACACAGAGAAAGCCTATGATCAATATAAGAAGGAGGCAGTCATCGTATTTCAGGCACGTGATGAGGAGACGAAGTTTAGAACACATTGGGGTAGTCAAAGGCTCATGGCGGAGCATGGGCCAGGGTTAGTGAAGGGCGCGCTAACCAAGACCCTGCCCCCTACCTCCACGTGGTGACCATGGAAACAGACTTAGGTTTCGGTCTGGCAGGGATCGGAGAGAATTACTGGTAGTGGTAGCAGTGCAAGTACGAAGAAAATGTACGAATCTCCTGGCAGAAATCTCCGAAGCATGAGACTCCATACACAAACTCCTCGACGTGTAAGCCAAAGTTCCCGCCACAAATTACCAGTTTATCTGCCGATAAGGAAACATGAAAGGATGAGAGGTGCATCCAGTGACGTGCCCACGCAGGGCGAAGCTCGAAGCCCTGAGGAGGGGACAAACATTGCCAGCTCGTGGGCAAGAATAAATGTCAGAGCGTAACGAATAAAAGTCTACCCTAGTGTCGGTACGAGGAAAGATTGCAAATGACTCCGCATCGGTGGCCTAGTGCAGACACATGTACTGGGCATGGTTTGCCGAGCGCAAAACAAAGAGTTGCGTTTTAGTGTATAACGAAACTACCTGCCCTGGGAAAACCGTGCAAGGTACTATTCCGATAACAATTAACATCCCCGGAAGAACTGAGGTGGGTGATGCTTAACGGAACTGCTAGGCTTTGGACAACCGGGCAAGGTACTATTGCAGTCACAACTAACATCCCCGAAAGAACTGGGGCGGGTGATGGTGGCGAGCGCAAAATTCTCAGTTGCGTTGCTAGCGCCGACTGAAACAACCCTCTACATTTTTTGTGCTTGGCCCCAGGCCGGTGTCTTCCGAGGTTAACTGCAAATTGCCACGCACCAACGCGCGTCTAGAAAAGGCTGAGAATGTTCCTACTCTGGATCAAACTCAAAATTAACGGTAAAGTAAGGTCGACAATGTAAAGATCTGACAGGCTGTCCGGGTCCAAACATTGGCGAAGGCCGATACTTTACACGGTGTTTTATACGAGTAAGACGCTGTCCGAGGATAAGCTTATACGCCCCTAGAAATGTTTCTAATCCGGAACGACCTCACAGTCAGAAAGGGCATAACAGCGTAACTCAGTGTCTTGACGAAGATTACAAAGCCCAAATATACGGCAAAGCTGATCGAAAAGGCGTAGATCTGGGCCGACATAGTCGGCAGAAAGGATCGTACCCTAGGGAAAGTTCACCCTAGTAAATCAAAAGCTGGCTGAAACCGGACGGGCGGGCCTAGTCACCATAGACGCACAATCGACCCGACGTAGATCACCCGTTCTTGCCAGTGGACCAATTATACATCACAATAAGAATGATAAAATTGACCGTGAAGAACGTTCGCAAGAGAGAGAGAACACATTGGGACAACCGATAAAATCGAGGGTAGACGAGACAGAGGAAGACAGAGAGAGAAAATGTGGATAGCCTGGCTTCATGGCACGGTAGAACGTCAACATCTGAGTTGATAGCAAACACCAAAGTCAGGGATTTATGGAGAAACATGATCACCTACGGCAGCCGGCGTGGCACCTGATGATGATCATGAACAGAGCAACATAATAACTAAACAAATATAGACGTTATTTAATATTAAATGTATCATTTTCTTCAGTTTCAAACATCAGTATATAGGTCTCACGTTAAAGTCTGGGGTCTCGTGTTACTAGAACTGCGGACCTACTGGCAAGAAAGCATAACGATCATTCTAGAAGTTTAAAAGTACGACAAAGCGAGACTTGAGGTTATCGTTCTCAAAGATAAGTGAAAGATGATCTCCAGAAAACGACGACTCAATCCAAATTTAGAAAGCACTGAGACAAGTGTTATATTTCCTTGACTATAACGATACTAGATTATACATCCCTGTCGTAACGCGTTGGACTGCGGGTGACAAGCCCTCTGTGAGTGCAGGTTCAATTCCAAGGACTGGCAGAAAAAGCCACAGATTCCCCAGATTTACGATGTTCGTGGCACCGAACCGAAGAGTTACGATGTCCATGACACCGAGCCGAAGATCTGAAAGCTCAAGGGCTTCTGGATCGAAAAAAAAAATAATAGCAATAGAGACATATTTTCAATGTCAAAAATGTTACAGGCGTATAATTAACTTCCTGTACATATTGCCTAGCATAAATGATGCATAAAGATATAGTATATATGGGATCCAAGCAGAATATGAAAGGTAGAAGAATCGGAATCTGTGTGGTAAGGGCCTACATAGATGCCAAGTTAGATGAAAATGTCAGTGCCAAAGTAACTGCGCAGTAGCTACTATGAGTTATCTCATGAGCTCAACTTTGTCGGGACATAAATACATTTTATATGTCAAGATTTTCAGTTTACTTTCACTGAACACATCATCATCATTATCATCATCATTATCATCATCATTTATCATCATCATTATCAACTAAGCTTGTCCCTTCTGGAACTTGGTTTCCATGACAATAGTCCTTAAAATTGCTATGTTCTGTGCAAGATGTCCGGGGTCAACAGCAGTCATTCTCAGCTCGTCAAGTACATCCAGCACCCATTGTCTTCTAGGTCTCCCTCTCGCCCTTCTTTCAGACCCCGTTCCTTCTAGAATTCTCTTCTCCGTGAACTCATGTCGTTTAATGTGTCCGAAATATTTAATTATCCTTGTTTTTACTGTTATTTCATTACATATTCTCTTTACAATCAAGATGTTGCAAAGCAGAAGCATTTGTTCTTTTCTCTGTGTATGATATTCTAAACATTCTTCTATAACATTTGCATTCAAAGGCATTGATGATCTTCTCTACCGCTTTGTCAATGGTCCATGTTCCTATCCTCAATGAAATGTAAATAGAAATGATACCTGCGTACATAAGTGCATTCAATGCAGTTCAACTCTTCCGATCGACTTCCTAATGTTAGTTAATTGCATATTCTTTTCAAGACTTTGCTAATCAACCCCAGCTTTTTAAAGCTGTTTGCGATTTTCTAGACATTATTACGTTCAGTAGTTTGCCGTTCTTTCTGAACGGGTCTGCCATCGTCCTTTGTAAAAATCCAAGCGAAATAATCCAGCGTGATTTAAACTCAGAACGTCAGGGTTAATAGACCAAGTCACTATCCCTAAGCACACACGCCACCGAGCATACAAATGCATGCATGCTTTGTACACTAACGGAACTATCATCTTAATGTTCTCGCGCACTCTGTAACCTTGTGATGTTGATTGAAGTAACATATCTATCTCTCTATCCCGCACACTACACCACCGTGTTAGCTTGCGATTAAACCTCACCACCTTCTTTTCCCAGTTCAATCAGATGGTTCAATGCCAATGATACTATTTCACATATGTAAAGCAAAGTTCACTTATGATATCCACCCTGTTTATAATTTTTACCCGTATTTTTATATTGTGTCCTTACCCAGCAGTGCTGTAACGGGTGGACCCAGTAACGGTTGAATATGTAAACATTCAGAGAGTCTTGAGTCTTGAATGAGTCTCACGGAATTTTGTTTAAATATTTTAGTTGCCTATCGTCTCTATTAATTAAGACTTTTGCACCCTCTGTCCGCAATCAAGTTTTGATCTTAGCTAAACAGCCGAGAAGCGATCTTTTTCCTATTTGTTGTAAGTGATGTTTTAGTTCTTATTTTCTTCTTCTTAGAACCTTCATATCGACCCTTTGTTAAACACTCTGTGCAATCTGTATGTGATCCGAGCCTTTAGAGGGTTGTACATTATGCAATTCGCCGACAAGAAGCCAGCACATCTGATTTCTACGACGCGTTTTATTTATAGGCTAGCTTCCTAGATTCCTACATGAGTCGACTCCTACGATATGTCTTGCAGGTCACAGTGGTACTATTCTTTGCTTCCTTGCGGGCTCCGGAACCACACGAGCGGACGTATTAGTTAATTATCTGCCCTTTCATTACCGCCCCGCCCCCCACCCAACTCCTTACCCTCCTTCCTTTGCATGTCAACATATGTAAAGCCATTATAACTTCTTAAGGCATGATTGCCGAATTGCTACTGTTTACTGATTCAGTACGAAGGTTACCTATATCGATTTTGCTGAACATACTCATGGAGTTTGTTTTGTTATCGTCGCATGCGTCTTTGTTGTTGTTGTTGTTCTAACAGCCACTCAAATTCCACAAAGAACAGCAACTATCTCCATTATTGCGTGTGGCGTGGTTGAATTGAAATTAGAGAAGACGTCCTTTCAGCTAACTTCCCCTAAAACAATGATGTGCAAAGCTGAAGAAAGTCTGCACACAAATAGTGCATTTATAATTTGAAAGACATTAATTCAACAGAGGATGTATTATGCTAACCTTTCTGCACTTGCATGTGACTTGTTCATGTACGATATTATATGTACTCGTGTCTCTCATGACTTATGTGATGTTTTTATACTCAGTGACTCCATGACTTATGTCATGTTTTTATACTTAGTGACTCTATGACTTATGTCATGTTTTTATACTTAGTGACTCCATGACGTATGTCATGTTTTTATACTTAGTGACTCCATGACTTATGTCATGTTTTTATACTCAGTGACTCCATGACTTATGTCATGTTTTTATACTTAGTGACTCCATGACTTATGTCATGTTTTTATACTCAGTGACTCCATGACTTCTTTCATGTTTTTATACTTAGTGACTCCATGACTTATGTCATGTTTTTATACTCAGTGACTCCATGACTTATGTCATGTTTTTATACTCAGTGACTCCATGACTATGGTTCATAAAGTTCAAACAGGAAGGGTGAGACGAAACTGGTACAGAGAGGGATCAAAGAAATCACCTTCATTTTTGTCCTGGGCACGCAGGAGTCAGAGGTAATGAACAAGCTGATAGATTGGTTGGCATGGCTACCATATCAGAGGGAGCTGCCATGGACCGAAATGACATTCTTAAAGCACTGAGAGAGCCTTTTCGAACAGAAGAGCTTCAGGGCTGTGAATTCCACTCGCTGACCAGATTGAGAGAGACGGGTGTCAATATTGGTGCAGCCCGAAAAGAACTACATACCGAATATGCAAATATTCTGATTAATCAACATTGAACTGACTTGTTGGGCAGGCTGAACGCTGCTGGATTTGCTGAAGCGGAGATCGGAGCACCTATGAACATGTGCGGAGTGCTATGATGATAGTCCTCTGATAACTGATTGTATGTACTATTTATTATGATAATGAACTGTCAAGATATATTTTTATTCTAGTCTTCACTTGCGAAGTTTAAACACAAACATATTCGTACTTTCCATATATCGTACCTTCAATAGAATTATATTAGATGGTATTAAATGCATCATCATCATCATAAAATAGCTTGTCCTGAACAGAACTTTGCCACCCCAACAATCCTCCGGAATTCTCTCTCTCATAGGCCAGATGTCCTGCCTCTGCAGCCGTTATGTTCAAACCATCAGTTACATCCTGAATCCATTTTCTCCGAGGCCTTCCTCTTCTTATCTTTGCCGGTATGCTTCCTTCCATGATGGTCTTCTCCAGTCCTTCATGTCTTTTTATATGTCCAAAATATCTCAATTTTGTATTTCTTATTTGTAGCATCAGCCAGTTTTCTTTGATTTTGAGTTCTTTCTGGATAGATCTATTTGTTCTCTTCTCTGTCCAAGATACACAAATGACTCTTCTGTAAAGCATCATAAGCCAGACAAATATGCTTGTTTTAGGTTTTAAAAAACTCCTGGGTTTAGGTTTAAAAATCTATTACTGAGTTCCAGATCACAATTGTATCATGATGCCACATTGTTCATCACACAAACGTTTGTGTTTGCGTCGTTTGTGGTAGGTAACACATTAATAGATATCATTCAATATGATATGTAGTTAAATATATTTGTTTTAATATGTATGTCTATGATACAAGCTCGGAATGCTTAGTGCAAAGGAAGAGAACGATATCTATGTTCAAAACCACTATAATGGCTGGGGGTGTGATTAGGACTTGTATGTGCGTTGCTATAGTGGGAGAGCTTGAGTGCTCACCTCCAGTTCTAAAGGTATTCGGTTCGCTCCATCGTGGAACCATCGGGATATTGTTTTCTGTGCTCCCTGATCTCAATGTAGATGATGTCGAGTTCCTAGTCATGTCAGAGACCAACGATGAAACGTAGGTCTCGTGTTCAAGTTGGGAACTTAAAAGAACCATTAGCAGTTTAAAATCCTGAAGAGAAGGCTGGAAAGCTGATGCCTGACCAAAATTCATTAGAAAATAAAATAATAAAATTCCTGCAAAATATTTTTACCATCTTCTAAGTCACATCAGGGACTCTACCTGGTGCTAGGGAGTTCGTGTACTGCAGCTGAGATCTTTCTCGGTAAGAAAGAGATCACAGCACATATGGTTACTCACCGCTATGCAATTATCAAGGTCCTATCAAACAGTTAATCAGTGATCAATGATATCGATTGAGCTAAGATTAAGCTGCGTGAGAATTAGATGATGTATTTATAAAATGCAAAAGTTACCAACAACCCATAAAAACAGTTACCAACATCAGCTTATATAAGAAAGAAAGTTGACACAGAACCTTGCTTGAATTACATTGAGAAACAAAGAATGAAGTGGTTTGGCCACTTAATAAGAATGCATCCAAACTACACAGTATACAGAGTCTTCTACAACAGAACACCAGGAAAGAAGACGAGAGGAAGAAGACGAAAAAGATGGTTAGATGTCATAGCAGAACCCATTCAAAGAGCAAAAATAGCAATCACAGAACAGTACAAGACAAAAACATTAAACCATGACACTGGGCAACGACCTGGTATAAAATACAATTTAATTTGTTCCATTTGCAAATATGAATAGCTCGAGCAAATGGTTACTGAAATTAACCATTGTATAGTTTTATTGGAAATGTTAAACTGTCTGTAAAAGATAACATCAAAATAAAGTTATAAAATACAAGTATTTAATATATGATACTAAATAATGCCAACCATTAAGCCAAACGGAATGAGAGCGCTAGGTCGGATCAAATAATCAAACTATAAATATATATGTTCTAGAATGGTTTAAGGACTATGAAGACTGTCAACACCATGGTTTTAGCATAAAAATAAACACTGATGAAGAGCTTGATAATGTAAACTAAGAATGACATATAAATAGATATATATATAAATAAGTACAAGAAAACACGTTTCAAACTAAATTTGTCATAAAAAAGAAAAGATTCAACTGTTTTCGTGTATTTGCTAAATAAAGTCGTGATGACCTTTTTTAAAGATTTTTTAAAGTCTTTCAACTTTTGTTGGGCTCCTCATAAAATTGGTCAGTTTTTTCTCTCGCTGGATTGTTCGTGCATCCTCGAGAGAGTTAATATTGACATAGGTATTGTTGCACGATCGACCTATAGTCTTTCTTTGTTTTCAACGTCCTTTTATCAGTTGTGTGTGTGTCTTCGTCTTCGATACTCAAATTTTCTGTCTCTTTCGTTCATTCATATTTATATGTTTTCATTCTAGTGCATGTCTCTGCCTGTCTCGTTTATCTTTTCCGTTGCACCCACTTTATCTGTGCATGCCACCGATTTACTGCTGAGCGTTTCTGTTGTGTAGAAAATCACTCTATTTCGCATAGTAAACATATCATTTTAACGTCTAGTATATTGTCTGACCGAATTAATTAGAGAGCGGTTCTTATACGGGAGACCCGGATTCAATCCACGGTAAGGCCAAGAAGGTTTTTTTCTGTAGGGGGCATAAAGAAAACATCACAACCTGAACAGTTTCGGGGTGCTGCACTAGACATGCGGGCATTACATTTCACAGGCTCATGTCCCTCCTGTCCTATACCGCCCCAAAAGCAGTATTACAGGCAGTAACGACAGTAATATCTAACATGCCTGGTTTGTTTGTTTGTGTTCGTTCTTATCAACCAAGTTAACCACTCTATGTGATCTGGGTGGTATGCGCCGAGAACATGAATGCACTGCGCGGCTGTAAGGACACTACGGCATATAGGATAGGCGCATGTGAATTTCGAATAAAGTGAATGCACATTATCCAGCCGCTGTAGCGTAGTTGTTAGTGAACTCGCTTCGCAAGGCTGGTGGTCTGGGTTCAGCTCCCACAATGCGCGTGGAATTTTTCCCGACCACGACGGCTCTCAGGTCGACCCAGCCTCAACTGGGTACCAGACATGCTCTGGGAAAGTAAAGGCGGCCGGCGTGATGCTGACCACATCACCCATCGTGTGCCGACGGTCAATAAAAAATACAGGCCTAACACTGTATTGACCTATATACCACGAGGTATGAAAGGGTTCCTTTTACATTATCCAGCAAGACACAAATTTGTTCAGACGGGCAGCTAACATTTTACAAATACAAAAACCTGTCTTTTTTCCGTTCCATAAGCACTTGAGCTTTCAGCTCTTCGGCTCGTTGCCATGGACATCATAACACTTCGGTTCGGTGCCACGTACACCGTAAATCTGGAGAACCTGTGGCTTTTCTGCCAACCCGCGGAATTGAACCCGCACTCACAGGGAGCTTGTCACCTGTCGTCCAGCACGCTACGAACACGTTGTGCAGGTGGGCAAAACCAATCTTTAAAGAGCCCACATCATGACTTACTTTGTATATTAGTATCAGATCCTATTGGTCATGAGAAGCAATAGGAGCAGACACATATCTGGTGTATTGTCTTTCTCTGTCTCAATTATTATTCTACAATCACCCGTTCTTATTGTTCTTCTCTCATTTATCTCCCCTGTTATTCGACAATCATAAGCCCTTACTGTACTGATTTCATTTGTCTCCCCTTTGTTATTCTACAAACAATTGCCCTGCTGCATTCATTCATTTGTCTCCCTTGTTATTTTACAATCATATGCTCTTACTGCACAGATTTCATCTCTCTCCTTCTTATTTACCATTTCATGAGTCTGTTCAAATGATGTTCTTTTTACCTTGCCTTGTTTATCATCATCTTTATTTCATATTACATTTGTCAATCTGTTTGTTTATTGTATAATAGTTTCATGTTTTTTCTTGTAATGTCTGCGTCTGTCACCATCGTCATTTTACATTGCCAAGATTATACATCGTCAAGATTATACATCGTCAAGATTATACATCGTCAAGATTTATGTTGTATCTACTTTCTTTATCTTCTTGTCCCTTCTTCTTCAATTTCTTCTTCCAACTCTCCATATCGACCACTTGTTAAATCACTCTTTACGATTTGTATGTCATCTGAGCCTAAGAGCGATTGTAGGTTGTGTCAGTTATGCGCCTACAAGTAGACCAGCACATCCGATTTATAGGACGCTTTTTATTTTCTAGCATAGCTTTCCTATGAACCTACTTCAGTCGCCTCTGACGACTTGCCTTGTATGTCACATTGTTACTATTCTTTGCTCCCCTTGTGAGCCAGGCAACATAAGTGTTATTCAGATTTCTTCTTTCTTCTTCTTCATTCTCTTCTTCTCCATATCGACCACTTATTAAAACACTCTTTGTGATTTGTGTGTGATCTAAGCCTAAGAGCGAGTGTAGGAGGTAGGCCAGCAAATCCGATTTCTGCGACGCTTTTTATTTACTAGGGTAGCTTCATTAGACCCCTACCTCAGTCGACTCTTACACCATGTCTTGTATGTCGAAATATTACTATTCTTTGCTCCCCCTGTGAGCCCTAGCAACACATGAGTGGTTGTATTGTTTTGGATTACAACATTTCTATAACAGCAGTGCATTATCTCAACTTTCTCTCTCTACAACATTTCTATAACAGCAGTGCATTATCTCAACTTTCTCTCTCTACAACATTTCTATAACAGCAGTGCATTATCTCAACTTTCTCTCTCTACAACATTTCTATAACAGCAGTGCATTATCTCAACTCTCTCTCTCTACAACATTTCTATAACAGCAGTGCATTATCTCAACTTTCTCTCTCTACAACATTTCTAACACAGCAGTGCATTATCTCAACTTTCTCTCTCTACAACATTTCTATAACAGCAGTGCATTATCTCAACTTTCTCTCTCTACAACATTTCTATAACAGCAGTGCATTATCTCAACTTTCTCTCTCTACAACATTTCTATAACAGCAGTGCATTATCTCAACTTTCTCTCTCTACAACATTTCTATTACAGCAGTGCATTATCTCAACTTTCTCTCTCTACAACATTTCTATAACAGCAGTGCATTATCTCAACTTTCTCTCTCTACAACATTTCTATTACAGCAGTGCATTATCTCAACTCTCTCTCTACAACATTTCTATTACAACAGTGCATTATCTCAACTTTCTCTCTCTCTACAACATTTCTATAACAGCAGTGCATTATCTCAACTTTCTCTCTCTATAACATTTCTATTACAGCATTGCGTTATCTCAACTTTCTCTCTCTACAACATTTCTATTACAACAGTGCATTATCTCAACTTTCTCTCTCTACAACATTTCTATTACAACAGTGCATTATCTCAACTCTCTCTCTCTACAGCATTTCTATTACAACAGTGCATTATCTCAACTTTCTCTCTCTACAACATTTCTATTACAGCAGTGCATTATCTCAACTTTCTCTCACTACAACATTTCTATTACAGCAGTGCATTATCTCAACTTTCTCTCTCTACAACATTTCTATTACAGCAGTGCATTATCTCAACTTTCTCTCTCTACAACATTTCTATTACAGCAGTGCATTATCTCAACTCTCTCTCTACAACATTTCTATAACAGCAGTGCATTATCTCAACTTTCTCTCTCAACTCTTCCTCTTCTCATCTCTCTCTCTCACTCTATAAGATGATAAATTTACAACTCTTTATTTCACAATCAATCAATGTTAACAGCATGGAGTGAAACAGCCATCACACAACTACCCTGCTATCGCGTGACATAAATTACATATCACGAACATGCTGATGTACAGCAATAATACTAATACAATTACATACACGCACTTAATTATAACAGTTTTAGTGCATGACATTTAACAGATCACTGTCGCTCGCTTCATTCCTTATTTTTAGCACTTTCAAATGATTGGTTAGTTCATTCAATAATTTATTTCTCTTTTAGTGCATAGGTTCAAACTTTTCGAGACACTGCCCACTTTACGAGACATAATTTGTAACGCCCTCTTTTCCTTCCTTCCTCCTCTCCCTGCCCCATTATAACAGTTTACCTCTTCAAGCAGTTTGATATTTTTGACGTAAATTGAACTAACGATACATTACTCTTATGCTGTTCAAATATGACAATGATATTACATTACTGCTTATGCTGTTCGTAAATAGGAACTAATGATATTACATTACTGCTTATGATGTTCAGGTATTGAAAAAGTAGTGGTCATATATGTGCTTCATCTTGTACACAGTTATTAAACGCAAATAAAGAAAATAATTTATTTTAAAATATATATTATTAATTTCTTCTGTAAGAGCCACTGACCGCCTGAACGTCCTGCAAATCTTCTGAACCCACTTTCGCAACCTCTCCTCCACATTCTCAGAAGGCTTCAGTCTCACTGGGCGGTATCTACCCAACTTGGAACCGCTGTTTATTGTAATCATTCATTACAACACGACTTAACGATCATGACTCCGTGTCCGGATATAAATTTATATTTCAATCTTATTGCAACCTTTCAATCTGCGTATTTTGTATCATATTTTAATGCGTCTTAAAATTAGGTCAGTTAAACCCAGGTCAACGGCATGATCCGTGCTTAGAAAGTGCATGAAAATTATTATTTTAATGCGGTCGCCTGTCAAATTATTGCACCGGTTTCCCCATAAGGCTCGGTTTCTCTTCGCAAAAATGGCACGCAATCCGCGGATAGACTGCACAAAACAAGAACTTTGTAGTTTTACATAATTCTAACCTTTTCAGTCCATATTTTAGTTTTACCTCAGCTGAACCTGTAATTTAATGTATACGGAATGAGTCAATATATCAGCTTTGTGTCCTATTAAAGCATACCGCGAGCCTGTATATCGGCATTATGTACTCTTAAGATTACAGCGAGCTTGTATATCGTCTTTATGTCTTTAAGTTACAGCGAGCTTGTATATCGTCATTATGTCCTATTCAAGATTACAGCGAGCTTGTATATCGTCATTATGTCCTATTCAAAGATTACAGGCGAGCTTGTATATCGTCATTATGTCCTATTCAAGATTACAGCGGCTTGTATATCGTCTTAGTCTATTCAAGATTACAGCGAGCTTGTATATCGTCATTATGCCCTATTAAGATTACAGCTATTGCTTGTATAGATTACAGCGAGCTTGTATATCGTCATTATGTCCTATTCAAGATTACAGCGAGCTTGTATATCGGCATTATGTCCTTTAAGATTACAGCGAGCTTGTATATCGTCTTATGTCCTTTAAGACTACGCGAGTTGTTGCCGGAGTCTACAGTTCGTGCTTGTAATCGACTGCCTCTGTCAGCGAGTGACGTGTTTTTCAGGAGATTTTAGTTAGCCTAGGGTTGCCGGGGGTTCGTGCTTTGTGCAATACTCTCGGCAGGTGGTGTGCCATTTCTGCTGAGAGAGACCGAGCCAGATGGGGTAAAACCCGGTGCAATGAAGTGAATCCTACGGCTTTTAAAAGCCTTTTTTTTAGAAACAGAATATTGAGATGCTCGTGGCGTTACACCTGTAGCTACAGATATTCAAGAAGAATCTTAGAATTTGAAAGAAAGCTTTAGGACACCAACCTAGTTGAAATGTACACCAAGAAAACGTCAGTTTCATGGTGAAAAATATTTACAAGAAGTCTCACATAGTTTAAATTTTTTTTAAAACAGAGCAAATTCGAACTCCCTGCGGGATCGGAAATAGTCAATCAATCATTCATACAGTGGCGGCTCGTCATTAAGGGCCAGTGGGGCAATGATATACAAGTACGAGATATTTATACTAATTTCGTAAAATAAAAGTGGGTTCAGCTATAAATATGTATACGTAGTCAGTGATATGTGGGAGTTTGCAGCTTAAGCGGTTGTGAACTCGATCACAGCAAAAGTCTACCTGGTTCGAACTCCACTGTCGTCAGTTTGGAAGCAAATTTGTTCACGTGGATCTTTACGAACGGTAAAACAGACCCACCGTTCAGAAAGCAGTGGGAAACTACTGAACGTATAAGTGGTGTCTAGAAAATCAACAACCAGTTTGCTGAGGTTGATAGTAAAGTCCTGTGAAGGATATGTCACGATTTTCATTTTATTCAGTGATATAAAAATCTTCAGGTATGTCGAGCTATAAATAGTTATTGAAAATCGGGGCATAGCCTTTACAGGACGTAGTCATCAACCACAGCAAACGAGTCGTTGATTTTCTAGGCACCACTTATACGTCCAGTAGTTTGTCATTGCTTTCTGAACGGTGACGTTTATTTTTAACTTTTGTAAAAATCCCACATAAACGAATTTGCTTCCAAACGTGCCCATTGCGGAATTTGAACCAATTTGAACTTGGGTTTGTGATCGAGCTCACTACCGCTTGAGCTACAGACGCTCTCATAAGTAGTTATACATATTCCATAATATATAAATATATTTGTAATTCTAAATAACAAAACTATTTATGTGATATAATTTTATGTCGAGCTTCAAATCATTCTTTCTATATAGTGATATAAACGTATGCCCAGCTATAAATATTTATACTTACTAACAAGATATTAGTCCAGCTATAAATACCATCTGTTCCTCAATCTCTTTGGTATGAGTTCAACTTGAGCACGTATCACGCAACATGTGTGTTTTATAGCGTTGTTAACATAACCCTTGCATCAATACATGTATGTGGACCGACACTGTGGAGTTTCTCCAAATAGTTAGTTTCTCTTGATAATGTTACTAGATTTATACATAATCTCTGATAGCTTCAGAACAGAGCAGGCTTATTAGATTGCAAGAAGCAAGCATTGCTGTGATTCTTTTCATCACAAAATGAGGTTCCGTAATTCCCATGAACAATTCTTCAATTGCACAAGCTTAAATGATTGTCTTTTAGCCATATTGGAAGATTTCACATCTTAGGGGAAAAAAAAAACTAGAAATAGGAAACTTGGTCACTGATTTGTTAGAAGATTATGTTACTTTACCAATTCTTTAAGCTGTCATTTATTTGTCAACTTTTCTCAATTTAAACATATTTGGTTACCACCAATATTAACGCAAATATAGATTCCTATTTCCGTAGTTTTTTTCTTCAAATAAGTTGTTCAAATTTCTGTCGGAAGATTAGGGAAAGTAAGGAAAATTGAGTAATCAATATGAATTCCAATGTATCGACCATTATGTCTTTACCAGGGTAAAAAAAATAAAACAAAAACAAACGTTTCGTTACTAAATTTAATACCATTTTTTAGTGTGGTCTAGGACATGGCAGACATGAGAATTAAGAATTCAATGGCCGCATGGCTAGTGTAGTCGCCGCGACATTGTTTAGGTTAGGATTTTGTTCTTTATTCCCCGACAGAAAATACTTTTTAGTCTTATACGACATCATGTTGGTCGCACTGATACCATTCTTTGCTCCTCTTGAGACGCACGGGCGACATAGTAATCTAAATCATATAGTAACAATGAAAAAATAACGCATTCACCTGGAACTAATAACTTATAGTTTCTAGTGGAGTTAAAAGTTGAATGTGTTGTGGCTAAGGTCAACACTCTGGTAACACTCTATAAAATAATAGAGACTGATTGTGAATAGTTTACGGTCAACATTCTGGTCACATTCTATAACATTATAGAAACATATGTCCTTGTCACTTTCCTCAGCTTGATAGATTTACTATTCTCGAACAAGATTTCTGTAATTTTTAAAATTTTTTCGATTAGGAATCACTTGAGCTTTCAGCTCTTCGTCTCGATACCATGGTCATCGTTACCCTTCGGTTCGGTGCCACGAACACCGTACATCTGGAGAACCTGTGGCTTTTCTATCAACCCACAGAATTGAACCTCAGTCACAGGGGGCTTGTCACCCAACGTCCAACGCGCTAATATTACGCTGGGAAGGCGGGCAGATTTCTGTAATAAAGATTAATCTCTTTGTAAGAACCATTGAAGTGCAAAGAATATGAATTACACAGCACAATGATCACATTTTTTCTAAACATTTTATTATAAAATAAGTCGATAAATTGAGATCGAACATTCTTTTTAACTTGTTTTATCTGTAAAAAAGTCAATTTTTAGAAATGGTTTTATTTTGGTTTTTTTGACAGAAATAAATTAGATGTATGTCAGTATCGTATATATATATATATATATATATATATATAATATACATTCTTATAAATGGCTCATCATCCTCATCATAAAAAGCTTGTCTTGAACAGAACTTTGCCTCCAACATTCCTCCGGAATTTCTTTCTCTCATAGTTTAGATGTTCCGCCTCTGCAGCCGTCATGCTCAAACCATCAGTTACATCATGCATCCATCTTATCCGTGGTCTTTCTATTCTTCTCGTTGCCGGTATGTCTCCTTCCATGATGATCTTCTCCCGCCCTACGTGTCTTTCTATATGTCCAACATACCTCAATTTTCTCTTTCTTAATTGTAACATTAGCCAGTTTTCTTTGATTTTGAGTTCTTTCTGGATAGATCTATTTAATCTCTTCTCTGTCCATGATATACGAAACTCTTCTGTAACACTTATATTCAAAAGCATATATATGTTTTTCCACTGCCTTATTAAATGTCCATGTTTCACACCAATACGTTGTTACTTTGAAAATGCATACTCTTAGTATTCTGTTCCTATCAGTTCCATAGATGGCTATCAACTTCTAAATTCGATGTGTTTAAATTTTTTAGATAAACATATGCCATGTCTGCAAATCTTTAGATAATTATAGAATATGTTTACACATCTTTGGATAATTATAGATAACATCTACTCATTTTTAGATAATCATAGACCATGTCTAAATGTGATAGTTCACGATAAAATCAAGATCAATATAGGTAAGAAGGGATATTAACATGGCTATCAAACAGCATAAACAACATGTCTCCAAAAATGAAATAGTTTTGTTATAATAGTATCAAACGTCATAGTGGTTTGAAGAAAACACAGTGGATTTCACGATTCCCAGAAAATGAGGCAGGGGCTGACCAAGACGACGGTAGAAACAGGATATTAAATAAATAAAATATCAAACTCCAAGTTATAAATTTTGAAAACTAAATTATAAATTTTCAATTCCAAAGTTGTTTCAATAGTAACATATACCAGCGAGATTTCGAAAATAACTAAAGCTGTAGAAGGTAAGTTGAATTAATTTGAATATAGATGCCTGCGAAAAATAATGAACATAAAATGGGACGAATTCAGAAGTGATGAAATCAGAGAAATGACTGTTCAACCACTAGTATCAACTATTAAAAGAAATAGAAAATGGAGATATGTTGGTCATACTCTGAGAAGCAGGGATCAAATATTCACAATGCATAAAGTGGGATGCAAAGAGTTCAAGGGGAAAAAAAAGAAACCCTGAAGCAAACTTGACTGACTTGACTGAGAAAGGCGAGAGATTTCGTATTCATTTCCATAGTAGATATTGTGTGAGTTATTCAGGACAGAGCGGTATGGATAAATTACTTGCTGGTTCGATGCAATAGGAGAGGAATATATATATAAACATGAGATTTTCAGATGGATGTTAGAAAGGGCGACGTTTGACATATTGTTTTGTAACCTTTCTTGAAAGCTTAAATTTTAAAATAAAACGTTAAAATTAAACAAATGAATAAAAACTTAGCGCTTGGTACAAACCAACTGTTAGCAGAAATAAAAAGGATTGTAATAAAATTAAAACGCAACAAATCGTGGTTTGCAATTAATATTAGTTAATAGTTTTTTTAAACTAAAATATAAACTATTTTAAAATTGGTTACTTTAGTCCGTATTTGCTTTTGCAAAGTTATTCAAGATCAATTAATTATGAGTCTGTAAACCTTGTTGTAAATATATATTATTTTATTTTTAAACAACGGTTGAAAGTTTCGTAAATTTTTCCTATTTTCCCATGAAATGGAAATGAAATCCTCTAAGCATCGAGTCTTAGTAGTGTGTAATGTTCATCCTTCTTTCTTACCTTGATTGAAACAAAGAAAAATAGAATACACGGATTGCACTTTGTCCGATATATTTCCATTTAAACCAACCTCTGGTAATGTGTTAAAATCACAAGGACAGACGGCGCTGAACTTGAAATTCATGGAAACTAAGATCCATCTGGTACCACATTTTTGTGTGTGTGTACATGGATCCGATGAGACTGTCCACACTTGATCTCACTTTAAAGAATTTGGCATTTGGATTGTGATTTTCTTTAATACTGGCTTTAGAGTGTCTTAATGTTCATGACCTGTGGTTATAACATTTTAGAAAGACAAAATTACACAACAGGAGAGAGAGATCTAGAAAGAAAGCACATAAATTAAAGAATTAAAGAAAGTGACAGAAAGAAATAAACTGAGACACCGAAGAACGAGACAAGAGAAATCCAGAAAGAATAAAAAAGAAAGAATGATAAAGGAGAAAGCGTGAGATCAAGAGATAAATAGTGCATGTGTGCTTACATACGTGCGTGTGTGTATGTGCGTGTGTGTACCTTCTTGTTTTGTGGTCACACTTCTACCAGATTGTTGCCCAGTTTCAGGGCTATCTGTTTTGTCTAGCTCTGATCAAGTGGCATGGTTGATATTTATTTGTGTGTGTCTGTATAAGATAAGAAATTCAGCCAAGGATGACCAGTTTTACACGAATATATGGACATTTACTCAAGTTTAAATGTCATTTCTGAAATTCAACCACCATTACCTAGTTCTGAGAAAAGCATCATTTATTTAATAACAGTAACAGCACGATAAATGATTGATTGATTGGTAGGACCATCGTAATTGTACTTCGATGGGTAACCATGTGTGCTCCTATCTTTTTCTTAAACAGGAAGATCTCAGCGGAAGTGCACGAACTCCGTAGCACCGACAAGGGTTACAAATGCAATTTAGAAGATGTTGAAAATATTTATTTTGTAGAAATTTTATTTTTTATATATATATCTCATTTTTTTTCCCGGGCATTTATTTTCCAGTCTGTTCTTCTCGATTTTGTACTACCAAGATTGTTTTAACGTGCTCAATTTGAACACAGGACCTACGTTTTAATGCCAGTCTCTGATAGGACTAGGAACTCGTTCTCACCTACACTGAGATGATGTAGAGGTTACATTCCCACCTCTCGTTCCAAAGTTATTCGATTCACTCCCTCGTGGAGCCATCGAAAAGAGTATCTTTGGAAAGGTATTCGTTTCACTCCCTCGTGGAGCCATCGAAACGAGCATCTTTGGAAAGGTATTCGTTTCACTCCCTCGTGGAGCCATCGAAACGAGTATCTTTGGAAAGGTATTCGTTTCACTCTCTCGTGGAGCCATCGAAACGAGTATCTTTGGAAAAGTACTCTGTTCACTCTCTCGTGGAGTCATCGAAACGAGTAACTTTGGAAAGGTACTCTGTTCACTCTCTCGTGGAGCCATCGAAACGAGTATCTTTGGAAAAGTACTCTGTTCACTCTCTCGTGGAGTCATCGAAACGAGTATCTTTGGAAAAGTACTCTGTTCACTCTCTCGTGGAGCCATCGAAACGAGTATCTTTGGAAAGGTATTCGTTTCACTCTCTCGTGGAGCCATCGAAACGAGTATCTTTGGAAAGGTACTCGTTTCACTCCCTCGTGGAGCCATCGAAACGAGTATCTTTGGAAAGGTACTCGTTTCACTCTCTCGTGGAGCCATCGAAAAGAGTATCTTTGGAAAGGTATTCGTTTCACTCCCACGTGGATCCATCGAAACGAGTATCTTTGGAAAGGTACTCGTTTCACTCCCACGTGGAGCCATCGAAACGAGTATCTGTGGAAAAGTACTCGTTTCACTCTCTCGTGGAGCCATCGAAACGAGTATCTTTGGAAAGGTACTAGTTTCACTCCCTCGTGGAGCCATCGAAAAAGTATCTTTGGAAGGTATTCGTTTCTCTCCCTCGTGGAGCCATCGAAACGAGCATCTTTGGAAAGGTACTCGTTTCACTCCCACGTGGAGCCATCGAAACGAGTATCTTTGGAAAGGTATTCGTTTCACTCTCTCGTGGAGCCATCGAAACAAGTATCTTTGGAAAGGTATTCGTTTCACTCCCTCGTGGAGCCATCGAAACGAGTATCTTTGGAAAGGTATTCGTTTCACTCTCTCGTGGAGCCATCGAAACGAGTATCTTTGGAAAGGTACTCGTTTCACTCCCACGTGGAGCCATCGAAACGAGTATCTTTGGAAAGGTATTCGTTTCACTCTCTCGTGGAGCCATCGAAACAAGTATCTTTGGAAAGGTATTCGTTTCACTCCCTCGTGGAGCCATCGAAACGAGCATCTTTGGAAAGGTATTCGTTTCACTCCCACGTGGAGCCATCGAAACGAGTATCTGTGGAAGGTACTCGTTTCACTCCCACGTGGAGCCATCGAAACGAGTATCTTTGGAAAGGTATTCGTTTCACTCCCTCGTGGAGCCATCGAAACAAGTATCTTTGGAAAGGGAGGCGAGTACCTAAACTCTACACCAAAGAGAACCCCATATGATACTGTAAATAAGATATGATACTGTAAATAAGATATGATACTGTAAATAAGATATGATACTGTAAATAAGATATGATACTGTAAATAAGATATGATACTGTAAATAAGATATGATACTGTAAATAAGATATGATACTGTAAATATAAAGCATATTCAAGTGCAATAAATACATATTTCTAACTAATTTTAACTAAAATTCAGCCAACCGGATTGGGTCGGACATTGACATTTGCAGATGATATCTTAATATATAGGACTGGGTCAGATAGACGAGAGATGGTTGACGACATTCAGAAAACATTGCATACCATCTCGGGTTGGTGTAGAGAGTCTCGCTCTCAGGTCAATCCTGAAAAGCGTGTATGTTGTGGTGCTCGTTGAATAATCACATCGTCAAGGCTGACCTACCCTGTGTAATCTTTGATGAACATACCATCGAGCGCAGAGACAGGCTTCGCTATCTTGGAATAACCTTTGATCGTAGTCTATCTTTCAAACACCATATTGAACAGACGATACAACGGTGCAAGCGTGGTCTTGCGGCTCTCAAAGTTATGGTGGCCGCACACCTTGAGCAGAGACTACTTGCCCTTTGTTCGATCGACTGGTAATGTCAGTGGTAGATTACGGACTCGGAATTCTTACGATATCAAGATCACAATGTGAACGCCTTGAACGGTTCAGAATGAAGGTATGCGTATAGTTCTGGGCTGCACTAGAGATACCCCATTGTGAAGATGAGATATATGCTTGGCCTACTGTCACTACGCTCCCGTCATGCAATCGCCCAAACCAAGGCATATATGCTGGTTACTTCGGATAAGAGACATCCACTTCACAGGAACACTAATGATGTTAAGGGCACGAGAATCAAGCGTGGCATGTCGTGGATGGCCCAGGCTGAGAGAACGATTGGCCAGGTGACTACGGTTGCGACTCTACCAAAAAGGGAAGAATGGATCCCAACAGATGGAAGCATGATGAACTATCTCAACGTTATCATTACTCTTGGAAGAGAATGTAGAGATTGGGGCAACATGAAGGCTGATCTCGCAGTTAAGCAGCTGATAGAAGATAATGCAAGGGATGATGATGTTGTTGTATATACCGATGGGTCGGTTCAACGTGGTGAGAAATCCGGCTGGGGTTTCTTGGCTAATGCTGATGGTAGGGTTGTTGCAGAGCGAAGTGGGGCATACAGGACAACTACTTCTAGTATGAGGATGGAGGTTGAGGCCGTTACTGCTGCCCTCCATTGGATTTCTGGGACTTCATTTCCTGGGGCAGTTGTTGTATCTGACTCTCAGTCGATGCTTCACAAGATCCAGAAGGGCAGGTTTCGGTATGAGTGGATGTCGTCTATAGAAGTTTCTAACCTCCAGCGGCTTACGTGGATATACTGTCCTGGGCATGCGGGTGTTTACGGTAATGAGAGAGCGGACAGGCTTGCATCAACAGCATCGATTGTTGGGGAGTTGAAGATGGATAAGGGATATTCTTCGGTCTCTTCGAGACTCTCTGTTGGATGAGGACACTAAAATCGATGTTGAATCGATCAAGCGATTTAAGCAGTTTGGAATTACCCTTTGTTCAAGTCGAACTGGATGCCTGAGAGGCAGAGTGAGAGGTGTGTTTAATCAGCGAGCCACAGGAACCATCAGTATGCATACTCTTCGATATCTGTTGGGGAGACTGAGCACCTATGGGTTTGCCCGGAGTGCAATGACGTCAGTTTAGTAACCAATAACCAATAACCAATAACCAAACTAATTTTATATCTTGCAGTATATTAGTGGCAAACTACTGAAAGTATAAGTGATGCCTAGAAAATCAACAACTCATTTACTGTTGTTGATGGCTAATTCCTGTCAAGGATATGCCACGATTTTCATCTTCATTCTTGCAAGGATAAAAAGCTATAAAAGTTTAGCTTTTGTTATTGTATAATACTGAAATCAGAATAATGCCGTGAGCAATATTTACACAATATAATATGTAGTATTGTCAACTCTAACAGGTTTCTTTGATAACTCTTCTTTAATCATAAGGTTTAGTTTTCTAATATGTATCGGTTTCTTTCTTCCTGGATATCGTTTACTATCAGTTTTAGCATATATGTTATTAACGTGGTAAAGTTTAGAGAAATCAATCCGGAAATCAAGTACATATTTTAAAAATTCAAGTTCAGATTATACAGAAACAGAAGATTAGAGGTCATGTGCTCGACTCTCGTGAAAAAGGTACCAAGTTCGCTCCCTCGTGGAGCCATCTGGATAGTTTCCACGATATCCCTGACCTCAGTGTAGGTTAGATCAGTGCCAACTATAAACTTATTGGCCTTAGGACTCAGGTAAGAATTATTGGAAATCAGACCACAATTACACCACGTAACCTCGCATTCCAGTATTGGTGTATATAGACGAGTTAATTTTAAAATCAATACAAAATGCTATATCAATACAAAATACAATAATCGACACTCAGGGCGCAGAGCACGAGGCAGGCCAAGAACACGATGGATAGATAGCATCTCAGAGTCCCTGCAAAAGCATGGACTGACAACGTCAAGCATAACAGGCCTGGCACAAGCTAAAACTAACTCTCCCACGGCGCTTCACGGCGAATGTGGTTAAGATAAGATATGACAAAGTGCTAAATCGAAGTTATATTATGCAACACGTTAAGTTTAACAATAAGAGGCGACTAATGTAGTTGCCTAGGAAACTACCTACTAGATAAAAAAACGTCACAGAAATCGGATTTGCTGGCCTACTTGTAGGCGCATAACTGGCACAATGTACATTCGCTCTTAGGCTTAGATAACATACAAATCACAAAGAGTGGTTAACAAGTGGTCGATATGGAGCGTTAGTAGAAGTAGTGGTAACGTTAATCTATCGTGTTTCCTCTTCTCTCTCATCAAGACATAGATCCCTTGGTTAATACCATTATTTATTCATCATGAAATCAGACTCCCATTACTCAGGAGTAACGTCCCCCCGAGGTCTGCTAAATCAAAGACTCCCGTTACTCAGTAGTAACTATTCTTCGAGGTCTGCTAAATCAAAGACTCCCGTTACTCAGTAGTAACTATTCTCCGAGGTCTGCTAAATCAAAGACTCCCGTTACTTAGTAGTAACTATTCTCCGAGGTCTGCTAAAAGGATTATTGGTAATCTCACAAATCAACAATTTATACATTCTGCGAAAGAAGTTAATTCTTATTTTTCATGTTTGTTATCCAGCACGCTCTGATATAACCAATAAAAGGATAGTCCTTAGGTTGAAAGAGCGTGTCTCAGCTTAAAGAGGCTTTAATCCATTGAAAATCGAAAATCATGGCATATTCTTTACTGTACATAGCCATTAGCCAAAGTCAACGAGTCGTTGATTTTTCTAGGCACCACTTATACGTTCAGTAGTTTGTCATTGTTTTGTGAACGGTGAAGTATATTTTTACCTTTCGAAAAAAAATTCCGTGGAAACGAATTTGCTTAAAACTGCCTGCCGTAGAGTTTGAACCAGGTAAGCTTGAGTTGTGATCGAGCTCATTACTGCTTAAGCTACAGACGACATGTAATTCACTATATAAAGAAAAAACAAACAAAATAAATTATAACAAAAACCACGCACTCCACGAAATATATAATCAATATACACCAAGGAAAAAGATTGATTAAGATACACACGATAGTTCTCTATAGAACAATTTAGCAACTTGAATCTTGTTCCTTTAAGGAAATATCGAGGTTAAACTCTGCTACAAAATACTACCGCGCAACGAAAATAGTCAGCTCTCTTGGATCAAGCTGGTGCCCGTGATGATATACGCCAGCAGTTCCCAAACTATGGATTACCATTGACCTCTATTACATACATTTTGCTGCCGCAGAGGCCAAAAGTTTCTATATATGAAAATCTACTAGCGATGGAGTTATTATTACACTTCCCTACAGTCGAGCTGGCTTCAATTTGTCAGACTGCCGGAAACTTCAAATGATTCTTTATTTTGTCATGTCAGACATTTAGACTCCGGCTTAGTCCGAGTCCTTTGATTTCTCAGCAGAACTAGTTTACCACTGTTTTTATACATGTTTAAAAAAATTATTTTTGTGTTTGAAATGTCAAAGATCATAATATTTCTTCAAGCGATTGAGGACCCTCTGTAAGTACCTAGCGGATCTCCGGGGACCCGTGGAACCCAGTTTGGGAACGCTGATATACATCATTCTTTTGACTAGCAAGGTTCTAATTGGTTACTTATAGCCTCCGTGTTCCAAATGTAATGTCTGGCAAGGTTCGGATAGTTACATTGGTTTGGCTCTAATAGTTGATCTATCAGTTTCAGTATTACTTCAGTTTCCGACAGGAAAGATGAATTACATCAGGGTCTAGCTTCACGTAACTCTGCTCCTTCGGCGAACGAGACTATATTGGCAACTTTTACCTGGTTCTGGTTCTATACTACTGACGGGGATTAGTCAGAGGAATCATCTTCCGACGTGATGTGTACTTGCTCTTCTGTCCGTCAGTTTTAATCAGTTACTTGTTCTGGCTGTTTTGTTCTGTTTTGTTTGTTTGTTCTGTTTTGTTTGTTTGTTCTGTTCTGTTTGTTTGTTCTGTTTGTTTGTTCTGGGGTACAACTCTGTTCTCAGTTTTATTAAAAAGAAAAGCGCGTGACAATGTATTTGTCTAGATTAGTCTAGAACTATTGAATTCCATCATAAATTTGCAAGTCAATCAAAACAGTCAAAGACCGCGTCCTTTTTGTTCAATTCCGAAAGTCACCCGTGTAGTGCCGGGGCCCGCAAGAGAAGTAAAGAAGAGTACAACTGCGACCTACAAGGCATGTCGTAAGAGGAGACTAATGTAGGACCTATGGAAGGTTCCTAGTAAATAAAAGCATCGAAATCAGGTGTCTGCTATGGGCACGTAACTGGCACAACGTACAATCGCTCTTAGGCTCAATTCTCATACAAATCACACAGAATAGTTAACAAGGGGTCGATATGGAGCGTTTGAAGAAGAAGAATTTCGAATGCTAACAGTTCATCTTGGTTTGATTATTCAGATTGTCCAGTTTTTCGTTTTCCTATGTAGTTTAATTTGATTGTTTGCCAGCCTGCCCAGCGTGTTCGTATCGCGTTGAACGATGGGTGACAAGCTCCCTGTGAGTGCGGGTTCAATTCCGTGGGCTGGCAGAAAAGCTACAGGTTCTCCAGAATTACGGTGTTCGTGGCACCGAACCGAAGGCTTTCGATGTCCATGGCACCGAGTCGAAGAGCTGAAAGCTCAAGTGCTTCTGGATCAGGAAAAAAGGAATTTGCTTGTTTCCTATAAGTTATACTAGCGACTGATCCTGTTAATATCAGGACCAGGTAACAAAGAAAGGTTTTCCACCACTAACAATTTCCAAAGTTCATACCCAGCGGCGATTCCAATTAAGTCTGGCCTTGGTCTAACCACAGCCAGGCTCTAGCACAGGCCAGACGACTGGCCGGGTATTCCCTGACCTAGATAAGAAAATGGATCTGGAAATTACATATGTTTGATAGAACACTGCACGCTTTTTGCAATTTTACTCAATTCGGTGAGTCTATGGTTATTTATTGGGGAAAATATTTATAATATTGATATTCCTTATTGTTAAACTTAACTTGTTTCATAAAATGGCTTCGATTTAGCATTTTGTGTTGATTTTAAAATGAATTCGTTTATATACACCAATACTGGAATGCGAGGTCACGTGGTGTAGTTGGGGTCTGATTTCCCACAATTCTTACCTGAGCACGAAGGTCCAGTAGTTTATAGTTGGCTCTGGTCTAACTGACTCTGTCATATCATTTCTCTCCGAGGACAATGTTTATTCCGGCAATATGAAAGATGACTTCGTAATTAAACAACTGATATCAGAGTGAGCATAGTATTTACTATGTGGCTCGCCGTGTGGTCCCGGGCCCGCAGAGTAGAAAAAAATAATGTCACTGCGACCTACAATGCATGTTGTAAGAGGCGACTGATGTAAGACCTAGGAAAGCTACACTAGTGAATAAAAAACATTGCAGAAATCGTATGTGCTGACCTACTTGTAGTCGCATAACTGGCACAATGTACAATCACTCTCAGGCTCTGATCACATACAAATCACACATAGTGGTTAATTAGAGGCCGATGTGGAGCGTTCGAAGCAGAAGAACTATATCGGTGCTGTCTATACGGAAAGGTATGTGCATCGTGGAGAGATATAAGATCGGGGATTTCCTAGCTAGAGCTCAAAGTAGCGGCGGGTTGTTGCAGATGGGATTAAAGCATACAGAACAATAAAGTCCAGTTTAAAAATACAAGTTTCAAAAGTTACCCTTGACCTCCAAAAGCTTTATGTGACTCCGGTTTCTTGGGTCATTGTTGTATCTGACGCTGAGTCCTACCTTCGGTAGGTATCAAACAACCGTTTGTGGTATGAGTGGATATCGAGTTTCCAAGTTGTCAACTTTCAGAGATGACGATGATTTAATGTCATAGACATGCATATATCATGGACATGTGATAACTATATGTGAAATGCGATGCCTACGAATGGTTGCCAACATTACCAGAAAAGACAGAGTCACTAATATCAGAACAAGAAGGAAAGATGGGCAAAATTTGGGCTTAAATTACATTGAGAAACAAAGAATGAAATTGTTCGGCCCTTTAATAAGAATGCAACCAAATTCCACATTATATAGTTTTCTACAACAGAACATCTGGACAGAATGCGAGAGGGAATCCACGATACGTTTGTTAGATGGTATAACAGAATCCTGTCAAAAAGCAAAAATAACTATCATTCAAGCCACTAGAGAAGAGTAGTTAACAGAATAGAGCAGAGCAACACTAAAACATAAAACAAGGACACGTGGAAGCAGCCCGGTAACAGTGTGACGACAAAATAAGAAAACAGATCAAGCAGATATGCTAACATCAACAGTACCGATAGTCCCATTGTAGATGGATGGATTGGGGAAGGTGAAGGAACCTCCTTTAGTCTTCCAGCAGTCGTATGTTTGATAAAGACAGAGAATATAATGATGGATCTTTACAGACATTTAGGAAATTTTGAATTGAATGTTGTACAAGTAGAACTGGATGTTTGCTGAGTAGAATGAAGAGTGTGTTAATCAGCGAGTAACGGGAACCATCAGCAGTTATTCCCATCGAAATCTTCAGGTGAAAGCTTAGCATCTATGGATTTTCTCAGAGTACTGTGTTATCGGTTCAATAATCAATAACCAATTCAGATGCCAAACTTATCACAAGACGCTTACTTTGAACAAGGACACGGTTGTAACTTATAACCAATTCAACAAGATGTCAATACCCTATCACAAGACGCTTACTTTGAACAAGAAAACAGTTGTAACTTATAACCAATTCAACAAGATGTCAATACTTATCACAAGACGCTTACTTTGAACAAGGACACGGTTGTAACTTATAACCAATTCAACAAGATGTCAATACCTATCACAAGAAGCTTACTTTGAACAAGGACGCGGTTGTAAATGATCAATAAATAAACCAATAAAAACATCACCTAGATGAAAGGTGTTCGATTATTCAAACGTCTGCACTACTTACCTGCAAAGAAACGTCTGCAAGAATTCCATGTCAAGTGTGGTGTAGCTAGACAAGAATGCTATGCTAGTAACCAAAGACGAATAATAAACCAACAGAGTACCGAGGTCGTTAATCGCAGGGCCGCGAGGGCTATGGTACAGAGGCCCTACGGTCCCGCCTGATGCACATCAGGCGGGACCGTAAGGGGCGATAACAGCAAAATCAAAATGCATTTTTGAACCATTCAATAACTAAAAATCTATACGCAACGCCTTTCTATATTGGTATATGTTATTCCGATATTAATTTATACGATTTATGATTTACAGCACGCCTCTGCCTTAGCGCTTTCGGTACCACTTGCTTTAGGTTTCTGGTGAATCGTTGCAGAGCGATCGCAGAAAGACTTTAAAGAAAAAAACATTTAAGGGGCGGTATTTCGAAGACTTGCATCATACTGAGAAAATATACCACACAGTCCTGGTTAGTGGCCACCCGCTGAGAATAATACTGAGGGAGAAATCGGAGCTCTAATGGACTAATTGTTTCGACGCGCAGTGATGATGATCAGACGACTAAGCTAAACTAAACTGCTTTCCTATTATGTACACCTCTTCCAACGAAGTCCCCGTGAGTGTCATGGCAACCATATTATAAATTCCTGGCATCATATTTTACTGCACCAGCTTTAACGTTAATCAGAATTTTAAAAATAAATGCATTCCTGAATAACACACTTTTTATTTGTCTCGTAGGACTCCCATTAACACAAGTCTTCTCAATCTTGCATATTTTGTATTCTTTTATAACCATTTCTACTGCTACCTAACTTCACCATTTGGTTTTTTTTTATTCTTAATCTCTTTCACCATTTACTTCTTTATAGAAGTGTTGGGGGAGGTAGTGATCTTGTGTGTGTTTGTTTAAAGGCACTGTAAGCTGATTTTCAATTTTGTAAGGCTGTTCTTGATGCAGTCGCTCCATTTTTTGCGTGGTCTTCCTCTTGCTTTGTACTTATTATACTTTTTCTGTGTGGCTCTCTGTGGTAGGCGATACTAGGGCATTCTTGTCATTTGTCGAAACCATTTAATCTGTTGTTTTTTTATGAATTTCATGACTGGTTCTTTCATTTCCAGTCTTCTTCTTCTGATTTCTTCATTTCTAATTTTGTCTCTTATTGTCACACCAGCAGCTCTTCTAAGACACCTCATCTCTGTTATTATGATTTTCCGCTCATTAGCTGCTGTTATTAGCCATGTTTGACACTGGTAACATAGTGTTGGGGGACTAACAAGCGACATATTAACTAAGGGAAAGCAGCATCATTTGAAATCCTCCTTTCAAACGAATAACACATCTGAATGGACTCTGCTTTGAGAGAGCGGCTCACACGTTATTGTAACTACAAGAGGTTCAGTTCAGAGTAGGAGCAGTGTGTTATTTATCTATCAAACAGTGGCGGCTCGTGGTCATGTTTGTTGGTGGAGTCAGACAAACATTTTCGGAAAAATCATGGTTTTGGGTTAGGTTATATTTTAACTTTATATTTTTTTTCCGGTGTGTTGGCCAAGATGGCGGGACGTGTTTTCTTCTAGCTTGGCCCACAAACTGTTGATCGTCGGCCCGACAAGCCGTCATCGTAAAAATCACCACTGTTTGAGAAACAGAGTTTAATCTCTCATATGGACACCAGAGGGAAAAAGAAAACGAGGAAGACCAAGAGAGACTCTGCGTAGAACCATCATCAGAGAAGGCTCAACGATGGGCCTAGCAAACATTAAAGACCTAAAACAGATAGCAACGAACCGCGAGACATGGAGAGCTATGACCTCTGCCCTATGCGCCGCCCACAGGCCCAAGGGAAGACTAACTAACTATATTTTAACTTATAAAATAATAAATATACGTCACACATTACTTTTGGTGTGGCCTGGCCCCATAGGCCCTTAATGACGAGCCGCCACTGCTATCAAGGATCATATTTATTTTTCTAACTTGCTAGTATTACATAATCTGTACTAACTACAAAAGATGTGCAACAAATATTAATCGGTATAATCTGACATTAAAAACATAACTAAACGTCAACGGAACTATACATTTAATTACGAATAGGAGAATCAGGTTTTTTTTAATTGAAAACAAAAGCAAATCCATGTTTTTATTGTGTACATGGACAACATTTCTTTACTAATCATAACAGTTTTTAAGTGGATATTCTGTGAATTTTGAATTTAAACATAATACAAGAATATTCTCACCATGTAACGAATATGATGCGTCAAATGGCATACTAATTACGCAAGTACAATATTTTATTGTAACTTTTAGTCGCTAAGATTAAGTTTTCATCTGGTACCATCTTGATTAATATTACTAGTAATATTATTTTATTAAATTATTTGTACAATTATTATTGTTAGTATTATTATTGCGATTCCACCACGGTCCTCGCGCTCACACAGCCTTCCGTCAGATGCGCTCCAATTTATAAAAGAAATGTTGGATATTACTGATGTAGCGTATCGCTGCACAGACATTGAAACATTGAATATGTGGACTGTCTTTGACAACTTCATTATAGCAGCCTGTCCGTGACTGAGTATATAATCAATCAGAGATAGATTCACTATAGTGTTTCTTTGTTAGTCAATAAATTTCCTAACAGACGCTACATTTTCTACATAGCAATGAACTTTTAACAGCACTCAGATAATTGTAGATTTAATTAACAATTTTAATCATATGAGATATGTCAGGGTAGAAATGCAACCACATATTTGGTATAGAAATACATTAACTCAGTAAAAACGAAATGCAATCAAACAGTTGGTATGGGAATGCGACCACATATTTGGTGTAGACATGCAACAACATAGTTTGTGTTAAAAACCGACCATGTGGTATCGGGACCCGCAAGAAAAGCAAAGAATAGTACCACTGCGACCTACAAGGCATGTCGTAAGAGGTGACTGATGTAGAACCAAGGGGAGCTACTCTAGTAACTAAAAAGTAGCACATAAATCGGATGTGGTGGCCTACTTGTAGGCGCATAACTGGCACAACGTAAAGTGGCTCTTGGTTTCAGATCACATACAAATCACACAGAGTGATTAACAAGTGGTCGATATGGAGCGTTTAAAGAAGAGGAAGTATTAAAAAGCAACCTCATTTTTTATATTGAAATACAAACACATTTTTGATATAGAAATGTTCTACATTTTTCGTCATTGAAAATCTGTCTTATATTAAGTATGGAAATACAAGCACATAGTCTATACAAAAATGAAAACATAGGTTGATCTCTCAGGGAGTCCAAATCTGTTCCCAAGTTAGTTTCTGGAAATTACCACATGCATACCAATTATTCAATCTTTGTATTTTAATTGCAGGATAACTGATTTCTAAGCATGGCTTTTAGTTTATTTTTCCGAGAAATCAAAAGCAGTAAATTACTTCCGTCTGCTGCATAGCCCACTTAACATAAGAACAAATATATGTCATTATGTTTTGTTATATTGACATGACCAATAATTTTTGTCTATTTTCGAAATAGCAGATATAATTGACATTTCATCTAATGTCAAGAAACATAACCTTTCTGCTGCCAACATGGTTCCATTAATTAGTTTCATGTAATCATACATTTGACTTAGTATTCCACAGGGAATAGAATGTGCTATCAGCTATCAGTTATCAGTTATAAGAGGGCTATCATCCTAGCACTCCGGACAAGTCCATTTGGGGATTTGATCTCCGCCGCAACAAATCCAGCTGCGTCTAGCGCCCCAACACACCAGTTCGATGTTAATTAATTAATCTTTTTGCATATTTGGTATATCGTTGATATTTTTTGGGGGGGCTGTATTAATATCGACACCCATCTCTCTCAATCTGGTCAGTGATTGGGATTCACATCCCTGAAACTCCTCGATTCGAAAAGACTCTCAATCTGGTCAGCGACTGGGATTCACATCCCTGAAACTCTTCGGATCCTCAATCTTGTCAGCGACTGGGATTCACATCCCTGAAACTCTTCGGATCCTCAATCTGGTCAGCGACTGGGATTCACAACCCTGAAACTCCTCGATTCGAAAAGACTCTCAATCTGGTCAGCGACTGGGATTCACAACCCTGAAACTCCTCGATTCGAAAAGACTCTCAATCTGGTCAGCGACTGGGATTCACATCCCTGAAACTCTTCGGTTCGAGAAGACTCTCAATCTGGTCAGCGACTGGGATTCACAACCCTGAAACTCCTCGATTCGAAAAGACTCTCAATTTGGTCAGCGACTGGGATTCACATCCCTGAAACTCTTCGGATCCTCAATCTGGTCAGCGACTGGGATTCACATCCCTGAAACTCTTCGGATCCTCAATCTGGTCAGCGACTGGGATTCACAACCCTGAAACTCCTCGATTCGAAAAGACTCTCAATCTGGTCAGCGACTGGGATTCACATCCCTGAAACTCTTCGGTTCGAGAAGACTCTCAATCTGGTCAGCGACTGGGATTCACAACCCTGAAACTCCTCGATTCGAAAAGACTCTCAATTTGGTCAGCGACTGGGATTCACATCCCTGAAACTCTTCGGATCCTCAATCTGGTCAGCGACTGGGATTCACATCCCTGAAACTCTTCGGATCCTCAATCTGGTCAGCGACTGGGATTCACAACCCTGAAACTCCTCGATTCGAAAAGACTCTCAATCTGGTCAGCGACTGGGATTCACATCCCTGAAACTCCTCGATTCGAAAAGACTCTCAATTTGGTCAGCGACTGGGATTCACAACCCTGAAACTCCTCGATTCGAAAAGACTCTCAATCTGGTCAGCGACTGGGATTCACATCCCTGAAACTCTTCGGTTCGAGAAGACTCTCAATCTGGTCAGCGACTGGGATTCACAACCCTGAAACTCCTCGATTCGAAAAGACTCTCAATTTGGTCAGCGACTGGGATTCACATCCCTGAAACTCTTCGGATCCTCAATCTGGTCAGCGACTGGGATTCACATCCCTGAAACTCTTCGGATCCTCAATCTGGTCAGCGACTGGGATTCACAACCCTGAAACTCCTCGATTCGAAAAGACTCTCAATCTGGTCAGCGACTGGGATTCACATCCCTGAAACTCCTCGATTCGAAAAGACTCTCAATTTGGTCAGCGACTGGGATTCACAACCCTGAAACTCCTCGATTCGAAAAGACTCTCAATCTGGTCAGCGACTGGGATTCACATCCCTGAAACTCTTCGGTTCGAGAAGACTCTCAATCTGGTCAGCGACTGGGATTCACATCCCTGAAACTCTTCGGTTCGAGAAGACTCTCAATCTGGTCAGCGACTGGGATTCACATCCCTGAAACTCTTCGGTTCGAGAAGACTCTCAATCTGGTCAGCGACTGGGATTCACATCCCTGAAACTCTTCGGTTCGAGAAGACTCTCAATCTGGTCAGCGACTGGGATTCACATCCCTGAAACTCTTCGGTTCGAGAAGACTCTCAATCTGGTCAGCGACTGGGATTCACATCCCTGAAACTCCTCGATTCGAGAAGACTCTCAATCTGGTCAGCGACTGGGATTCACATCCCTGAAACTCTTCGGTTCGAGAAGACTCTCAATCTGGTCAGCGACTGGGATTCACATCCCTGAAACTCTTCGGTTCGAGAAGACTCTCAATCTGGTAGCGACTGGGATTCACATCCCTGAAACTCCTTTGTTCGGAAAGACTCAATCTGGTCAGCGACTGGGATTCACATCACTGAAACTCTTCGGTTCGAAAAGACTCTCAATCTGGTCAGCGACTGGGATTCACATCCCTGAAACTCTTCGGTTCGAGAAGACTCTCAATCTGGTCAGCGACTGGGATTCACATCCCTGAAACTCTTCGGTTCGAGAAGACTCTCAATCTGGTCAGCGACTGGGATTCACAACCCTGAAACTCTTCGGTTCGAGAAGACTCTCAATCTGGTCAGCGACTGGGATTCACATCCCTGAAACTCTTCGGTTCGAGAAGACTCTCAATCTGGTCAGCGACTGGGATTCACAACCCTGAAACTCTTCGGTTCGAGAAGACTCTCAATCTGGTCAGCGACTGGGATTCACATCCCTGAAACTCTTCGGTTCGAGAAGACTCTCAATCTGGTCAGCGACTGGGATTCACATCCCTGAAACTCTTCGGTTCGAAAAGACTCTCAATCTGGTCAGCGACTGGGATTCACATCCCTGAAACTCTTCGGTTCGAGAAGACTCTCAATCTGGTCAGCGACTGGGATTCACATCCCTGAAACTCTTCGGTTCGAGAAGACTCTCAATCTGGTCAGCGACTGGGATTCACAACCCTGAAACTCTTCGGTTCGAGAAGACTCTCAATTTGGTCAGCGACTGGGATTCACATCCCTGAAACTCTTCGGTTCGAGAAGACTCTCAATCTAGTCAGCGACTGGGATTCACATCCCTGAAACTCTTCGGTTCGAGAAGACCCTCAATCTGGTCAGCGACTGGGATTCACAACCCTGAAACTCCTCTGTTCGGAACGACTCTCTCAATGCGTTAAGAATATCATTATGGTACGAATGTGTAACATTCTTTCCTAGACATATTGCACGACGGTCAATGGACAACAATATATCATCAACATCCTCTAACTTGTTTCTCAGCATGCAAATTTACATTAGATTACAACCAACCACCAATAACAGCATACAATAAAAAGAGATCGGATACTAGAGCTAAGGAAGACCAAGAAAATGATGGATAGACAATATCAAGACCACACTATATAACACAACAAGGGCGACTCATCTGGCCCTAGAAAGCAAATTAAAGCTCCCATCCCTACGCTTAACGTCAAGAGTGGACAGCCAACTACATCTTCCACCTGGGAATAGACAATAGACAACGGACAATGCAGCAAGAGAGGTATTTAGCAGGAACTGTTACAGCCATTAAAATTCACATCTAAATCCAAATGCATGTGTTACAACAGTGTTTGATTGAATTTGTTTTAAACGATGTACCTTTACTTATCTTGTGAATGTAGCAATCTTCGCAAAATGTCAACAATTTGTCAAGTTATTTCGCCATACTTTGATTGTGTTGTTATTTATTACAGAACGAATGTTTCAATCCGGACCGCGTCGTTCTGTTTAAAAGTACATATTATTTCAGAGATCCATATGATTGTTGCCGGAGCTATAGAGTTTGTGCTTTGTGAAATACTCTCTACAGGTGGCGTGTCACTTCTTTGGATAGGCACCGAGCTATATGGAGTAAAACATGGTACATTGAAGTAAATCCTTCGGTTATAGATCGTTATTCTTCTTCTTCTTCTTTGCGTTCGTTCATTACGACCAATTTTAATCACTCTTTGTGATATGTTTGATCTTTGTCAAGAACGTGTATACGTTGCACATTGGTTTGGTAGGCCCCTAAACGCATAGACTTCTACAAGTTTAAGGCACGTGCATCCGATTTCAGCCAAACCTCCTTAATAGCCTCTTACGACATGCGTGTCACGTAACAGTGGTTATATTCTTTACACCCCAAATTTGGGTTCGGTAACCACTCGGGCGAGATCGTTATTTATTACAACCCTTTTTTTTTTTTCGATCCAGAAGCCCTTGAGCTTTCAGCTTTCGGCTCGGTGGCATGGGCATCGTAAACCTTCGGTTCGGTGCCACGAACACCGTAAATTTGGAGAACCTGTTACTTTTTTGCCAGCCCACGGAATTCAACCTTGAACCGCACTCACAGGAGGGTTGTCACCCGTCGTCCAACGCTCTACGAACAAGCTGAGTAGGCGAGCATGACAATACTATAGGGATATCTCAAATATAACACTGATGTCGATGTGGTTTGGATTAACTCAACGTGTAGCGCATTAGCTTATCAAATCCAACACAACAGGGTTGCTGGTTCATTTATCGCAGTCGACATTCCATGAGTAATGAAAGGAATTGATCATCCTACCATCTGAATACTAGGTTTAAGAAACATCTTACGGTCTGAAAAAACTTCGGGACCTATTTAGTGCAAATGTAGAAATTGGAAAATATCAAGACATTAGAGAAGTATTTGAAACACACATCTTAAGAGAAAATAGCCATTAGAATATTAAATATAAAAAAAGTTCGTTCCAAAATTTGTGATCACACTAAGGTTTAATTTATACGAAATCTAACTGATGGATAAAAGTATTTTATCCCATTTGCATGCAGTCTTATATACCTCACGACGTTACGAATCTATGTTTAACTAATTGGTAGGTAGCTTAGTTGATGCAAAAAACGTTATTTGTTATATAACTTTGCATAAGCACAACAAAATGATAATCAAAGTTTAGAACTTACAGTAATACACAAAATGGTGGCGAATGTTTGCAAAGGCGTATCCCTATTACATATTATAAAAAGAAAGGTAACATAGTGAACAAATGATACCTTACACTTCTATAAATGAAAGTAAATGTTGGGTACATACGCCAATGACAGTCGGTAGGAAACATTGTGAACTGATTAATTCCACAGGATTCCTGATTTTGACTTGCACTGAATTGCATGTGGAACACGGAAATGCTTAGTTATAGACAAACTTGACAATCGTACTGTAAAATTCCGACAAATATCGAAATAGGGGAAGACTGCAGTAAAACTTGGTAAATAGTGAAACACGTACAAACAAAGTACTATAGTTTTACAAAATACATAAACAGTGACGATAAACAGCAACGTTTCGACCAACAAGGCCTTTATCAAGCAAACGAACAAACAGGAGTGACAAATTAAAATGAAACACAAATGGACGACCATCCAGAGTCATTTTGGCACCATCCAGTGTGGCCGTTGGCGCTGCAACACTTGTGCTTATGTAATACAGACCCGCACGGTGTCTTTTCCAAAAGCCACGTTCGTTGTTGAAGACAGTTTCACGTGCGAGTCCGTAATATTATCTATGCCATTATCTGCAAGCGGTGCAACAAGGCCTATATTGGGGAAACCGGCAGGAGACTCAGTGACCGATTCGCCCAACACTTGCGCGATATACGCCAATGCTCTGTGACCCTGTAGCTACCCATTTCAATGATACTGGCCATTCAGGAGCTTGCGATGTCCAGGTCACAGCCATCCGATCATGTTCCTCTGATGATCGTAGTCGATTTGCTCTGGAGAATCGGTTGATTTCTTTGTATGGTACCTTGCGACCACGCGGCTCAACGTATTACATTCTTATGCTTCTTAGTACTTTCTCTTCCCATGCTTTGTAATCTCTATGGGTATATGTTGCATGTATTACATTCTTATGCTTCTTAGTACTTTCTCTTCCCATGCTTTATAATCTATATGGGTATATGTTGCATGTATTCAAGTTATATATTTACTAGATGTTTCATTGTTTCTTTTCTATTTCTAGTTTTTATGTGTGTTTTTGTGTTACATTTATTTCGTTATTCGTTTTTATTCCAGATTTTCCTTAGCTACGTTGGTATTTGGTCGTCCATTTGTGTTTCATTTTAATTTGTCACTCTTGTTTGTTCGTTTGCTTGATAAAGGCCTTGTTGGTCGAAACGTTGCTGTTTATCGTCACTGTTTATGTATTTTGTAAAACTATAGTACTTTGTTTGTACGTGTTTCACTAAAATTTCGACAAGTATACCAGATCAACATCGCGGTAAATTTAGTAATAATATATAATAAAAGTCTTACAGAACTAAACGTTTGGGTGGGCAAAAAATACTTTTGGAAGGTCGTGACTGTTACCTATATAAAAATGTAAAAAATCAAGAATTTATGTCAAGTGGATGATTTTATATCGGTCGGTAACGATGATCACGAATTTTGGAACGAACTATAGAAGAGTTCACGACAAACAACAAACTAAGAAATCACAAACCGACAATAAATCTTGACATGCTGGCGGCGGGTGGAGTGACGGCCGGGTGGGCGGACAGACTGACGGGTGGACGGGTGGGTGTGTTTCGGACGGACTAGATGGACTAGATAGATAGATGGATAGAAGGACAGATGGACAGATAGACGGAGACATATACAGACAGACAGATAGACAGATAGATAGACAGACATACAGATAGACAAATCCAGACAGACAAACAGATAGGCAGATAGCCACATTCACAGACAGTCAGATAGACAGACAGACATATAGACAGACAGACAAATAGACAGGCAGATAGACAGACAGACAGACAGATAATCATACTGAATTATATTCATTCTGTCAGACAGACAAACAGACCGACAGAAAGATAAATAGACATACCGTTTCCGGTCATAAAACGATTGTGAGAATTGTGTTACTGTTGGTACTTGATCGGGCGCGTGACATTTAACCATCTTCAACCAATCAAAATGGAAGAGAAGATCGACCAAAAGATCGGATATACTGAGCTATAAGTCTGACAGGAGGTCTAAACCTTGTCAATTGGTAATATCGGAATGGCGGTGGCCGTTGGTATTAATGGCGGAGAGCAGTGAAGATTAAATCTGGTCCAAGTATTAGTTCGCAAAGATGTTGTAACGCTCTGAAAGAAATCTTCTGTTTTAGGAAATGGATGAACACGATGAAATAGTTCTGAAATTGGTGTGACAAATGCAACTGAGTACGATTTGAAAATTATAGTAGTTTTTTTTTCCCTTTCTTGTTCGCCCGCTCTGAATTCAGACGTAGTCTGTGCAACTAATATTACGCCTCTGATTTTTGTTTGTAGGATTGCTTTCCTTATTATTCATCTTCTTCTTCTCGTCTACCATTTACTTCTTTATAGAAGTGTTTGGGCGGGGGGAGGGGAGGGCGTAGTGATCTTGTGTGTGTTTGTTTTGTAAGTTGATATTAATTTTCGTAAGGCTTTCTTGAATTCCTTATTAACTGTATGAAGTAAAGGAAAGTGGAAACTGGTTGCTAGTATAGCGTAAGTACTACATGGAATATAAATAAAATAGGGAAATATGTTTCCGACCTCAACGGTTCTAAATCCGACCCAGCATCAATTGAATACCAGGAAAGCACTGGGAAGTAAAGACGACCGTGATGGTGTTGATTACAACACCCATCACCTCCCGGTTGTCCCATGAAAAATACAGATCTACCACTGTATTCACCAATATACCTTATGGTATGAAAACGGGTTCCTTTAGCTTTACTTTATACGATCGACGTCATGGCACATTGGGCACTCCATTCGTGCTCTGTCCTCCACTGCAGCAGCCACCCCAAAGTCCATTTACTCACCGTACCCATGAGAAGTTGATTACTATATCTTCTCTCTCTACCACAAAGACGACACTGTCTCTCTCTATATATATATATATGTTTCTTCTTATAACTATATATATATATATATATAACAATTTACTAGCAGTTAAAACAAAAGGTGTGATGCTGACCACATCACCCATCGTGTGCCGACGGTCAATGAAAAATACAGGCCTAACACTGTATTGACCTATATACCACGAGGTATGAAATGGTTCCTAAAAAACAAAAGGTAAATGTACCCTTACCAGTTACAGAGGACGGTTGATTCAAAAAAGCAATTATATTGGGATTTGTGGCATATGAAAGAACACATTAATAATTTTACGATTCGTGTAATGTATGCTTTGCCTATTTACTTTTATAATCGTTATTATTCTCTATTAAATTGTTCTATGCTCATAAAAATATAATACATTGATAAATCTGTTGTATTCTGTTCTTGTATTATCTCAAAACTAATATGTCCTTCAATATTGTTACTCATGACAATATCTAATATATTTTGTTGATGAAATTGACAGCTGATGTTAATATTGAGCAACGGATGTCATATTGTTTCCCAAACACATTCTAGATCACGCCTGATGGTTACATCAAACATTCATTTCGTTGTCAGTATCGTCCACCAGTTCATACTAAGCACGTTCTAAGAAAAGTTCTCTAAGAATCAGAGATCAACCCTTCCAGTATCAAGGATCAGACAGATTACTCGGACTGTCGGAGAAATCCTAACCCGGTAAATTTATGGAAATGAAAACATATTATCTTTTTATGTAAACACTTTCACTAGGAGAGACTCCTGAAGAATAATTTGGTGTCTGTTTTGTAGACCACGAATCGCAAGTATGGAATTCACAAGAGAAGCAAAGAATAGTACCACTGAGACCTATAAGACATAACAAGTTATAACAAGAAAGAGACGACTGATGTAGGACATAAGGAAGCTATCCTTGTATGAAACCGGGGCTCACAAGAGAAGCAAAGAATAGTACCACTGAGACCTACAAGACATAACAAGTTATAACAAGAAAGAGACGACTGAGAGAAAGAGACATAAGAAAGCTATCCTAGTAAATAACAAGCATCGCAGAAATCGAATGTGCTGATCTACTTGTATGAGCATAACTGGTACATGTTCAATCGCTTTTATACTTATATCATATACAAATCGTAAAGTGTGGTTAACAAGTGTTAGATTTAGAGCGTTCATAGAAGAAGAAGAAGAAGAAGAAATCCAGGAATTCCAACTTTATACTCGTATATTTACTTACAATTGTGAAAAGACTAACAATTGTGACATACGAATGTATTACATAACGCAGAAGAAAGACTAACAACTGTGACATTCAAAATGTATTACATAACGCAGAGAGAAAGACTAACAATGAGAAAGGAAAAGTATGCAAGAAATAGTAGAGTTATATTATGAAATACTTATAAACAACGAAATGTCAGCAAAAGAAATTAAAAAAGAAATCAAGACAGACAGACTTTATAAAATATAGTAATAGAACTATTAGATTCGGTTCAAAATAAATAATGTATTTTTTTTATAGAGTGTAGGAGCGGTTTTAAATAAAATAGCTTAAGGGAAGAACGGTATCGTGGAAAATAGAATGAGGCAATGGATGAGAAAGTACATATGTTTGCACAATAAAGAGAAACAGCGGACTTCAAACTACGAGTAGATACATTAGAAAAATAAGTTAAGTTGAGTTAGAAATAATCAAATCTTGTAAGATTGGTTGTAACGAACAGTATATAAGAATGAAACAAAAACAAAAGAAAAAGATGTAAGACAGCTTATCATAGAATCTCTCTCTTTCATGCGATCACCGCTTAGACTGATGTACCAAACCTCCCATAAATCTCATTCATATGGAAACCTGATTCATACAACCTTAGCATGAGTGTGTTTCGTCGCTTCTGCAGCGCCATTTGGAACTCTGTTGCTTATCCTTCGGCGATGTGTCCGGTTTTAGCCAGCGTTTACTGGATTCGCTCTTCGTCAGCTTTTGGGTGTCCCCAGCCGACCTGCAAGGCAGTCGATAAAATCTATGGAACTCTGTGAGCACAATTATTGAATATTATAGGTATATAGTGAAAGAAATCGCTAGCATATGTTAGGATTGATACATTTCAGTTCAAATGTATCAATCCTAACATATGCTAGCGAGAGTTGGAAAATGACTAAAGATATAGAAAGCGATTTGAATGCATTTGAAAATAGATGTCTGCGAAAAATAATGAATATAAAATGGAACGAATTAAAGAGAAGTGATGAAATCAGAGACATGTCTGGTCAACCCCTAATGACAACTGTTATAAGAAAGAGAAGATGGAGATATGTTGGGCACACCTTGAGGAGAAATGATCAACGAATATCAAAGCAGGCATTGAAGTGGGATGCAAAGGGTTTAAGAAAGAGAGGTCGACCTAAGGAGACCCTGAAACGAACTTTGCTGAGAGAGGCAGGAAAAATCGGTCTCAGTTCCATGGAGGAGATTGAGCGAGTTTCCCAGGATAGAGCGGTATGGAGAAATTACTTGAAGGCCCTATGTAACGTATAACGGTACGAGAGAAATTATTATTATAGTGAATGAAACTCCTAGACGTATACACGCAGTTTTCATTGGCTCCATAAACAGAAGTTCATTTGGATAAGTTTCCAATCCATCTCTAAAAGGTAAAGAAAAAGAAACAATTTTTATAACATGTTGTATATAGGGTAATACGTTGTTAGGCCCGTATTTTTCATTGACCGTCGGCACACGATGGGGGATGTGGTCCAATAAAGCAATGACTAAAACAAAGACAGAACACGCAAAAAACTAACATGGCTGTAAGCTTTAGGGAAATCTAATGTTTGTTATGTTCTGCATGCTGATAACCGAACACTTATCGTGTTTGAATGATTGATTGATTGATAGAACCATTATCATTGCACATTTGGTATAACCATGTGTGATCCGATCTCTTTCTTACACAGGAAGATCTCAGCTGCAGTGCACCAATTCCGTAGCATCGGCGAGGGTCTTTGAAATAATTTTGAAGATGGTGACGATATTTTGCAGAAATTTTATTTGTAATCTTTTTCTAATGAATTTTCTCCGGCACTAGCTGTCCAACCTTCTCTTCATAATTTTCTCCGGCACTAGCTGTCCAACCTTCTCTTCATAATTTTCTCCGGCACTAGCTTTCCAACCTTCTCTTCATAATTTTCGCACACTGTCCAACCTTCTCTTCATAATTTCTCCGAACTAGCTTCAACCTGTCTTCATAATTATCTCGACTAGCTCCAACCTCCATAATTTCCGGCACTAGCGTCAACCTGCCTTCAATTTTCTCCGGCACTAGCTGTCAACTTTCTCTTCATAATTTGTCCGGACTAGCTTCCAACCTTCTTCATAATTTCTCCGCACTAGCTGTCCAACCTTCTCTCTAATTTTGTCCGTCTAGCTTCCAACCTTTCTCATAATTTTCTCGGACTAGCTGTCAACCTCTCTTCATAATTTGTGCACTAGGTTCCAACCTCTCTTCATAATTTTGTCCGGCACTAGCTGTCAACCTTCTTCAAATTATCTCGGACAGTGTCCAACCTTCTCTTCATAATTTTCTCCGGCACTAGCTGTCCAACCTTCTCTTCATAATTTTCTCGGCACTAGCTGTCCAACCTTCTCTTCATAATTGTCTCGCACTAGGTCAATTCTTTCATAATTTTCTCCGGCACTAGCTGTCCAACCTTCTCTTCACAATTTTGTCCGGCACTAGCTGTCCAACCTTCTCTTCATAATTTTCTCCGGCACTAGCTTTCCAACCTTCTCTTCATAATTTTCTCCGGCACTAGCTTTCCAACCTTCTCTTCATAATTTTCTCCGGCACTAGCTTTCCAACCTTCTCTTCATAATTTTCTCCGGCACTAGCTTTCCATTCTTCTCTTCATAATTTTCTCCGGCACTAGCTTTCCAACCTTCTCTTCATAATTTTCTCCGGCACTAGCTTTCCAACCTTCTCTTCATAATTTTCTCCGGCACTAGCTTTCCAACCTGCTCTTCATAATTTTCTCCGGCACTAGCTGTCCAACCTGCTCTTCACAATTTTGAACTGACAAAGTGTTCCTTCTAATTGCTCAAATTGAACACTGGACCTAAGTTTTATTGTGCGCCTCCGATAGGACTTGGAACACGATCTCACCTACACTGAAATCAAGGATCTCTGGAAAGATATCCCGATGACTTCACAAGGGAGATAATCGGTTATCTTTACACGAGAGGTCATCACATAACCTCTACGCTATTGCCCATCTGTCCAGCGTATTCGTATCGCGTTGACTACGGGTGACAAGCTCCTGTGAGTGTGGGTTCAATTCCGCGGGCTGGCAGAAAAGCCACAGGTTCACCAGATTCACGGTGTTCGTGGGTGTCCGAACCGAAAGGTTTCGATGTCCATGGCACCGAGCCGAAGAGCTGAAAGCTCAAGTGCTTCTGGATCGGTAAAAAAGAACAAATAAAAACATCTACGTTACAGAGACCGCAGAGATTTGTCTTGTCAAAATAGCAAGTACAGAACACTTAAAGTAAAGTGAAAATAACCAAGCTATTTTAATAGCATGTGTATGTGTTGGGAAACACGATATTGGGATGTCGTTTTTTTTTATTTACCAACCGCACGCGATAAGAGATGTGGTCTACGTAATACCCTATGCCATTAATTTCTCTTATTTCTCTGGTACTATATAGATTCTGGTCCACATGAAACGCGTGACAGTGGCAACAAATCCCACTTCAACTGGGAATTTGATCCTGGGATCATGCGTTTACGAGGCAAGCACACTAACCACTACACTATCGTTGATCTCGTTTTGGGTGTTTCTGTGGCGTAGATACTAGGTGCTCCCTCTTGTTCCAAAGATACTTCGTTAGCTCCTTCGTGGAGCCATAGGGATATTTTCCTAGAGATCTTTGATCTCAGTGTAGGTGAGATCGGGTTCCTAGTCCTATCGGAGCCGGACAATAAAACGTAGGTCATGTGTTCAAGTTGGAAACGTAAAAGAACTATTGCCAGTTCAAACTAAAGAAGAGCAGGCTGGAAAGCCGCTGCCCAGGCAAAATTCATTAGAAAAGATTAATAAATAAAATTCCTACAAAATATTGTCACCATCTTCTAAATTACATCGGGGACACCCAACGGTGCTACGGAGTTCGTGCACTGTCACTGAGATCTCTCTGTGTAATAAAGAGATTAGAGGAGCGCATATGGTTATTCACCGAATGATAATGGTCCTTTCAATCAATCAATCATTCAATCATTAAAGAGCATGTAGCTGTCAGGACTTTCATATTTAGGAACCGGCGTAGCAAAGTGGTTAAGATGCTGAATTCTCAATCACCATCTAATAAGAATTCCCGATCGATTCTCTGATCTCAGGTCCGTGCGGTATATTTTCTCAGTATGATGCATGTCTTCGAAATAATAATAATCCTCTCGTACCGTTATACGTTACATAGGGCCTGCAAGTAATTTCTCCATACCGCTCTATCCTGGGCAACTCGCTCAATCTCCTCCATGGAACTGAGGCCGATATTTCCTGCCTCTCTCAGCAAAGTTCGTTTCAGGGTCTCCTTAGGTCGACCTCTCTTTCTTGAACCCTTTGCATCCCACTTCAATGCCTGCTTTGATATTCGTTGATCATTTCTCCTCAAGGTGTGCCCAACATATCTCCATCTTCTCTTTCTTATAACAGTTGTCACTAGTGGTTGACCAGACATGTCTCTGATTTCATCACTTCTCTTGAATTCGTTCCATTTTATATTCATTATTTTTCGCAGACATCTTTTTTTAAATTTTCAAAAATAGATCAAATTTTCAAGTTTTCGAAATGCCGCCCTTAAGTTTTTCTTTAAAATAACCTTAAATTGTGATTTTGATTTCGCTGCTTATGCCGCCCCCCTTACGATCCCGTCTGATGCGACCGTCTCTCTGTATCATAGCATGGCATGACCCTGTCTGATCTACTAGCCTGAACATGGTGTCCTTACTTTGTGAGTTAGAAGTACATCTTATAAATGTCTCTGTGAATACCGTATACATGTTCTGACATTCTGACACTTTTAGAAAAATGAAAGGGTCTATACACCTATTGTGATGTCTTTATGCAGAGACGTCTGTTCGAAACAAATTTTATAGAAGAATCAAAGTGAAAATTTACAACGATTCCTTATATAAACATTCATAAATCTTTCATCATATTGTTCTTTCTTTCTTTATAGCAACTTATGATGTGAAGCGGTCTGGAAAGTTTAGATTGTCGCCTGTCGTTTTCAATTTAGTTATGAAAAGAAGCGTGGTGCAAGACCCAAACTGTCGTAAGTACAGGGTGTTCAACTTAAAAGCAGCATGTGAATGGAGCTAATCTGGCATATATGTATGGAAATGAAAAGGTTCAGTTATGACGTAGTATAGGTCAAGGTTGTGTGATGGTGTGTAATTGTAGTGCGGAAGGGGCGATGAACAAATGTGACGTTGGAGAAGCTAGTCAGAACCGGTTTAAATAGTAAATATACGAGATGCAATGCGTACCTGGCAAATTTCTATTTATCACTGGGGCTGCTTTTAAGTTGAACACCCTGTATTAGGTCATCTAAGATATTAGGATATATTTGAAGCTTAAGTTCTGGTTGTTGCTGTCTAGCCACTTATACTTATACTACTAATGTGAACTCAGTAAAGTGGAAAAGAGAAAGCCTGCTATAGATTGAAAGACAAACACTGGATATGATTACGCGGAAAACAAACTTTCTCATAGATCTCATCAGAATAGAACAGGTCGTTACAATTCGTCAAGTTACCGGGCACTGTAGACTCGACAGACACATAATATAATAATTCCTCTCCTACCCTTATACGTAACATAGTGAATGTAAGCAGTTGTTCCATACCGCTCTATCCTGGGCAATTCGCTCAATCTCCGCCATGGAACTGAGACTGATATTTCTTCCCTCTCAACAAAGTTCGTTTCATGGTCTCCTTAGGACGTTTCCTCTTTCTTGAACCCTTTGCCTCCCACATCAATGCCTGCTTTGATAATCTTTGATCATTTCTTCTCAAGGTGTGTCCAACATATCTCCATCTTCTCCTTTTTATAACAGTTGTTACTAGTCAACAGACACATAGACTAAGAATAAATCAAACGGCTTTCTACCATTGTCAGCAGCACGAGAACATTTCCTGCAAGACAGTCCTCTCCTGGGTGAGCTGACAAGCAACATGTGGCCATATGTAGACATCCTGAAAACTAAGAAACTTTGGTTAGACCTATGAAAGCTTTATGGCAAACTGACTACCCAGTTTGTGGTGCACTGTAAATTAAACGTATAACCAGTGATCGCTGAAGAAAAAGAACTCAATAGAAGTGGTATTATAAAGATGGGTTTTATGTTGACGCAATTTTATCAGTATTTATATAAATATATATATCCTTCTAGCAGTATTCCTCTATTAATAGAGATTTACGGTTTTAAAGCCGAAGGATTGACTTCATTGCACCGGCTTTTACCCCATATGCCTCGGTCCTCTCCAACGAAATGGTATGTCCCTGCCGAGAGCATTGCACAAATCATGAACTCCGTAGTTCTGGCAACAATCCAAGGGGTTTCTGGGAAAAAAGGCACTCGTGAACAGAACGGCGCGGTCCGGACTCGAACTAACGACCTTCGACTGGCAAGGTAATGGCTTAACCATTTAACCACAGAGAACAACGGCAATGGAGTGCGATTAGGAACTAGTTTTACTTGCAAGATAAATCTATTGTTATATGGTATTGTTGTATAAACTGCAACTAAAAACTAACACAATGGTAGAAACACTTTCAACGCAATAGTACATTGTGAACGCAAGATTGAAAAAGGTATATAAATGTTAATAATAAGTTGAACTGAGGAGTTTCAGGATTTGTGAATCCTAGTCGCTGACCAGAGTTGGGTGTCGATATTAGCACATCCCGAAAAGAACGACATATCAAATATGCAAAAAGATTGATAAATCAATATCGAACTGGCGTGTTGAACCGCTGGACGCTGCTGGATTTGTTGAGGCGGAGATTGGACCAACTATTGAGGTTTCTGGAGTGCTATGATGCTAGTCCTCATTCAACAGATAACTTAATAAGTTGAAATCATATGTTCCATTGCGAACGTAAAGAAAAGAGGGAGAGAGAGAGAGAGTGTGTGAGAGAGAGAGAGATAGAGAGTGAAACCCCGAGAATTATTGTTAAAACACCTTTCAACAAACAAATAGGCATCGGCGCTGTCCGGCTAAATAAAAATATGTAAAAATAATAAAACGTCATTTCTTCGGATTCTAGACGAGTTGAAAATGTCTCCATTTCAGAACACTCCATATTTTTGCGAAACCTTGTCTCAACTTAAGATTTTTGCGAAACCTTGTCTCAGTATAAGATGTTTGCTGAAAATCGCTATAAATGCTTGTTTTCTCCATGTCAATGTTACTGTCTATTATTAACATCACCAGCATGTGTCAATGAGACTACAATAGCTGGTTATGGAACTCCAGAATTTCTTGTCTAGACATATGTTTCTAACAGTATATATTTTGATTCACTTAAATGCTAATCTTTAGGATATGCCTATTTTTCTTTCTGCATAGTCAAAGATTTGGCCTTCTATTTCCTGTTATTTTGTTCGGTATACATCGACTACTAGTTAAGCCCCTCTTTGTTGTCATATATAATTGTTGCCCATACATCGACTACTAGTTAAGCCCCTCTTTGTTGTCATATATAATTGTTGCCCATACATCGACTACTAGTTAAGCCCCTCTTTGTTGTCATATATAATTGTTGCCCATACATCGACTACTAGTTAAGCCCCTCTTTGTTGTCATATATAATTGTTGCCCATACATCGACTACTAGTTAAGCCCCTCTTTGTTGTCATATATAATTGTTGCCCATACATCGACTACTAGTTAAGCCCCTCTTTGTTGTCATATATAATTGTTGTCCTAAAGTGGGAGATGGTTGTTTCAATTAGACACACACAGACTCCAAGGCAAGCACATTCTGTTTCTTCATGCTATTTTATTCGGGTTCGGGTGTCTACGTAGCATAAAAAATAACTTGATCTATGCCAGAAAATGTTTTCTCATTTGATCTCGTAATCAAAATTTCCGGGGTACACAACTGGGAGGAAGGGTTGGCTTGTGTCATCAGCAAGCTACTATTTATCGTTTTTCGCTTTTTCTAAGAAAGACTAGCCGACCGTAACTCTACTGGATACAGATTCAGGCACATACCACATCTAGTAATTCATACACATTCAATCAATCGCTGTGAAAATCGCATTATCTTGTGCAATGTGTTACATATGATGTTGTGTACTTACTGTGTGTTTCTCTACATATATTCACAATATATATGAGACTGCAGCTACTTTGTAATTACCTGTTTCTACATATATTAAATGTTTTCTAGCTCTTGTGTTTTATCTTTAATTACTATCTTCGTCTATATGAACATATAGTTTTCACAAGTGATCCCCATTGCTTCAGGCCTACTGTATTTCTACCCATTGTATTACATATCAGTCTACACGTTTTCATTTTTCATTACACCGTCAGTCTTCAGATATCATTGGTTTGCCACTTAGTCTCCTTCCGTTCAATGGTTATGGAAGAGTTGTCTTTAACAACGTGTTCAGTGTCACTTTTCTTTCTTTGAATGCTCCATATCGATCACTTGTTAAGTACTCTTTGTGATTTGTATGTGATCCGATCCTAACAGCGATTGCATGTTGTGCCAGTATGTGCATACAAGTAGGCAATCGTATCCGATTTCTGCAACGCTTTTTATTTACTAGGGTAGCTTCCCCTACCTCAGTCGCCTCTTACGACATGCCCTGTTTGTCGCAGGGCTACTATTCGTCGCTACCCATTGAGAACACCGGCAACACGCAAGCTTGCAAGTAATTTCTCCATATCGCTTTGTCCCGGCCAACTCCACCAATCTTTTCCATGGAGTACGTACGATATTTATCGCCTCTTTCAGCAGCGATGCTCGTTTCAGGGTCTCCTTAGGCGTCCTCATATAGGCTTAACGGCATTGTCTTTATTTGCTGTTTAATCCTTCTTCTTCTTTGCGTTCGGTTTCGTATGCTCGTTTAAAACATGAGATGGTTTGCATTTATGAAGCTGCATGTCAGTTAGAGTTTTTCAAGATACATGTCAGTTAGAGTTTTTCAAGATGCATGTCAGTTAGAGTTTTTCAAGATACATGTCAGTTAGAGTTTTTCAAGATGCATGTCAGTTGGAGTTTTTCAAGATGCATGTCAGTTAGAGTTTTGTTTTTCAAAATGCATGTCAGTTAGAGTTCTTCGAGAGTTCTCCATAGCTTACTCTGTAAGATTTGTTTATGAGTCCATGTTTCGCTTCGTTGGTGTATGTATGATGGACATGACTGCAGGATGTGTTATGTAATCTGTGTTTCTGTCTGGCATACACAATGTGCAGTCTGAACAAGCTTTATTATGTGCATGTGATGGTTAAGCCTGCAGTGACCTGCTGCTTTATACAAAGTCATGTCATTGGATTTTATTATATTTTTTTCTTGGCCACTTAATCTCCTATACATTTGTAAAGATTCATTAAGATTATATTCGCAACTTTAATCACTCAAATCCTCTGAACAGACTCGTAGTATTTAATGTACAACTTTAAACATTGTCTTACCCATCGACTTTTGGTGTTCTGCATTACTACTGTATTCAAAGTTTCAGTCTAATACTTAATTCTAATGTATTTGTTATCATATTTGAATATTAAAATGTAATTTAGAAAAATTATGAAACAGTCGATAGCTTGAGAGCACATTTATATTTGTAGACAAAGTTATCATATTGAGAAAAGACAAGACATGTTTTCTAAACATGTCATCCAACATCTTCCCCCTCTGTCTTCCATGATCTCTCCTTCCCTGAATTTTACCTGTTGCCACCAAATGCTCTTAAACCTTCTCTTCGCATTATATGGCCGAAAAACCTTAATTGTCGGATTCTTATTCTTTGATAAGGTTTCTTTGTGTGCAGGTCTGATTAAAAACCTCCTCATTTGTTGTTTTGTTGCTGTTCTCACTGCACTGCGTATAAATTGCATCTCTGTCGAGACTAGTTTTCTTCTGTGAGTTGCTGTTATCGTCTAGATTTCTTACTTATACTAACGTCGGGAGAAAGGTCAAGTTGTACAATGCTCTGTTAGTGTTTATATTAAATTTTGCATTTTAAAATGGTGCAACTTATTTTATGATTTTATTTACTTTATTTCATCTTTGTCATAAGTGGAGGACGCTATATCATTGTCTCACTTTACCTATTTAAATTAGATATTATATTATGTCCCTCGTGTACTACCATATACGGTTTGTGCAGAATGGATGTTAAATTACAAATTCAACACCCAAAAAACAACAGGGATGATGGATGCTACCAACTGTCCATAAGGAAACAGACTGCTATACTTCGTCTCCGGACGGGTGACAACAGAATAAGACACCACATGTACACTAAATGCAAGATAGGCACCAACGATCTGTGCTTCTGTGGTTTGGCGAGTACGATAACAGAGCATATCCTACAAAACTTTCCCCAGTATGCAGACCTGAGAAGAAAGAGTTGGCTCACTTACACCAGCGCCCAAGACAAACTGTATGGCGTGGCTGATAATCTGAGACCGACGTCTGCCTTTATTAGACAATCTGAAATCCCAATCTAGTTAGAACGCGGAAGAAGAAGATGAAGAGATGACACACTCTTGATGATCTTAGAGTTTGTCATTTCTTATTGGCTTGAGATTTGCATGACTTTTCATCTAATGTCTTCCATATTAAAGGTAGTTTTCCGCTTCAAAAATCGTTGAAGAATCCAGGACCATGCGGTATATTTTCTCATTATGATGCAAGTCATCGAAATGCCGCCCCTTAAATGTTTTTTCTTTAAAAAAACCTTTAATTGTGAATTTGATTTCGTTCCTTATGCCGCCCCCCTTACGGCACCGTCTGATGCGACCGTCTCTTTGCATCATAGCACGGTACGGCCCAGGAAGAATCTTTTCCCAAAGACAACTATAGCTTTTTATCTCGAAATACTGAAATTAACAAATACTGAAATTAACAAATACTGAAATTAACAAATACTGAAATTAACAAATACTGAAATTAACAAATACTGAAATTAACAAATACTGAAATTAACAAATACTGAAATTAACAAATACTGAAATTAACAAATACTGAAATTAACAAATACTGAAATTAACAAATACTGAAATTAACAAATACTGAAATTAACAAATACTGAAATTAACAAATACTGAAATTAACAAATACTGAAATTAACAAATACTGAAATTAACAAATACTGAACGTGTTTCTCTTCATTCTTTATAGAGGATAATGCAACAAGAAATAGTAAAACAAACTTGTCAATACACATTCTCCCATCACTGTGTTCAACTTCACTACTTCTATTGAAATGTATATCGATATTATACATCACAAATCACATTAACAAACTGATAACATTTCTCTTTACCATCTACGCAATTTCCGATCACAGAGGAGGGATAATCCCAATGATATATCAGTGCCATTTTTGGCAAGAAATGCGGGGTATCTCATGTATTGTAACAGTAGGATGGGTAGTGTTAGCAATTACATACAATCCGATATTAATCTGAAAGCATTGCTGAAGCAATAAGAAACAATCAGAAACTGGAAGATCTGAACTTTAACGGTAAACTTCTAGAAAAAACATTACCTGGTTCGTTGAGATATTAATAGAAAATTTAGAGAGGTAGTACGCTTTTTACCCTACCAACAAATGAAATTTCTAGTATTGTGAGATCTCTAACACTTAAACCATCTTTACCATTATATTCTAGTGGAATACTATACGGTTTTTTAGAAAATGAGAACCATTATATGCAACAAATCATTATCGATTGATATTAGAATGAATTATACATTGCTACATAGAACCAATACTGACATACGGATGCCAGTCATGGACAAACAGATCGCAAAATCGCCGAATACCACAGAGATGTGGTTTTATAGAAGAATATATTGAGAATCCAATGGACTAGTAAAATGACTAATGTGGAGATACTGAATGAGATCAAGACACATAGAAAGCTTATCATCAATATAAGAAAGAATCAGTCATCATTATTCTGGCATGTAATGAGAAAAGGAGGCTTAGAACACATTGGTAACAACCGATAAAATAGAGGGGACACGAGACAGAGAAAGACAGAGAGATAAAATTGTGGATAGCCTGACTTCATGAGAGCGTCAACATCTGAGATGAAAGCAAACACCAGAGACAGATATCTGTGGGGATCCATGATCTTCTACGCCAGCCGTTAACGATCTCTCACATTGGTTTGCCATCTACACTTTCTTCTTCTAGCGTATTCTCAAACTGAGATGGTACAACAGAGTTGCAATTACAGTTGTATGGATATGAACAGGTTCAGGAACTCATGATGACATAGGTCAGTAGAAGAAAATTGAGATGAGTCGGGCATAAACTGCAGAAAACACAGTTATGTAAAACTAGAAATGTACTTGAATGATACCCACAAGGAAAATGGAAAAAGGGATGTAATAAACTGACCTCCAGGCAGAGTCTTCTTCCGAAACTTAAAGACGCTGGGCTACTCAATACAGCCATGAAGTAAATAGCTAAGGACCGGGAAAAGTCGAAGACAATTGTTGAGGTTTCATGCTCCACAGGAAGCAGAGATGAATAAATAGTAAGTTCAACTTCTATGTACTATTTTAATTGTTTTGTTTCCCTTCAATTTCTCTCATGACTCACTCAAGGATATCTTTCATCATCTTCCCCCATGACTCACTCAAGGATATTTTACTTCAACTTCTCTCATGACTCACTCAATGATATATTTCTTCAACTTCTCTCATGACTCACTCAAGGATATCTTTCATCAATTTCTCACATAACTCACTCAAGGATATCTTTTTTCAACTTCTCTCATGACTCACTCAAGTATATATATTATCAACTTCTCTCATGACTCTCTAAGATTTCTTTCATCAACTTCTCTCATGACTCTCTCGAGTATATATTTCATCAACCTCTCATGACTCTCTCAAGGATATATATCATCAACTTCTCCCATGACTCTCTCAAGTATATATTTCATCAACTTCTCTCATGACTCTCTCAAGTATATATATCATCAACGTCTCCATTGACTCTCTCAAGTATATATTTCATCAACTTCTCTCATGACTCTCTCAAGTTTATATATCATCAACTTCTCTCATGACTCTCTCAAGTTTATATATCATCAACTTCTCTCATGACTCTCTCAAGTTTATATATCATCAACTTCTCTCATGACTATCTTAAGTATATATTTCATCAACTTCCCCCATGATTCTCTCAAGTATATATATCATCAACTTCTCTCATGACTCTCTCAAGTTTATATATCAACTTCTCTCATGACTCACTCAAGTATATCTTTCAAACAACAAAAAGCAATCGATCATTTCTCATTATCTTTAATGTATGTAAGCAAGACATCATTTCCTGCTGACATTTTCCAAAGCATTACTCTATTATTTATTGTGTAGGAGAGAACTATTTGCAGTGGCTTCTAAACCAGACGACATGAACAAGTGAATGTACAACTGTAACGCACAATGATTGCAATATGTAGTTGTTGTCCTTTGAGCTGTGAATTGTGCAATCTCTAGAACTGAGACACGCGACTAGCTTCTAGCCTGATTAGTCACGCAATCAATTGTAGCTATAAATGTAGAATGCTTATTCTTATAATATAATGTTCAGTCATACAAAAGTTGTGTGATTTAAAACAGAAAGTTTAGTCAGGTATCAACTACTATCCAGAGAGAAATAAGGCGTTAAATATAAAATTGAGTTAAATAAAGCAAAGGTTTAATCGTATATCAACTACTTTCCAGAAAAATAGAAAATGTTTAATGGAAAATTTAACTAAATAAAACTAAAGTTTAGTAAAACATCAACTACTTTCCAGAAAAATAGAAAATGTTTAATGGAAAATTTAACTAAATAAAACTAAAGTTTAGTAAGACATCAACTACTTTCCAGATAAATAGAAAATGTTTAATGGAAAATTTAACTAAATAAAACTAAAGTTTAGTAAGACATCAACTACTTTCCAGATAAATAGAAAATGTTTAATGGAAAATTTAACTAAATAAAACTAAAGTTTAGTAAGACATCAACTACTTTCCAGATAAATAGAAAATGTTTAATGGAAAATTTAACTAAATAAAACTAAAGTTTAGTAAGACATCAACTACTTTCCAGAAAAATAGAAAATGTTTAATGGAAAATTTAACTAAATAAAACTAAAGTTTAGTAAGACATCAACTACTTTCCAGATAAATAGAAAATGTTTAATGGAAAATTTAACTAAATAAAACTAAAGTTTAGTAAGACATCAACTACTTTCCAGATAAATAGAAAATGTTTAATGGAAAATTTAACTAAATAAAACTAAAGTTTAGTAAAACATCAACTACTTTCCAGATAAATAGAAAATGTTTAATGGAAAATTTAACTAAATAAAACTAAAGTTTAGTAAGACATCAACTACTTTCCAGATAAATAGAAAATGTTTAATGGAAAATGTAACTAAATAAAACTAAAGTTTAGTAAGACATCAACTACTTTCCAGATAAATAGAAAATGTTTAATGGAAAATTTAACTAAATAAAATTAAAGTTTAGTAAGACATCAACTACTATCCAGAGATATAAGAAGCTAAATAGAAAATTTAACTAAACAGAACTTAAGTATAGTCATGTATCAATTACTGCGTAAGTAGGTGCTTGCGTGTGTGTGTTCTGTGTGTGTATTGTGTGATGTGTGTGGACGTGGTGTGCGTGTGTGTGTGCATACGTGCGTGCGAGCGAGCTTACGAGCGTGCTAGCTAGCATGCGTGCGTGTGTGAGTGCGTGCGTGGGTGCGTGCATGCGTGCGCGTGTTAGTGTGTGTTTGTTTGTTAATAGTCACACAGATGGCATTGCGGCGCACTCTCAAATTGTATGGGATGTAGGTATACATTTAAGAGAACATGTGTAGAGTTTTGAGATGGATAATTATCATTTATTCTCGTCTTGTAAGGAGTTTTATGACATCTTTTGCCCATCTGCTCAGCGTGTTCGTAGCGCGTTGGACTACGGGTGACTATTCCTCTGTGTGTGCGGGTTCAATTCTGCGGGATGGCAGAAAAAGTCACAGATTTCCCAGATTTACGGTGTTCGTGGCACCGAACCTTAGGATTACGATGACACCGAGCCGAAGAGCTGAAAAGCTCAAGTGCTTCTGAACCCAAAAAAATGACATCTTTTAGATTTAGATATTCAGGTGTTTAGAAAATAATTCTGTCTGTTTTGTCCATTGCTGATTCAATCAGCCATTCCTCTTTCTAAGTGTTCCTTTTCTATCTGTTTAGCTGGCTTTGGTGTTATATGTCTTTCGTATTGTTGACTGTTTGTTCCTTCCTACGCATTGATATAAGTTTGTTTACTGCCTATAGTGTGAAAGAAAAATGTGAATGGGCAGATTTTTTGATGTAAGAAAGAGAGCATATTTTCACCATTCTTGTTTAATAATCTTATTTTTTGTTATTTTTAATACTTGTTCACAGCTCTATCTGCTAGAGGACCAAACACAATGCGCAAATGCATAGCATAGGTTGGAGTTCATTGTGGATATTACAAAACAAAAACATTTTAACATCAATAGCATCGATCATCGTCGGAGTCTTCTTTTTTGTTCTATTCTCTAGTCCTGTTTGACCACAGAGCATCATGATAAAAATAGATTATTAGAACACGCTTTTGTGTGCGCTTCATCAACAGTGTTTTTGGTCGCCTCTCTTATCTCTGATGTCCACCTTTTGCGGGAACGGCCTTTTGATTTGTATATACTGTATCGGAGTAACATTGCTTTTTGACGCTCACTGTCTGTTGGTAATCTACTTATGTTGCCGAACCATTTCATTTGTTGTTTCTTTGATGGAGTTCAGCACTGATGTTGTACACATTTGTTTCCTGATGTCGTCATGTCTAAACAGGTCTCTTCTTAATACTCCCAGCACTCGGCGTATACACTTCCTCTCTGTCGTGACTAGTTTTCTTCTACCGGTTGATGTCAGGGTGTTGTATATGAATAAGTAGATGTTCTAGGCTTTTTGCTGAGCCTGTTTGAAACTGAAGACACTAAAATTGATAATGAAATTGATATACACCGATTGAAGAAATTTGAAATTACATGTTGTAAACTCAGAAGTGAATGCCTGGGATCCAGTCTGAAGAGTGTCTTAAACTATCGAGATACGGCAGCTATCAGAATGTTTATTATTCTACATATGTTGGAAGAGACTGAGCGTCTATGAGTTTGCTTAGAGTGCTTTAACAAATAGTTCAGTAAACAATTACTAAGTAATTTCTGTTTTGTTCTTTCGCCTGTAGTACAAAGAAACAATGGTGTATGTTTGATTGGTTTTATTACTTTTGGATTTCAGTTTGATGCAAATAATTTATTAGTTTTTGAATCAACGTTAACATAGAAGGTCTGTGTAGTTAAGTGGAGATAAGTCCTTGCGTTGTATTCCGATAGTCGTGAGTTCGAATACCGACTGCGCTGTTCTGTTCACGTGTGTATTTTTCCCTGAAAGCTAATTAATTTTTGCCGGAACTACATAGTTCATGCTTTGAGCAATACTCTCGGCAGGTGGTGTGTCATTTCTGCGAAGAGGGAACGAGTCATACAGGGAGACAATCCCGGTGCAATGAAGTCAATTCCTTCGTCTATAATCTCTTTAACATCTAGCAACGCCAGCCTGCCCAGCGTGCTCGTAGCGCCTGTGAGTGCGGTTGAATTCCGGGGGCTGGCAGAAAAGCCAAAGGATCTCCAGATTTACGGTGTTCGTGCCACCGAACCGAAGGGTTACAATGTCCATGACACCGAGCCGAAGAGGTGAAAGCTCAAGTGCTTCTGGATCGATAAAAAAACACACACAAAAACATCTACCAACAGATCTAACGATACTTTAGAGAGGAGTGTCTAAAGTATCTAGAGACGAAGGATTGGCTTGATTGCATCGGGTTTACCAATGTGGCTCCATCATTTCAGCATATATGCACGATATCTTCCGAAAGTGTTGCACAAAGTAAGAACCTCTTAACTTTCAGCAACGATTCTAGGGATCTCATGAAAAAATAACCTATGCGGCTTGGTAGGGATTCAAATACACAACTTTCAGAACGTCAGACAAACGTCTTGAACACTTCTGGACCACATGATGTGTCTGTGAATTGTTAATTTATCAAAATTCTTTAAAACATCGCGATTTAGAAGACGTATTTTAAAAATTGATTGTCGAATTCATAAGAACAGACATTGACATGAAGTGTTTCGTGCAACCTTCTTCAGTTTAATCAATCAGTATGATAGCAGTATGGTAGCTTACTGGTACCTGATTGGGTTCACAGTAGATCGATTTCACAAATCGAGCTAAACTGAAAATGTATATCTGGACATTCTAAGTGTAAGGACAATTTGAAATGATCTTTGTGGTTACTGTGTGATTGATGTACTGCTGATCCTTTTTGCTGATTGACAGGAATGGAGCATTTATGTGGATGCCTTGAGAGCAGATTATTTGATTATATACCTTTACCCAGTTCACAGGATTGGATGTTCGAATTCAAGTCGAATCGTATGTGCGTATGTAAGTTTTTTTCCAGAGATCACTACGTTTGTTGCTGGAGCTACGGAGTTCGTGCTTTGTGCAACGTGCTCAGCACACGACGGACCATTTCTGCAGATAAGGTCGGATCCACATGGAGAAAACGGGTACAAAGAAGTCAATATTTTGGCTTTAGAACGTTTACACCGTGACTCAGTTTTGTTTCGTTAACCCGTTATAAACAACCTATATTTTTTAACAATTTATGAAAATAAATTTTAATTTTTTTTTTGTGTGAAAAGCTGACATTTCTAACCTTATTATGGAATATCCAAATGTGTGTCTTTATTGTGAGATATTTTATATTTTTTTTACCTCATTCTTTGCATATCATGAGGCCATTTGAAGGGGGTAATGATAACCTTAATGTCCCAGATAACTATGCCGGTAGAGTTACCCAAGCCAGACAGATCAAAGGAGAGAGGTGAGACTTAATTGGACCTCCTGGACTTCGATATTTGAGGTTGAACGATGTGCTAACTATCGAACGGGACACTGCAGTCTCAGAGCACATCTCCATAGAATTGGTACCAGAGACTCGGCTGTCTGCACCTGTGGAGCACGAAGCAGTCCCCGAGCACATCCTGCAAGACTGCGCCAACCTGAGCATCATGAGAATTGAAATCTGGTCAACAGGAACAACCCTTCAGAAAAAAACTATGGGGGAGCGGTGAAGACCTCAAGCGCACATCCCTGTGTATGACACATACATAGTCACATAGAAGAAGTTGATTGCAGAAGAAGAAGAAGAATATCATTTTAGCGGTTGCTTCGGAAACGCTGTAGACACATGTTTGTTGCAATCAACACTACAATTTTTATATTTATTGTTTTGATATCTTCCTTGTTCAGATACAGAATGCAAACAAATAAAAGTTAAACACTTGAACCCATTGTTTAGAAAAATGACGTAGAACGCACTAACAAGAAAAAAAAATGGTGTATTAGTCGTATGAAAATATCGCAAAAATGTTAAAAACATGCATTCGGAAAATATCGATGTTTTTCTCATTGTACTAACCATGGCCAAATCAAAATAAATAAAAATCTTTGTGGGTACTCTCCTAGCCCTTTCGCTGCTACATACTTTCTGAAGGCTGAGCTAAAAATAGCTACTCTTTGTTTCTAGGTCACAAACATGAACGTACGCCTATATCAGTGACAGTAGAAATGTATACCGTGTTAACACGTCTTTAGCCCAAAGAGGAGAGATAATAACTAACGTGTTAATGCGTCTTTAGAAGTGATTGGGTAAAACGTTTATATACGTCCTTAGCAGCTAAAGGGCTAGTAACCTTTTTAATTAGATGTCACTTTGTCAACATAAATGCAATGGTTGCTGTTCGAACTGTACAGACGAGCATTTGTTGCACACATAACTACTGAATTATAAGCACTTGTAATATTTACATATTTCTTTTACTTTTTGTCTTTTCTCCCTCTCTCTCTCTCTTTCTTTCACCCTGTCTCGCTGTGTGTCTTTCTCTCTTCATCATTTCTATTTTTCACACCTCTTCAAAGCCGTACAGTAAATGTTGTGGCGTTATTAGCCCTTTGCCTTATTGAGTAAACATTTATTTCCAATAATTCTTTGTTAAAGATCAGGCCATTTTAAAACCAATTTAATTTATCCTATTTTTGGGGAACAGACTTTCATTAGATTAACATTTTGCTCAGAATTCAAGAAGAAATTGATTAAATACAGAAACTTGGTCAAAGAAATTACAGCCATGTCTAGAATGTTCTCAGTCTGTATGAGAAAATACAATGGGGGTCTCTGTTGCTAAGTGGTTAAGTCATTTGCCTTCTGTCGAAGGTCGTGGGTTCGAATCCGAGTGCAGTTTTTCTAGAGACCCTGAGATTGTTGCTAGAGCTACGGAGTTCGTGCTTTGTGCAATACTCTCGGCAGGTGGCGTACCATTTCTGCGGACAGGGACCGAGCCATATGGGGTAAACCCAGTGCAATGAAGTGAATCCTTTGTCGTTTTATTTATTTATTTTTTTATCCAGAAGCACTTGGGCTGAAAGCTCTTCGGCTCGGTGTCATGGACATCGTAACCCTTCGGTTCAGTGCCACGAACACCGTAAATCTGGGGAACCTGCAGCTTTTCTGCCAGTCCGAGGAGTTGAACCCGTACATACAGAGGACTTGTCACCCGTAGTCCAACGCGCTACGAACACGCTGGGCACGCGGGCGTCCTCCTTTGGCTTTAAAACCCTTTAAAACCCGTTAAAACCCTTTAAAACCCCCAATAAAAACAAATAGTCCAATAGGTCAAAAGACCAAGGATTGACTTCCTTGCACCGGGTGTCCCCATATGGCTCAATCCCTGTCGGCAGAGATAGCATGCCATCTGCCGAGACGATTGCACAAATCACCAACACCGTAACTCCGGCAATTATCCTAAGATGAGCACAAGGAGTTTTCTTACAAGAACCCCAGAGGAAGCAACGGAAGTAACGAATATGATCAACAAATAAACAGATACAGGTATTAAGAGCTTCCGAAAAAACAAATAGACAAACACGGGACTCGAACCACTTACCCTAATCCTTACGACACCAATCGCCTAGCCTAGCAATACGAGCGTCCTTACGTACACAACCAATGAGCCATTCTAAAAAATGACTCACGGGGAGTGTCTTTCTCAGACGCTTGTTATTACCAGACACAGAAACAATCAGGTAGAGTTCGCTCATGAAAAACAGGTACGTGTGCCTCGGTCCGGATTCGAAACCAAAACCTTCAATACGACATGCAAACAACGTAATCACTCCGCCTTTGAGATCTCCTGAGATGTCCCGCCTCTGCAGCCGTCAAGCTCAGATCATCAGTTACGTCCTGAATTTCATCTTCTCCGTGATCTTCCTCTTCTCTTTGTCGGGATGTCTCATTCCACAATGATCTACTTCAAGCCTGCGTGTCTCTTTATATGTTAAAAATACTTCAATTTGGAATTATTTTTTGAAACATCAGCTAGTGTTCTTTGATTCTAAGTTCTTTCTGGATATATCTATGTGTTCTCTTACTGTCCATGATATACGGACGACTACTGTAGCATATATATTCGAAAGCTCATATATGTTTTTCCCCTGTCTTTTTAAATATTCATCCTTAACATCCATATGTTGCCACTGGAATATGTACGCTCTTAACATTCTGATCTTTATTTTTCTATTATTTCTATTAAACAGTGTTTTTAGTTTTTTAATTTTTAGTAAGGCCGTATTTATTTCTCTTTTAATTTCTTTCATTCCATTTCCATCTTTTGTTAGCAGTGAACCGAGATATTCAAAACTATTCACATCCTTTATTTTACTAACAACACAATGCTATTATCAGCATCAGAAATTATTATTGAAAAATTAATAATGATAGTTCAAGCGAAAAAATTAAGAACAAAACAAATTTATTTTACCAATGTTGCAATAACAAAATACAATTGAGAAATAAACAAAACAGCGGTTATATTTATTAATAGAGAGAAATTAGAGGACAAGTGAAAGTTATGATTATTTTGCTTCATTGATAACAGACAAAGGAGACATGATGAAATGCATTGAAAAAGAAATGATTAAACACTACGCTACGAAAACGCAAGCAAACTTAAATCTATATAAAAGAGAAGAAATTGCAACGAAAGAGTGCTAAGAGGGTTTTAAGCTATGTTCTGCGTCTGGCTCTGCATCGATCTGAGCTGAGGTTCGCTAGTCTTTCTTAGGAAAGACGAAAAGTGACAATTAGTAGCCTGATGATTGATATATAGAACACACAAGTCAACCCTATCTTCCAGAGGTGTTTTTGTTTTTTTTACTGATCCAGAAGAACTTGAGCTTTCAGCTCTTCGGCTCGGTGCTATGCATATCGTAACCCTTCGGTTCGGTGCCACAAACACTGTAAATCTGGAGAGCCTGTGGCTTTTTCATGCAACCCGTGGAATTGAACCCGCACTCACAGAGGGCTAGTCGTCCAACGCGCTACGAACACGCAGGGCAGGCGGGCTTCCAGGGGTGTAGACCAGAAAACGTTGACCACTATGTCCAAGGTAAACAATGCTCTGTCTGGGTTAAGGGGATAGACATCCCTTACTCAAGTATTTATTTAGTGAATTTTTAAATGCAATTTTTATTTTTGTATTTTTAGGAAACCCTACTTTGTCATACTTAGTGAGGGAAAAAAAGCACGCAGAAACCGGATGTGCTGTTTGAACTGGAACAGGGAACTAATAAGTGCCTATCTGGAACAACGAACTCAATAAACTAAGATACAAATCACATACAGAATACAAAGAATTATTTTAACAAGTAGATGATGTATAGAGAATGAAGAACAATGAACTAAGATACAAACCACATACAGAACACAACAAGTAGTTGATGTATAGAGAATGAAGAACAAAGAACTCAATGAACTAAGATTCAAACCACATACAGAACACAAAGATTGGTTTAACAAGTAGTTGATGTATAGAGAATGAAGAAGAAGACAAAAATTATTAAGAGCATCGATATCCACAGTGGCAGCATATATTTGCTATCAGGACCGTGCGGTATATTTTCTCAGTATGATGCAAGTCTTCGAAATGCCGCCCCTTAAATGCGTTTTCCTTAAACTAACCTACAATTGTAATTTTCATTTTGCTGCTTATACCGCCAGTCTTATAGTGGCACCTGATGCGGCCGCCTCTCTGTAGCATAGCACGGCACTGCCTTGATTACTACATTTATACTTTTCAGAAAATCAACTCAACAACGTTCTTTCAATAAAAATGTTATATACAAAATAATATAATGATCTGAGAAAATAATCAACAAATCTATCCAGCAACGATTCAGAATTAATTGATTGATGAGAAAAGTTAAATTGAGGAAAGTGAAGTATTTTGAACACATAATGTCGCCCGAGTGGTTACAGGGGCCCAAATTGGAATGTAAAGAATAGAACACATGTTACCTGTCACGCATGTCGTAAGAGGCGACTAAGGAGGTTGGCTGTGGGGCTAGTTACCCACACAGTAAAAAAATCTAGATGGCCACAGAACGGAGAGCGAACCGAGTAAACGCTGACTGAAACCGGACACTTCGCCGAAGGATAAGCACCAGAGCTCCAAATCGTGCTGAAGATGTGACGTAAAACACACAAATGCTAAGGCTGCATGAATCAGATTTCCACATGAATATAAATTTATGGGGAGGTCTGGTACATCGGTCTGGGCGGTGATCGCGAGAGAGAGAGAGAGAGAGAGAACACATGATGCTATGATGATAATCTTCACTAATCACTAAATACCTTGGAAGACTGATAATATCAAACTGTAGATGTAGATTAGAAATAAGAAAAGAGTTGTGGCATATATCCCAAAGGACGTAGCCATCAACCATAGTAAACGAGTCGTTGATTTTCTAGGCACCACTTATACGCTCAGTAGTTTGCCATTGCTTTATGAACGGTGAGGTCTATTTTTACCTTTTGTAAAAATCCCACGGAAACGAATTTGCTTCCAAACTTTCCCACCGTGGGGTTGAAACCAGGTACGCTTGGGTCTGTGATCGAGCTCACTTCCGTTTGAGCTACAGACACTCACAATAAGAGAAATAAGAGACCAAGCAAAAACAGTACTCTAGAAAATGAAGAGTATTATATGCAACTAGTCGCTATTTACTGAAGTTAGAAAGACAGTTATTTAGTGCTGAACAGATCTAGTACTGACATTTGAAAGCAAGTAACTGGTAATGTTTTTTTAAAAAATCCATACAATACATTTTTTAGAGGTCATAGACATGTGTTGTTATAGAAGAATTGTGATAGTCACATAGACTGCTAAAATGACTATTGTTGACGTTCTGGTTGTGGTTAGCGAATAATAACAACTGATTATTGATATCAGAAACAAACAATAATTTTTTTCGGGTATATAATGCAGCGGGAGGTTTAAAAAAAACACTGATAACCGGAAAAATGGGGAACAAGTCTGAGGACCACAGAAAGAGAATGTGTTTCTGGACTGCATCATTTCATGGTGCGGAAAAGTGTCAACATCTAAACTAATAGTTTTCACTCAGAACAAGCGTTTGTGGAGATCCACGAATACCTACTCCAGCCAGCATTGCACATGATGATGCTTCTTGATCACTCGTAATGTCTCAGAATCATAATGCACGCTAGATTTTATAATTGTATTAAATGAACTCTTTTTCCCATAGAGAACCGGGTGGCAAGTTCAAAATTACAATATTACGTTGATACAGAGTTACATGTATCTGAGAGAAGTTAATACAGAGTTACATGTATCTGAGAGAGGTTAATACAGAGTTACATGTATCTGAGAGAAGTTAATACAGAGTTACATGTATCTGAGAGAAGTTAATACAGAGTTACATGTATCTGAGAGAAGTTAATACAGAGTTACATGTATCTGAGAGAAGTTAATACAAAGCAAAAGACCGTCCACAAAAAGGAAGATCTCAGAGATAATAGAGGCAACGAAAAATACTGTTTAGGAAGCACACATAAAAGTCCTTTCTTTAATTCTTAAAAATCGTTTCTTACCCTGGCGTTGTAAAAATCGTTTCTTACCCTGGCGTTGTAAAAATCGTTTCTTACCCTGGCGTTGTAAAAATCGTTTCTTACCCTGGCGTTGTAAAAATCGTTTCTTACCCTGGCGTTGTAAAAATCGTTTCTTACCCTGGCGTTGTAAAAATCGTTTCTTACCCTGGCGTTGTAAAAATCGTTTCTTACCCTGGCGTTGTAAAAATCGTTTCTTACCCTGGCGTTGTAAAAATCGTTTCTTACCCTGGCGTTGTAAAAATCGTTTCTTACCCTGGCGTTGTAAAAATCGTTTCTTACCCTGGCGTTGTGATGAAAAACAGGAGTAGAGAAGAAGAAGAAGAAGAAGAAGAAGAAGAATACAGAGTTAAATTAAGTTCACAGATCATTCTCGACATAGTGTACGCGACATGGCCACCTTTAAACAACTTAACAACAGAGGCTGGTATTCATATAATCACAATGTAAATGAAAGGCATGACAGAGTTAAGTATCCTGTCATTACATGTCACAATATTCTTTCAAGCGAAGACTACTCAGAACGTGTTATATAAAATAACACGTTGAATGTGCAACCAACTCAAAACAAATCATGCGTATACATATGTTGCATCATGCACTTTTCATCCAACACCATCAGAAAATTATAGTTACATTCGTTTGAAAACCATTTCCTTCTGAAACCCATATATACACGCATTAGCTCGACTTTTTTGTTAATGTGTGTGCTTCTTTCATCGTACAGCATGTTTCTAATCAGTCACACTTGACTGTCCACCACTTCATTTTTATGTAGAAAATCTTACAGAGAAAGACGTGTGGCCTTTCTTAAAATTTCTAACATTATAATTTATGTATTAAAGATTGGGATTATAGAGTCCATATGTCTTTGCTATATTTGTATCCTTGTCTGCTAAATAATTTTTGACATATAACTCAGTGCACGTCAAATTACAGCTTGCACATTGAAATTGACAGCTAAAGTTTCTTGTCTTGCACTTCTATGCATGTAATGTTTAATCGATTGTTATGCACGAGTACTTTATTTACGGTTAACATGAAACACCGCAAATCTGGACGAGTCTAAATCGACACTACACAGTTGCCACATTCACCCATTGTATTTGAGGGGGCGACATTCACAAAGTTTATAGTTTTCTCAAGCTCAATAAATATTATAATTCCACACACTGTGGAAATGTTCTTGTTTGTCAATCCATTATAATCGCGACTACATGGACATAAGAAATGTTATTCATTTTCTCTCTATCTTAGCTTCTTCCAGGGGCGGCTCGTGATCATTTTTGATGGTGGGACCAGACACAGATTTTCGGGAAAATCATTGTTTTGGGTTAGGTTGTATTTTAATTTATTAAATAATAAATGCACGTTATGCATTATTTTTGTGGGGCCCGGCCCCTCTGGCCCTTAATGACGAGCCGCCACTGACTTCTTCATATCCCGTTTGACAAATAAGGCTTCGCTAAACGATTTCCAATGTTGCCGAAATATTACCTCTCTATTAATTGTTTCCCATTTTAAGCCACAACCTTTTTACTCTTTTTCCACAGTTTTTCTTCATGCTAAATCGACCTCCATCTTCGTTATTGTTTATTGGTGAGTGGATGTCGTCTATTGAAGTTTCTAGCCTCCAGAGGCTTACGTGGAGATACTGTCCTGGGCATGCGGGTGTTTACGGTAATGAGAGAGCAGGCAGGCTTGCATCAACAGCATCGATTGTTGGGGTGTTGAAGATGGATAAGGGGATATTCTTCGGTCTCTTCGCGACTGTCTGTTGGATGAGGACACCAAAATCGATGTTGAATCGATCAAGCGATTTAGGTAGTTTGGAGCTACCGTTGTACAAGTCGAACTGGATGACTGAGAGGCAGAATGAGAGGTGTGTTTAATCAGCGAGCCACGGGAACCATCAGTATGCATACTCTTAGATATCTGTTGGGAGAGACTGAGCACCTATGGGTCTGCCCGGAGTGCAATGACGTCAGTTTAGTAATAATAACTTTTAAACCAATAACCTCCATGCTTACTTTTCTATGGACGCCCAGGCTTTCTTCTCCAATCTGTTGTCTATCAGAGAGCTGCCCTAGCCAATAATACTACTGGAACAAGAAATGCATGCCAAATCGAACTCCATCTTAGTCTTTAATGATGATCTAGCAAAGTTTGTTAGTTTTTAAATGTTTCTCATTTGCTATTGTATTTGATAGAAATTTGGCAGAATTCTAGACAACCATTATGGTGTCACAAAACAATTACTGTCAGAACTCAGTAACGTTCATGGTTCGGAATGAGTTAAAACAGTTTCTAGAAAAACACTTCTCTTCAAAGAAAGCATTACAGTTACTTATGATTTCAAATAGTTCTTGTTATGTTCAAGTGTGTCTTTTATAATGTTCCCTTTACGCAAATCACGTGTCATCAAGCAGGGATTCTTGTTAAAATTACATTTGATGGTAGTTAACAGTACTCACTTGAAAAACCCAAGTTTCGTTTCTCTATAAATATCACGATTTCTCTTTCAACAATGCACTTTCCGACACCTGTTTCCTGTTTTGCTTTGGGTTTTTTTTTCAGTAAAATTATTTGCAATACATTAAATCTGGCATATTTTGACATCACTGTTAAGTGTTCTTCTTCTTCTTCGAAAGCTTCATATCAACCATTTGTTAAATCACTTGAAATACAACATGAGAATAAACATCGACAAAACAGAAGTAATGACATTCGCCAGAGAGAAAGCACTACCAATATCTCCATCGACAATTGCCCACTAAAACCAGTAAAAGACTTCACATACCTGGGAGCATTTTTAAGCAATTGAAGAATAACTAATGAAATTCAACAAAGCAAATCAAATGATAGGACAAATGGCGCGAATTTTAAGATGCAAACATGTCACCATGAACACAAAAAGAGCAATGTTCAACACAATCTTACTCCCCATATTATTTTACCGGTGCCAAACCTGGACGCTGACAACAAACGATAGAAGAATACTAGTCACGACAGAGATGAAGTGTCTACGCAGAATGCTGGGTGTAACAAGAAGAGACCGGTTGAGAAATGAAGACATCAGGAAAAAAGTGGGTACAACATCAGTACTACACTTCATCAAGAAACAACAAATTAAATGGTTTGGCCACGTAAACAGATTACCAACAGACAGTGCACCTCAAAGAGCAATGTTGCTCCGATACAATGGGTACAAAGCAAAAGGCCGGCCACGCAAAAGATGGACCTCAGAGATCACATATGCGACGAAAGAGACTATCCACGAAGTGCATACAAGGGCCCGTTTTAGAAATCTCTTCTTGACCTGCCACTGTGAGGCAAACAGGATTCGAGAAAGAAAGAAGAAGTTAAACCACTCTTTGTCATTTGTTTGTGATCTGAGTCTAAGAGCACTTTACATTTTGCCAATTGTGCGCCTACACGTAGGACATTACATCCGATTTCTGCGAAGCTTTTATTTCCTAGGGCAGATTCTCTAAGCCCCTACCTCAGTCGCCTCTCACAATATGTCTTGTAGGTCGTGCCTACCTCAGTCCCTCTCACAATATGTCTTGTAGGTCGTGCTCTACCTCAGTCGCCTCTCACAATATGTCTTGTAGGTCGTGCCCTACCTCAGTCGCCTCTCACAATATGTCTTGTAGGTCGTGCCCTACCTCAGTCGCCTCTCACAATATGTCTTGTAGGTCGTGCCCCTACCTCAGTCGCCTCTCACAATATGTCTTGTAGGTCGTGCCCTACCTCAGTCGCCTCTCACAATATGTCTTGTAGGTCGTGCCCTACCTCAGTCGCCTCTCACAATATGTCTTGTAGGTCGTGCCCTACCTCAGTCGCCTCTCACAATATGTCTTGTAGGTCGTGCCCTACCTCAGTCGCCTCTCACAATATGTCTTGTAGGTCGTGCCCTACCTCAGTCGCCTCTCACAATATGTCTTGTAGGTCGTGCCCTACCTCAGTCGCCTCTCACAATATGTCTTGTAGGTCGTGCCCTACCTCAGTCGCCTCTCACAATATGTCTTGTAGGTCGTGCCCTACCTCAGTCGCCTCTCACAATATGTCTTGTAGGTCGTGCCCTACCTCAGTCGCCTCTCACAATATGTCTTGTAGGTCGTGCCCTATCTCAGTCGCCTCTCACAATATGTCTTGTAGGTCGTGCCCTACCTCAGTCGCCTCTCACAATATGTCTTGTAGGTCGTGCCCTACCTCAGTCGCCTCTCACAATATGTCTTGTAGGTCGTGCCCTACCTCAGTCGCCTCTCACAATATGTCTTGTAGGTCGTGCCCTACCTCAGTCGCCTCTCACAATATGTCTTGTAGGTCGTGCCCTACCTCAGTCGCCTCTCACAATATGTCTTGTAGGTCGTGCCCTACCTCAGTCGCCTCTCACATGTCTTGTAGGTCGTGCCCTACCTCAGTCGCCTCTCACAATATGTCTTGTAGGTCGTGCCTACCCCAGTCTCCTTCACAAAGTCTTGTAGGTCGTGCCCTACTCAGTCCCTCTCACATGTCTTGTAGGTCGTGCCTATCCTCAGTCGCCTCTCACAATATGTCTTGTAGGTCGTGCCCTACCTCAGTCGCCTCTCACATGTCTTGTAGGTCGTGCCCTACCTCAGTCGCCTCTCACAATATGTCTTGTAGGTCGTGCCCTACCTCAGTCGCCTCTCACATGTCTTGTAGGTCGTGCCCTACCTCAGTCGCCTCTCACATGTCTTGTAGGTCGTGCCCTACCTCAGTCGCCTCTCACAATATGTCTTGTAGGTCGTGCCCTACCTCAGTCTCCTCTCACAATATGTCTTGTAGGTCGTGCTTTGCCTCAGTCGCCTCTCACAATATGTCTTGTAGGTCGCAGTGTCACTATTCAGTGTTTCTCATGCAAGCGCCAGCTGCAACACACGGGCGATATTATGCACACAAACGCATGCTCCCATTTGAAGTCCAAAGGTTCAAGGTGAAATATTTATTTCATTGCAACGGATTTCCGCATATAATCCCATCCCTGTCCGCAGAGATGACACGCCATCTGTCGAGAGCATTGCACAAAGCACGAACTCCGTAACTTGAACAACAATCCTAGGAATCTCATGAAACAATTTCAGATATGTCTCGGTCTGGACTCGAACACACAACTTCAGTACAACAAGCAAACAACTTAACAACTTCACCATTGAGACCACAACTATACAACAAGCAAACAACTTAACAACTTCACCATTGAGACCCACACAAGCAAACAACTTAACAACTTCACCATTGAGACCCACACAAGCAAACAACTTAACAACTTCACCATTGAGACCCACACAAGCAAACAACTTAACAACTTCACCATTGAGACCCACACAAGCAAACAACTTAACAACTTCACCATTGAGACCCACACAAGCAAACAACTTAACAACTTCACCATTGAGACCCACACAAGCAAACAACTTAACAACTTCACCATTGAGACCCACACAAGCAAACAACTTAACAACTTCACCATTGAGACCCACACAAGCAAACAACTTAACAACTTCACCATTGAGACCCACACAAGAAACAACTAACAACTTCACCATTGAGACCCACACAAGCAAACAACTTAACAACTTCACCATTGAGACCACACAAGCAAACAACTTAACAACTTCACCATTGAGACCCACACAAGCAAACAACTTAACAACTTCACCATTGAGACCCACACAAGCAAACAACTTAACAACTTCACCATTGAGACCCACAAGCAAAAACTAACAACTTCACCATTGAGACCCACACAAGCAAACAACTTAACAACTTCACCATTGAGACCCACACAAGCAAACAACTTAACAACTTCACCATTGAGACCCACACAAGCAAACAACTTAACAACTTCACCATTGAGACCCACACAAGCAAACAACTTAACAACTTCACCATTGAGACCCACACAAGCAAACAACTTAACAACTTCACCATTGAGACCCACACAAGCAAACAACTTAACAACTTCACCATTGAGACCCACAAACGACAACAAGCTAACAACTTCACCATTGAGACCCACTACAGAAACAACTTAACAACTTCACCATTGAGACCCACACAAGCAAACAACTTAACAACTTCACCATTGAGACCCACACAAGGAAACAACTTAACAACTTCACCATTGAGACCCACACAAGCAAACAACTAACAACTTCACCATTGAGACCCACAACTCATAAAAGCAAACAACTAACAACTTCACCATTGAGACCCACACAAGCAAACAACTTAACAACTTCACCATTGAGACCCACACAACAAACAACTAACAACTTCACCATTGAGACCCACAAATTTGATGTGTTGACAGCCAAACATGTGATGACATAATCATTACATTTTTTAGTTTGTCATTCACTTATTTTTCAATACATTACAAGCACATTTTTTTAAAAGTACTCAGTTACCAGATGTGATACTTCGTATCAAGTTCTGTTTGTCTACGGAAAACATCGTTTTGTCCTCTCTGCCCCTCAGGCCGTCTTCGACAAAATGTTTAAGTATTTGAACTTTATACTTCCCTGAGCAAACTATTACAAACTGAAATGTTAAGTGGTATTGGATGACTCTTGGACTTCATTGCGTCTCTTTCAAATATGCTGGCCTTAAATCTAGATTTTCAATTCAATAACAACTTCACTTTTATGTTTGTTCATGTGTTAGTTTGTGATTGATCTAAGGAAAACTGATGTGATAAAAATATATCAAGACAAAATATGCAAAGTCGGTTTACTAAGTACAACAAGATACAAAGAAGTGTTAATCAAAATGTATTTTGGTAGAAACATAGATATATCTTGCTTTTGTGCTTTGTAAAATTACCCGATTTCGTGTTTACGTCAATTAGACTTTAGTTTGTGATGGAGAAAATAGGTCGAGGCACATTTATTTTAAAAAAATTATATAAAGTCGAAGGATTTACTTCATTACACCGGGTTTTAACCCATAGGGCTCGGTCCCTCTCCGCAGAAATGTCACCCCACCTGCAGAGAGTATGGCAGAGATCGAGGAACTCGGAAGATCCGGAAACAATACTAGGTGTCTACGGAAAAATTGCACTCATGAATAAAACTTCGTGGTCTGGATTCTAAACCACTACCTACTACTGCCTTGTAGTTCGATTGGGGACAATCAAAGACTAGCGCAGCAAACCGTACACAAAACTGGGTGGCAGGAAAATCAAGTAGTCAAGAAAAGGACTGGTGACCTGGGCAGATGACTTTCAACATCCCAGGAGGAAAGGTTGTCTAAGGGTTGCAACCCTACAAGAAAATTGCAACCTGCTGTCTTGCAGGTCGGCTGGGGACAGTCAAAGACTGACTGAGAGCGAACCCAGTAAACGCTGGCTGAAACCGGACACATCGCCTAAGGATAAGCACCAGAACTCCAAATGACGATTAAAATGTGACAAAACACACCCATGCTAAGGCTGCATGAATCAAATTTGCATATGAATGTGATTTTTTTTAGAAAATCTGGTACATCAGTCTAAAGGTGATCGCGAGAGAGAGAGAGAGAGAGAGAGAGAGAGAGAGAGAGAGAGCCCATACCTTCGGAACGAATGCCTAACGTTTAACCACTTTTCTACAGAGACCCACAAACACATTAATAATTATATGTTTATTGCAATGGCGGCTCGTGGTCATTTTTCTTGGTAGGGCCAGGCCCAAATTTTCGGAAAAAAATCATGGCTTTTTGAGTATTTACTATTATTTCTCTATTCTGGGAAATTAATCCCCTTTCGGCTTTTGGTGGGGCCAGGCTCCAATGGCCCTTAATGACAAGACGTCCCTGGTTTATAGTATATGTTTTCTGTGTTTGTGAGAGTGGATATGTGTTTGGTAAATGGACATATGGAAATAGATCAGGATTGTGGATGGACAGAAACATATATTTTTAAAGTAGATGGGTGAGAAACAGATAGATGGATGGGTTAAAATGAAGGGAAATAAATTCGATTTGTTATTTATACAGACAGTATAACATACAAGCCAACAAACAGTTGGCCATTCTTGCACGAAGACCTCGTAGTGACGCATTGGTATCTAACGAGTGGACGTCTGGGCAGGAAGTGGGCAGGAGGAGGACTGTCAGACAGACGGATAGATGGATCTAGAGACCTAGAGATAAACAAGCATAGAGATAGACACACATTTAGACATATTCATAACGACAAATAGATGGACTGAAGGACGAACTAGAATAAAATAAGACTAAAAGATTAAGACTATATTAAACACGACTGCACTGCATTAGACATAATTAGACCTGAATGGGCTAGATTATACTATATTAGACCAAATCAGAGAAGATTATAAAAGATTTGACAAGATTATACTAAACTAGACAAGATTGTACATGATTAGGCTACACTATACTAAGACTAAATTAGAGAAGAAGAGACACTATATTGAACTAAATTAGGCGATATTAAAAAAGATTTAATCATATTAGACTAAATAAGACCAGGCAACACTACTGCTGCCTTGTAGTTTTACTGGGGACAATCAAAGGCTAGCGGAGTAAACCGTACATAATAATGGACGGCAAGGAAAACAAGTAGTCCAAAAAAGACAAGTTTTCTGGGCAGATGACTCTCAATAACCAGGGAGGGCAGGTCGTCTAAGGGACGCTACCCTAAAAGAAAGTAGCAACTGCTGCCTTGCAGGTTTTGGCTAGGGACAGTCAAAGGCTGACGGAAAGTGAACCCAGTAAACGCTGATTGAAATCGGACACTTCACTGAAGAACAAGCACTAGAGCTCCAAAAGGTACTGAAAGGGTGTGACGTAAAATTGTGCTCTTGGCAAAGGCTGTGTATATATCACAATAACACACAAAAAAGATAAAAAGAAAAGCGTTACTGTCAGCAGCTAAAGCTTTGGCTGAGGAAGATTGTTATTTTTAATTAATTTGATTGTTTGGTCAATAATTAAAAAATATGTTGGTTTTTTTTGTGGTGTTTTTTGCATTTTCTCAAAATTGTTATTTTACATACATTTATACCGAGTAATGCAATGTTTTTCAAAAATTACTCAAATAATAGCTATAAGAATGTTCAAATTTCTTCATTAAACACATGTGTTGATTCTCTGTAACTTTTATCAGAATTCATTAAACAATTTTTGGGTCTCAAATAAAATGTCAAAAATTATGGTCAAAAATACGGTTTTGTGTTCAACAATTCAAGTAAAATTCATTTCGTTATACTTTATAAATATTTTGTTAACTAATAAAAATATGACCATGTAGTATACCATTTTAAAGTTGTTCAGCGTTAACCTACATAAAACTTAAAACATTCTGTGTTTTATAAGGTCACTTTTTGAGCACTTTGTCGATAAAAGAAAACCTCTAAATTATAACTTGTTGTATATAATATGTATGTTTTATTTTTTTTATAACATTTGTTGAGTTTTAACATCAAGTTAATTCTTTAGTATCATAATTTTTTTCCCTGATCCAGAAGCACTTGAGCTTTCAGCTCTTCGGCTCGGTGTATGGACATCGTAACCCTTCGGTGCCACGAATACCGTCAATCTGGAGAACCTGTCGCTTTTCTGCCTGCCCGCGGAATTGAACACGCACTCACAGGTTGCTTGTCACCCGTCGTCCAACGCTCTACGAATACGTCGGGCAGGCGAGCAAGTATCATAAATAAAGCCTGGATTCTCAAACGTTATGTAAGATAACGTCTGGCCTTAAGCCGTTGTCTTCCGATCCTAAGGTCACCGTTTTGTTCACGAGTTAATTTTTTTCACAGATTCCTAGGATTGTTGCCGAAGCTACGGAGTTACGGAGTTCATGTTTTGTACAATAATCTTGATAAGTGTCATGTAATTTCTATGGAGAGGGACCGAGTCATATGCGGGAACACATTGCAACGACATCAATCCTTCATCTCCAGACTCATCAGACGTAAAAACAAAGAAAGGTAGTAGAGCATGGTTCTATTGCAGTCTCTCCATGTTTAAAGTATGACAATTTTATTTACTTTTGACTAATGAGCAGTGGCGGCTCGTCATTAAGTGTCCAATAACAAATAATTCGTAACTTGTATTTATTATTTTACTAATTATTTGTGCATAATTATTACTTTTAAAGCGATACTGATTAGCATTGAAAGTTGAATATATCAAACTAACATAGAATATACAGTCTGAAATGCAGCGTCTTCCCTCCCATATTAGTATATTTCACTCATTTCCAGCGCACTATTTTTAGGGCAGTAGAAATGTGGCCTATTTATGCCGTCTGTTAACATAGCAACATCTGACCTCTCTCTTAACTGGTTATTTAGCAGAGACAAATATGTTTATTATTTTCGTTTTGTAGGGAAATTAACGCGGTGAAGTTAGAGCACAGTTAAATGGTATTATTGCGCTAAAAACTAGTCCGTGGACGTAAATACTGTTTGATATGTAAAATAATGGAACGAATTCACTAACCATCATAGAAAAGTTGAAAGTAATCGCCCGTTTCACCAATGTACATATGCGTACGATAATGTACGCTCTAGTAAAAACAAAAATGGGGGGAAGGAGGCGTGTAATTTTCCGAAATAGACAAATAATAGTGAATACTAAAATATAATCTAACCTAATATCATGATTTTTCAAAAATTGTTGTCTAGCCCCAACAACAAAAATGATCACAAGCCGCCACTGTCCATGAGCTATGATATGCGTCTCGTTTATATTAATATATGTTCGTTTCTCAATTATTCTAGTTTCCTTTGTCAAACCTAATCGACTCATTATATGAGCTTGCTTTAAATATGAGAAAAGTAAAAAGTGCGAATAAACAAAACAGTATAATTCAGCTCATATTTCATTGAAAATCAGAGCAGAACACAAACATGCGTCAAAATAAAAATTGAGAACATAATAACTTGACGCTTGAGCCGAAACAAAATAATTGGCATGCACATAATGCTAATTAGAGACTAATTAAAACAAAAATATATTGGGAAATTATAATTTGCAACAAAAGAGAAGGACAAAAAAACAAATGTACATAATGAAACTGCATAAAAAGGTTGTAAATATGTATTGACATTATTGTTGTTGTTGTTGTTGTTGTTGTTGTCCTGAGATATGAACGCTGATTAAATTGGGTTTTTTATTGTCGCTCCAGCTGCTAATTATAACCGCACTTTAAACCTTTCAAGTTGTTCGTCCGGTTGACAGCAATTTGGTTTAATAGTTTGCAATTTTATCACCTGTGTTCAACTGTTTTTATTTTGTAATTTTCTGTCAAGCTCGGAGTTTTCAGTCACATTAACTAGTTGAATATTATAACATAATTTAAACATATTATTTTATTGTTATTTATTATTTCAGTTATTGTTATTATTAACTGAAAAAGTGTCTAGATGCAGAGGATTGACTTCCGGGTTTCTCTATATGGCTTCGTCCCACTCAGCAGAAATTGCATGCCGTGAGTGCTGCACAAAACACGAACTCTGTAGTTCCCAGCAACAATCTTTGGGATTTCCATACAAATGTGCACATGTGTCTCGGTCGGGATTTGAACTAACACTGCATGGTAAACGTCTTTGCCTCTTCACCATAGCGGTCTCTGTTATTAACGTCTTTGCCTCTTCACCATAGGGCTCTCTGTTATTAACGTCTTTGCCTCTTCACCATAGGGCTCTCTGTTATTAACGTCTTTGCCTCTTCACCATAGGGCTCTCTGTTATTAACGTCTTTGCCTCTTCACCATAAGGGCTCTCTGTTATTAACGTCTTTGCCTCTTCACCATAGGGCTCTCTGTTATTAACGTCTTTGCCTCTTCACCATAGGGCTCTCTGTTATTAACGTCTTTGCCTCTTCACCATAAGGGCTCTCTGTTATTAACGTCTTTGCCTCTTCACCATAGGGCCTCTCTTTATTAACGCTTTTGCCTTCACAAAGGCTCATTTTTTGCTAAAAGTCTTGTCACGTCATTAATTACGTACTTAAATTTTGCAAAGTAAATTAATCACACATCACTCATCTGCGCGATGGTTTCAAATTACAAAAAATAAACGAACTTAACATCCTACTCTTCAATATATCACTTGTTATGAAAACGGGCTCTTTCAGCCAGGTTACGGTAACCAACCAACGCTTATCAGGCCGTGCACCCTGACTTTGGTTGTTTTGCCATTTTATTTGGCATGTTCAAACATTGATAGTTTGAGCAGAATCTTCTCTTGTATTAGCATGTTTATCTATTTTCAACAGCAAGGCGGTGGAATTTATTAATGATTTTCAATTTAGAAAAAAAGCAGAATAAGTAAAATAAAACACCAATAAAAAAGGGGGTGGGGGCAGTGACAAATACAGGGTCTTCAAGATAAAAGTGGCCCGATTGATAAATCAAAAGTTGCCTGTTACACATTGCGTTTTGCCCATTTACTATTTAAATCTGTTGTTGAAAGGTTGATTTGCTGTAAATTAATTGATTATTTTCAAAACATATATGTAAATATGATCTTGTAACATCCAACGTCTCGGCCTCTGTAGCTTAAGCGGCAGTGATCTGGATCACAACCTAAGCATACCAAGTTCAAACTCCTCGGCAGGCAGTTTGGAAGAAAATTCGTTCTCGGGGATTTTTACGGAAGGTATAAATAGACCTCACTTGTGTGATTCATACTTGGTTGAATAGTCTGTATAGGCAGCTTATTTCGACCGCTTGTGAACTTGGGGTTATTTACTGAAAGAGAAGAAAATCCTATTGTCCTGATCTGAGTGCAATGTCACTGCTATTGTAACCAACGAGCTAACTAACTAGATGGTTAACTAACTATCTTGCTAAATTACTAATTAACTTATCTTATCTCAACCACATTTGCCGTGAAGCGACGTGGGGAGAGTTAGTTTTCTATCTTGTGCCAAGCGTGTTGCGCTTGACGTTGGCAGTCCATGCTTTCGCATAGACTCTGAGATGTTATCTATCCATCGTGTTCTTGGTCTGCTTCGTGCTCTGCGTCCCGAGCGTCGATTATTGTAGGCACGTGATGATAGTAAATGTGGTTCTATTCTCTTCGTTTGCCTTCTGGCATCTAGTCTCGACTTCTCTGTCCATCTTTCCATCTGCTGTGAATATACTCCCAAGATATTTGAATTCTGGAGTCTGTTGTTTTTTCACATTATTCACGTGTATATTTAGTTGACCTGTTGACCTACTTATTGTCATGACTTCTGTTTTGGAGGTGTTAATTTTCATGTCATATTTTTCGCATGTCGCTTGCAGTGCATTTATGTGTTGTTGAAGTTTGTGTTCGTTGTTGTAAATTATACTCTGATCATCTGCAAAGAGTAGTTCATTTATTAAATTGTAGTTGTTATCGAGGTTGTTATCTGTCTTGGTTTCTTGCGTTATCCTGTCTATGTATATATTGAAAAGTATAGGCGAAAGCACACATCCCGACGTTACTCCTGATGATAATTCAAATTCGTCTGTCAGGCCGTCGCTTGTTCGTACTAGGCTTGAGCATTTTTGGTATAGCGCTCTAATATTGTCTAATAGTTGGACTTCAATTCAGTATTCACTTAGTATGGCCCATAGTTTGTTTCTGTTTATTCTATCAAAGGTCTTTTATTGGTTTATGAATGATATGTTGAGCTGTTTGTCATATTCTATTAACTAATTAACTAATTAATTAAATAACAAGCTAGTTAACTAACTATTTAATTTTCTAGTTAACTGACTAACGCTGACTAAATAACTAAATAACTAACTATCTAGCTAATTAGAAACTAAATAGGGGAAGACTGCAGTAAAACTTGGTAAATAGTGAAACACGTACAAACAAAGTACTATAGTTTTACAAAATACATAAACAGTGACGATAAACAGCAACGTTTCGACCAACAAGGCCTTTATCAAGCAAACGAACAAACAGGAGTGACAAATTAAAATGAAACACAAATGGACGACCAAATACCAACGTATCTAAGGAAAATCTGGAATAAAAACGAATAACGAAATAAATGTAACACAAAAACACACATAAAAACTAGAAATAGAAAAGAAACAATGAAACATCTAGTAAATATATAACTTGAATACATGCAACATATACCCATATAGATTATAAAGCATGGGAAGAGAAAGTACTAAGAAGCATAAGAATGTAATACATGCAACATATACCCATAGAGATTATAAAGCATGGGAAGAGAAAGTACTAAGAAGCATAAGAATGTAATACGTTGAGCCCGCGTGGTCGCAAGGTACCATACAAAGAAATCAACCGATTCTCCAGAGCAAATCGACTACGATCATCAGAGGAACATGATCGGATGGCTGTGACCTGGACATCGCAAGCTCCTGAATGGCCAGTATCATTGAAATGGGTAGCTACAGGGTCACAGAGCATTGGCGTATATCGCGCAAGTGTTGGGCGAATCGGTCACTGAGTCTCCTGCCGGTTTCCCAATATAGGCCTTGTTGCACCGCTTGCAGATAATGGCATAGATAATATTACGGGACTCGCACGTGAAACTGTCTTCAACAACGAACGTGGCTTTTGGAAAAGACACCGTGCGGGTCTGTATTACATAAGCACAAGTGTTGCAGCGCCGACGGCCACACTGGATGGTGCCAAAATGACTCTGGATGTTAGGCTTGAGGCGACTGTGAACCAACATATCCTTAAGGCTTCTGTCCCGTCTGTACGCCACCAAAGGATAGTGTTGGAAGATTGAACGTGTATCAGGATCAGACTGAAGAATGGAGAGATGACGGAATAAGACTTTCTTCACAAGGGAACTATGAGGGTGGAAAGTTAAGACAAGTTTCACCCTGTCAGAATTGGAAGTTCTATGCTGGTTAGAGAGAGCCTCCTGGCCAGAAATTTGCTGAACGCGCCGCATAGCAGAAGCAAGCACCTTATCCGGGTATAAGCGCTTACGAAGAAATCCAGCATCTCGTGAGCTCTATCGAGGAAATCGTCGTCCTCGCTACAGAGGCGACGAAGGCGCAAGGGTTGAGAGAATGGTAAAGAATCACGACAAGCCTGGGAATGGGAAGAGGTATAAAGAAGAAAACTATGTGCATCAGTAGGCTTGTAGTATACTGATGTAGTGATGGTGGATATGCTGATAGTGATAGTGATGTCAAGAAAGTTGACACAAGAGGTAGAGATGTGAGATGTAAACCGAATAGCCGGATTGAAGACATTAATGAAATTAATGAAGCGTGACAAATCGGCTTCAGGCATATCGGTAATGCCAATACAATCATCAATGTATCTATGATACACAGACGGAAGAGGGCCATCATAGGAATTCCATACTAGGTGCTCAAGATGACCCATGAATAGACAAGCATAACTGGGTCCCATTTTAGTACCCATGGCGACCCCACTGATCTGCTCAAAGAACTGGTCATTAAACTGAAAGGAGTTGAGAGTTAGAACTAGTTCTGCAAGACGAAGGAGAGCCGAGGTGGAGACAAGTGGGTTAGTTCTCCTGTCGAGAAAGAACTGGAGAGCTTGAAGTCCGTCGGAATGAGGTATGGAGGTGTACAATGAGCACACATCAAGGAGGAAGAGACGGTAAGTCCTGCCAGGCAACAACTCAATAGACGAAAAACAGACAAGGTGTGGTTCGTATCTTTCAAGAATGAAGGTAGTGTGGTGACTATAGGATTGAAGATACTATCAAGAAATTCGGAGATATGTTCCGTAGGACAAGAGCAAGCAGAAACGATGGGCCTACCCGGATTGTTCAGTTTATGAATTTGGGGAGCATATAAAAGGCGGGTTTTCCTAAACAGCTATCAATGACACAAAGTGATGATGCGCCGGTAGGAAGGTCGTTAGAGGCAATTAAGTTCTTAATTACTGTACGGACTTTACTATTGTTAGATAGTGTGACATCAGAAGAACTAGTTTTATAGAATTGGGTGTCAAGTAATTGGTTGCGGCCTTCCTGAAGGTATAGTTCTTTGCTCCATACCACTATTGCACCGCCTTTATCGGCGGGTTTGATAACAATGTCATCACGTCGACGGAGGTGTGATAGAGCACGGAACTCGGACGGAGACATGTTAGAATGCCCTAGGCGTTTGGGGTGGAGCAGTCCCAAAATCGTGTAAAGTATTCTTGATACCGTCCCTTCCTCCTTGATGTGTGCTCATTGTACACCTCCATACCTCATTCCGACGGACTTCAAGCTCTCCAGTTCTTTCTCGACAGGAGAACTAACCCACTTGTCTCCACCTCGGCTCTCCTTCGTCTTGCAGAACTAGTTCTAACTCTCAACTCCTTTCAGTTTAATGACCAGTTCTTTGAGCAGATCAGTGGGGTCGCCATGGGTACTAAAATGGGACCAGTTATGCTTGTCTATTCATGGGTCATCTTGAGCACCTAGTATGGAATTCCTATGATGGCCCTCTTCCGTCTGTGTATCATAGATACATTGATGATTGTATTGGCATTACCGATATGCCTGAAGCCGATTTGTCACGCTTCATTAATTTCATTAATGTCTTCAATCCGGCTATTCGGTTTACATCTCACATCTCTACCTCTTGTGTCAACTTTCTTGACATCACTATCACTATCAGCATATCCACCATCACTACATCAGTATACTACAAGCCTACTGATGCACATAGTTTTCTTCTTTATACCTCTTCCCATTCCCAGGCTTGTCGTGATTCTTTCCATTCTCTCAACTCTTGCGCCTTCGTCGCCTCTGTAGCGAGGACGACGAATTTCTCGATAGAGCTCACGAGATGCTGGATTTCTTTCGTAAGCGCTTATACCCGGATAAGGTGCTTGCTTCTGCTATGCGGCGCGTTCAGCAAATTTCTCGCCAGGAGGCTCTCTCAACCAGCATAGAACTTCCAATTCTGACAGGGTGAAACTTGTCTTAACTTTCCACCCTCATAGTTCCCTTGTGAAGAAAGTCTTATTCCGTCATCTCTCCATTCTTCAGTCTGATCCTGATTCACGTTCAATCTTCCAACACTATCCTTTGGTGGCGTACAGACGGGACAGAAGCCTTAAGGATATGTTAGTTCACATCGCCTCAAGCCTAACATCCAGAGTCATTTTGGCACCATCCAGTGTGGCCGTCGGCGCTGCAACACTTGTGCTTATGTAATACAGACCCGCACGGTGTCTTTTCCAAAAGCCACGTTCGTTGTTGAAGACAGTTTCACGTGCGAGTCCGTAATATTATCTATGCCATTATCTGCAAGCGGTGCAACAAGGCCTATATTGGGAAACCGGCAGGAGACTCAGTGACCGATTCGCCCAACACTTGCGCGATATACGCCAATGCTCTGTGACCCTGTAGCTACCCATTTCAATGATACTGGCCATTCAGGAGCTTGCGATGTCAGGTCACAGCCATCCGATCATGTTCCTCTGATGATCGTAGTCGATTTGCTCTGGAGAATCGGTTGATTTCTTTGTATGGTACCTTGCGACCACGCGGCTCAACGTATTACATTCTTATGCTTCTTAGTACTTTCTCTTCCCATGCTTTGTAATCTCTATGGGTATATGTTGCATGTATTACATTCTTATGCTTCTTAGTACTTTCTCTTCCCATGCTTTATAATCTATATGGGTATATGTTGCATGTATTCAAGTTATATATTTACTAGATGTTTCATTGTTTCTTTTCTATTTCTAGTTTTTATGTGTGTTTTTGTGTTACATTTATTTCGTTATTCGTTTTTATTCAGATTTTCCTTAGATACGTTGGTATTTGGTCGTCCATTTGTGTTTCATTTTAATTTGTCACTCCTGTTTGTTCGTTTGCTTGATAAAGGCCTTGTTGGTCGAAACGTTGCTGTTTATCGTCACTGTTTATGTATTTTGTAAAACTATAGTACTTTGTTTGTACGTGTTTCACTAATTAGAAACTAGCTAATTAACAAACCATCGTGTTAACTAACTACTAACTAACTATATAGCTAACTAGAAACTAGCTAATTAACACACTATCTTGTTAACTAACTACCTATCTAACTACCTAACTAAATAGCTAACTAAACACTATCTACCTAACTAATTCACTCATCATCATCAATGTGTGTGTCCTTTATAGGACGTTGCTCTATTTGAAGCGTATCTGAAATTCACCCTGTCTCTAGCCAGTTCACCTACTTCGTCGATGGTCATATTTATGGTTTCTTTAATATCTTGTAGCCATCTTCTTCTTGGTCTGCCTCTGCGTTCAGGAACCCTGCCCTCTAATATTGTTCTTTCCAGGCCTATGTGACGTTTGATGTGACCAATGTATCTCATTTTTCTCTATAGTATGTTGTTTATCAGAAAATTCTCTTTAACATTTAGTTCTTTCAGGACATCAGTGTTCTTTCTGTTTTCTGTCCATGGTATTCATATGATCTTTCTGTAGCATTTAGTTTCGAAGGACTGAATTTTCGTTCTTGTTTTGTGTATAATGGTCCATGATTCACAACTATAAGTAGCCAATGAAAAAAATGCGTTCGCAATATTTGTAATTTTAATATTTTGCTGTTGCTTTGCCACATGTTCTTCATTGTGTTGAACTTGTTGATTAACTAACTCACTAGTTAACTAAATATCTAGCTAACTATTTAGTTTATTTAATTAACATTAATGTTTAACATACTCGTAGATTGTAGAGTAGAAAGAAGGTCATACATTGAATGAACAAAACCAAGAAAAAGAAGAAGAAGAATAAACAAAACTGAGGTATTGGGAGCCCACAAGTGAGATAAAACATAGAAGATTGCAAGCAAAGCATTTGTCATATAAGGAGATAATGGAATTAATTACCTCAGAAGCATGTGTGTAATTGTGAAATGCATTTAAGGTGGCGTCTGTGGCCTAGGGGTTAGTGACTCGGTCTATTAACCCCGACGTTCTGAGTTCGAATCACGCTGCGGATTTTAACAAAAGGACGATGGCGCCACCCGTTCAGAAAGCAATGGCAAACTACTGAACGTATAAGTGGTGCCTAGAAAATCAACGACTTGTTTACTGTTGTTGATGGCTACGTCCTTTGGGATATGCCACGATTTTCATTTTTCATTTAAACTACACGGCCTAAAGGCAACTCATGATTAAAATCAAAAACTTTTATAAAAGACAATTCATTTCTTGCGAAGAAATTCGACCTCAGTTACCTGTATGTCACAATCACCTTGACATTAGAAAGCACATAACGTATGATTACTAGAAGCCATGTGGGATATCATAGAAATGTAAGCAAGAAGCTATCACTGATTTACTCAACATATGCCGCATATACTGATTTTTAATGCAGTTTACAACAGATTATGTTTTAGTAGTGCGTTTTTTTTCCTTATTATCATTATCTTATAATGAATACATTGTAATAACAGGTACAATCGAGTCGAGACGCGGCAGAGGAAGACAGAGAGAAAATGTTGGATAGCGTGACTTCATTGCACGGAAGAGCGTCAACATCTGAGATGATAGCAAACACCAGAGTTTTGTGGAGATCCATGCTCGCGTACGCCAGCCGGCTCGGTACATGATGGTGATGATAATCTTTTTTGAGAAACCAATAGTGAAGTGGTTAAGTTGTTTGACTGTCGTGAAGGTTGTGGGTTCAAATCTGAACCGAGATACATTCAGATGAATAGTTCTAAGCAGGGCGGCTCGTCATTTAGGGTCAGTGGGGCCCGCCCCAATAATCGAAAGGGATAATAACTTCCCAGAATAGACAAATAGTAGTAAATATTCCAAAAATCATGATTTTTCCGAAAATCTGTGTCTGGCCCCACCAAGAAAACTGATCACGAGCCGCCACTGGTTCTATGTAATATGAGTTAATAATGGAAGAAATGTGATTTCTATTACATTGAATACAGATCATTAAAAGAACTTGATAGTGATCAAATTTCGGCTGTAAGAACGTGCGATGATACATCAGATTGTGTTGACATCAGGCAGTGAGTCAGCGCTGTATCTGTTCGCTGTGTAACAACGAAATCTCGGAAGTAGATCTTTTTCTTTTTTTTTGGTGACGCTTTTACCTGGTTGTTGCTTAGTGTTCTTGTTTTCTGTTTTTGTCTTGCGCTGCTGTAATGGCTTGGGTGATAGTTATTTTTATTTTTCTGACACTATTCTGCTATATCAAACCATTTGTGTTTTTTTTCAAGACTTATTTCCTGATTTTTTTTTGTAGAAAACATAGAGTATTGTTATACGATGCAGTTTGGTTGCATTGCATTTTTATTAGGGGGCCGAATCACTTCCTTCTTTGTTTCTCATTCTTATGCTGATGTTGATTTCTCTGTCTTCTCTGGTGTTATTGGTAACTTTTCGTAGGTATTGCATTTCAAATGTAGTTAAGTTTTGTAACTGAGCCTTGCTCATTGTCTATGTTTGGCTCTGGTAACATGCACAGAGATTTATGTTTCTTTTTAAAATACATTGATATTGTATATTAGCGGGACATGAAATAATAGAACGCAGTCATGTGAAGGATCTTGAATTTCTTGTCACACGTTGTGTAGTGTGTACGTATATACATAGTATTTTACTCTACCTAGAGACATGTGGCGTCTATGGCCTAGGGAATAGACTCGGTCTATTAACCCCGACGTTCTGAGTTCGAATCACGCTGCGGACAGTTTGGTTGCAAATTGTTTCGCATGGATTTTTTACAGAAGAACAATGGCACCACCCGTTCAGAAAGCAATGGCAAACTACTAAACGTAATAATGCCTCGAAAAATCACAAACAGTGTTTAAAAACTTGAGGTTGATTCGCAAAGTCCTGTAAAAGATATGCAATTAACTTTTAACATAAAAACATGTAGTAAAATCTTATCGCAATAGCTGCTGATAATAAAAGATGATGATGGTGATAAGTAAATCATATATATCTCCGAGTTATCTGATAAATGACAGATGGTACTTTGTTATCTTCAACAAATTGGCGTGTGTGGCTATCATATGTGTGGCTATATAACACGAAGAACACAATGGAAACATTTCCTGATGAGGATAATCAGTTGAAACGTAATAATCTTCTTCTTCTTCTTCTTCTTTCTTCACTTCTTCTTCTTTCTAGAACGCTCCATATCAGGCCAATTTTTAACCACTCCTTGTGATTTGTATGTGATCCGAGCCTAAGAGCGATTTACTTTGTGCCAGTTATGCGCCTACAACTAGGCCAGCACATCCGATTTCTGCGACGTGTTTTTATTTACTAGGGTAGCTTCCCTAGGCCCCTATCTCAGTCGCCTCTTACGACCTACCTTGTAGGTTACAGTGTTGCTATTCGTTGCTCCCCTTTCGAGTCCCGACTATAAACTTGTTAGAAAAAGACATTATTCCGCTCTAATATAGCAGCGGATGTTTGTCTATATATATCTGTCTAGACAGACTTCATCTCCTATAGGTTAAGCATGTCATTCAATAGAAGATAATGGCATCAAATAGGCTAAAAGCTACCCATCCAATTTAAAAAAGAACGTAATTACAGAAACTGAAAACAGATTGTTGAAAACTAACTCGATCTTAGAGTCGCAGCCAAACCCACAAGGAAACTGATGTGCTGACGACCTTTTTTTTGGCAACAGACAACAAAGATTGACTATTCTGTGAGATCATAAATAAATCAGACATGTACCGGGAAAATTGGCGAACAATTGTAGAGGCTCTATGCTCCAATTTGAGAGGAGAGGGATAAGTCACGACGGCAAATTTGGATTTCTTCATCTTAGTGGGGATTGCGTGTGAAAGGTAGCTAAATGTGGCGCTGTAACACCACAACAGGAACTTGCATAGCCGAGAATCGTCGTACTGTTGAGCATCAGAGAAAACTAGCTGTGCAAAAATAAAAAAATACAACACCCACTTGACCAACCCTGATCATGAATGCCTATGGTAGCGGATATTATTCCAGTATTTGACTCTACTGTCACCTATGCACACATCTGAGAGGTGCAACAACATATGACTGGGTCTGTTGTCCTCATCGCTTGAGATGAACGGATATAATTATTATTATCAGTCTATAGTAAATAGTGATTTCGTTTCGAACAACACAGTGAGAGAGATAGAACACAGTAACAACCCGTATCAAATATTATAAGGAAACGAAGGTGGACATAATTAGGTCATGTTCTTAGATAAGACGAAAAGAGACTAAATCGACAAGTCCTTATGTGGTCACCAGTTGGGAAAACGTGGAAAACCTAAGACCACTCTTCGAAGAATCATCCAACAAGAAAGTAAACTATTGGGATGTAAAACCATACAAGAACTCCAACTGCTAACAACGAACCGCATTACATGGAGATCTAAAACCTCTGCCCTAATTGCCGCCTTTGGCACGAAAGGAACAAACTAACTAATTTAACTAACTTGATTAAATATTTTTATACGGATAAAGTATGACTCTTATGTCAGTCAGGTACCAACGAAGCATCTTGAGTCAACAATAATTCCTATCGATCTTTTTCTTTATAGTACATCTTGTTTTGAATCTGACTAAACGAAGTAGTCCCATATCGGAGCGTGATATTGATTCCTCACAATAGAAAAACAAAAGTAGGCAGAATAATATTGACACGAGAACACATTCGTGCTTGGAATTCACTATTAATGATGAAGGTGTCAGATTTTAAACAATCCTGGATTTGTTTCTTTCCTATGAAGTTGAAAGAATAAGTCAGTTTCTTTTTGTTTTGCAGCGATTGTCTCCAGTATCATGAATTGTACATCTTAGATAAGCCCATATAAGAAATGAGGAAATTAGAAGAACAGTCGGAACAACACCTGCTATTAGATTTATTGGAAAACAGAGACTCAAATGGTTTGGCCACTTGGTCAGAATGAACCGAATACACCAGTTGCAAGAGCGTACAACCTGAAAATGGAATCATCAAGAGGAAAGGGCAGACCAAGAAAAAGATGGGTTGATGGAGTTACAGACATCTTAAAACTCCACAATACCATACCACACCATATCAAGCGACCGAGCGTGCATTATCTCGGAAATCGATCATCAGTTAAACCTGCTACGCATAGCGGCAAAAAAAGCAGAGAAGGACAAAAGAAAAGAAGAAAGAAAGAAGAAGAGATAAGAAGATTTGCATGTGCTGCCAGGGTCCTCAATGGGAGCAAAGAACTGTAACAATGTTACCTATAAGACATGTTGTAAGAGGCGACTGAGGTAGGGGCCTAGGGAAGCTACCCTAATAAATTTTAAAAAAGCATCGCAGAAATCGCATGTGCTTACCTACTTGTAGGCGCATAACTGGCACAACGTACAATCGCTCTTAAGCTCAGATCACATACAGATCCAGAAAGAGTGGTTTAACAAGTGGTCGATATGGAGCGTTCGAAGAAGAAGAAGCTAAAGATTAATCCCCTTCTAAATTGTGTTTGCTGCCAGTATACTATAACGTATAAAGAATGACGTGGTTTGGCCACTTAATAAGAATCATCCACACTCCACAGTATACAGAGTCTTCTACAACAGAACATCGGTAAAGAAGGCAAGAGGAAGACCACGAAAAGATGGTTAGATGGCATAGCAGAATCCGGTCAAAGAGCAAAGATAACAATCACACAAGCCACCAGAACAGCGCAAGACAAAATTGAAAACCACGACACTGGGCAACAACCCGGTAGCAGTGTGACGACACTGGGCAACAACCGGTAGCAGTGTGACGACACTGGGCAACAACTCGGTAGCAGTGTGACGACACAAGAAGAAGAAGAAGACACTATAACGTGCTTTAAAAATACTGAATTTACAAATTCGTTAAAATATAAATTAGTTCATTTTGTTATCTTTATCAAAATCGTTAACAAATGAATTGGTTATTCTCATGTTAAATCTTTGTATAAAGATAACAGTTAGATGGTTATAATAATAAATATAAATAGATGAAAACATGGTAAACAGTTTAGGAACTTAAGTGGGAGTATTTAAAAAAATAATAATAAGATTGCAACATACACAATCTGTGAAATATACAAACAAATGTATAACCTTTTATAAAGTACTATCGTAACTTCAGACTACATATCAAGATTATATTTATGATTTAGATATTGCGACAGCTGTAACATTTCTCTTGTAACAAAGCTTGCTATCAAATATTCGTCTTAAATCAACATTAGGGATTTGGAGAAAAGTCCTGTCAAACTGTAAAATTGGATTCACATTTTTAAGCCTTTTCTTTTTAAAAAGAAAGGGTGCTCGCTTTTTTTTAACTTGCATATGTGATTATAATTATCTAATTCAGCGCTGTTTAACCAGAGCCAACTGTAAACTTATGGGCCTTCAGACTCAGGTAAGAATTATGGGAAATCAGATCACAACTACACCACGTGACCTCACTATCCAGAAATTGGTGTATATAGACGAATTCATTTTAAAATCAACACAAAATGCTAAATCGAAGTTATATTATGCAACAAGTTAAGTTTAACAATAAGGAATGTCAATATTATGAATATAATTCACCAATAAATAACCATAGACTCATATAATTGTGAAAAATTGCAAAAAAGCTTGCAGTGTTCTATCAAATATATATATACATTCCAGCCCCCTTCTCTGATCTAGGTCAGTGATTCCCCGGTCAGTTGTGTGACCTAGTTATCCAGAGTTAGCTGTAGTTTAACTCAGCACCCTCGAGCACCATTGCACCCGTGTCATTCAGCCCTGGTCCCCTACTGTTCTCCGCTAGCTTTAAAGCAGATCAGAATTTCAAGAAAAAACATATATTTTTGTATAAAAGGACAACAAATGAAATGCTTGGCCACGTAAGCAGATTACCAACAAACACTGCTCTCAAAGACAATGTTACTCGTAGCATGTTCATTTATTATTAGTATACGCAATATTTTATTTTAATTTAAACGTTTACTCAGGATTAAGTTTTCGTCTGTTTATTTTCAGTAATGTTACTGTTAATATTACTTTGCTGTTATTAGTATTACTATATCAATTGCCACATGACCCCTTCGACTCCACAGTCATCAGTCAGGGGCGCCGAAATAAATAACTATTCCGGGTAGGAAGAAATATTAATAAATCAAGAACAGAACTTGGCTGCTAAATATTTGTACATTCCTTTTAGGTAGCATTCCTTTTAGGTTATATGTTACATTGGTTCTGCAAACAATATCCCCATACCTCTTTATCCTGAACAATTAGATAGATCTCTTCTAAGGAATTGCAAAAATTGCAAACTTTCATCAACTGGTGTCTGCGCAGAATAGATGGACTCAGATGGTATGTTCGGGTCACAAATGAGGAACTTATAGAGAGAACAAGTCAGATTCCAGTGAGCCAGGAGGTTAAACAAAGACGCTTGCGCTGAATAGGGCACACTTTGAGAGAACCAGAGGGAAATTAAACAAGTAGGGTCTTTTTCTGGAACCCACAGAGACAGCGAAAGAATGGGAAGCCAAGAAATATCTCTTTTATAGAATTATGTTCGATTTGTCTCGTCGTTTCATAAACCTCATTTCAGACTTTTTTCTTTGAGCGCTTTTTTTCTTGAACCATTTTTCTCACACTTAAATGCCTTACTTGTGATGCTCTGATCTTTTTTTCTCAGAGTATGCACAATATATCTCCATCTTCTCTTTCTTATAACAGTTGTTACTAGATGTTCATCAGATAATTATTTGATTTCATCACTTCTTCAGAATTAGTCCCATGTTATATAACGCCGAACATATTTACTTGTAAATTAGACTATATATCCCTCCCTCTCTCTCTGGATCGTTCTTTTTCAGCCATTTTATCATTCTTATTGTGATATATAAACAGCCTGTGCCAAGAACAGGTTTAACGTCACAATCTTCAGTACCATTTGGAGCTCTAGCGCTTGTACTTCGGCGACGTGTCCGATTTCAACAAGTGTTTACTGGGTTACTGGATTTACTCTGCTAGCCTTTGACTGTCCCCAGCCAACCTGCAAGGCAGCAGGCTGCTATTTTCTTTTAGGGTAGCGATCGTTAGAAGTTGTTGTTGAGCGTCATCTGCCAAGGAAACGTGTCCTTTGTGGACTACTTGGTTTTCCTGCCGTCCAGTTTTGTGTACGGTTTACTCCGCTAGTCTTTGATTGTCCCGAACCTAACTACAAGGTAGTAGTTAGACTATATCTTGATTTGCTAGGTTGATTGTTTGATTGATTGAAAGGACCATCATCATTGCACTTTGGTTAGTAATAATGTGTGCGTGCTCCGATCTCTTTCTTGTACAGGAAGATCTCAGCTGCAGTGCACGAACTCCGTAGCATTGGCGTGTGTCCCGGATGAACTTTTGAAAATGGTGAAGATATTTTATAGGAATTTTATTTTTAACCTCTTTTTTCTAATTTTGTAGAGCAGCAGCTTTTCTGCATGCTCTTCTCGATTTTGAACTGCCGAGTGTTCTTTTACATGCTCAAAATGAACACTGGATCTACGTTTTATCGTCCGTCTCCGATAGGACTAGGAACTCGATCACACCTACAATGAACCAGGGATCTCTGGAAAAATATTCAGATGGCTCAGCGATACTGATACCCTTGGCACGAGAGACGCTTTGCAGTCAGTATTATCATTATCATGTGCCGTGTAAGCGTTCGTAGAAAAATGTATAGATCTCCACCAACGTATGCCCTCACTCCCAGTTCTGATGTTGACATTTTTTGATGGCATGGTGTTTTATGTCATCATGTCATTTTGCAGAACGTCATTCTTTCACATTTCAACTGAAGACTCGATTACTAGCCAGTTCCCCTATCTTCTCTATAGTCGTTTTCAACGTATTTTTAACGTTCTTTTGTCACCGTCGCTTCAGCAGTTTCATACCTCGTCTTTTAGGAAACGTGGTATAATAATTCATTATTATTCTATCTCAACGACTGTGGCTTTTAATGGGACCAAAATAACTCTGTTTTTCAGAAATGATATTGTTTATGAGCCAATTTTCTCTTATGTCAAGGTCTTCTACGGGTTTTTATATTTTTAAATTTTCTTTTTCGATGACACTCTAAAATGATGTCTGCAGCATTTGTTATCAAAAATTCAAATGTTATTTTTAATGATGGTATAATTGTCCGCGATTCACATTCATATGTTGCAGAAGGAATAAAATGAATATCCTATGAATTTTTATGTTTGGTTTATGTGCTGCTGTTGGGTCATATGTTCTTCATACTAATTATCTGTTGACATCACATGGCTAATCTCTTTCTTATTTTCTTTGTATTCTTTATTGCTGTAGATAACGGAATCAATATATGCAGAGGTTGTAACATTCTTAGTGTATCCATCATTGATTGTAGTTTTGGGTTGGAATATTGCATTATTGGTGGATACAATCTTTTATTTCTTTGTATTAAATACAGACTTATTTCTTTTTGTATTGGGTACAATCTTATCTTTGTATTGGGTACAATCTTTTCTTTTTTTTGTATTGGATTCAACCTTATATTTTATTGTATACAATCTTATCTTTGTATTGTATACAATCTTATCTTTGTATTGTATACAATCTTATCTTTGTATTGTATACAATCTTATCTTTGTATTGTATACAATCTTATCTTTGTATTGTATACAATCTTGTCTTTGTATTGTATACAATCTTATCTTTGTATTGTATACAATCTTATCTTTGTATTGTATACAATCATTTGATTGTATACAATCTTATCTTTGTATTGTATACAATCTTATCTTTGTATTGTATACAATCTTGTCTTTGTATTGTATACAATCTTATCTTTGTATTGTATACAATCTTATCTTTGTATTGTATACAGTCTTATCTTTGTATTGTATACAATCTTATCTTTGTATTGTATACAATCTTATCTTTGTATTGTATACAGTCTTATCTTTGTATTGGATACAATCTTAGCTTTGTATTGGATACAATCTTATCTTGATATTGGATACAATCTTAGCTTGGTATTCTATACAATCTTATATTTTATAGTATAAAATCTTATCTATGTATTAGACACACTCTTATCTTATTATTGAATACAATCTTATTTCTGTGTTGGATACAATCTTACTGTTCTTTGTATTATGGAAACAGGATCGAGACATTTAACCGTCTTATTGAAATGAGGGATACACGTGGACAAGCATGTTGGTGTTGTTTTCAGGGTTAATAGAGAAGATCTGACAACCAACATATAGCACGTGGATACAGTTAGTGGGAGAACACCGAGTTGCTGCTTTGAAAGACGGAAAACGTATATAGAGAGAGAATTTCAGTTAGTAGATTCGTGGTCTCCAATAACATGTTGCCAGCGGGTTCAGGTAAAAATTCTCGTAAATCAGACCACAAACGTCGTGTGGCCTCGCATTCCATTATTGCTAGATAAAGAGAAATTCATATTAAAGGCAAAACACTAAATAAAGGTTTTATTATGTTACATATTAAGTTTAAAACTCAGGGATATCAATATTATTAGCGTGTTTCATGAATAAATTACTATGTGCGCGTATAATTTTGTAAATTGCAGAAAACCGTACAGTGTTCTATCAAACACTTATAAAAATCAGCCCTCATTAAGCAGAAATGTTGGTTTTACCGTCTGAGTTAGTCGGCCTTATGTTGCCAGGGGGCCACAGTAGATCTAAGCTGACATAAAATAGTCCCTTTTAACACCAGGTGGTATATTGGGTAATACGATGGTAGAGCATTGATAGATGAGATGTCTATGCACAATGCTTGGGGCAACAATCTGAGACTGGTTGAGAAATGAAGACATCACAAAAAGGGGGTGCAACATCAGTACTAGACTTCATCAAGAAACAACAAATTAAATGGTTCAGCCACATAAGCAGTTTACCAACAGACAGTGCACCTCAAAGAGCGATTTTGGTACGAAACAAAGGATACAAAGCAAAAGGCCGGCCACGCAAAAGATAGACCTCAGAGATAACAGAGGCGACGAAAGACACTATTTATGAAGCGCACACAAAAGCCTGTTCTATAAATCTCTTCTTATCCTGACGCAGTGAGGTAAACAGGATTGGAGAAAAAGAAAAAATAAGATGGTATGCTAATAATTTACCTTCTTTTTTTAACAAAAGCACATGATACGTGACATGGTCAACATTTTTACGTACCGCTGTTTCTCTGGTTTCAAAGTTAGACTGAACTGATTTTACAGCTGTTTGCAGTCGTAAAAACCGCCCACTTCAGCAGGGCATCGAACGCAGACCACTCATCTAGGAAGCAAGTACACTGCACCACCTCGCCTTTCACATATGCATTAGTACGATAACATTACGGAAGACAACTCTCTGCAGATTGTCTGTTGCATCCCTTAGGACGAGGTTAAACGTCTTGCTATTGACACTATAAATGCTATAGTACTCGTCCTATAATAGCAATGACCTTTCGACAAACTCTAAACGTAATCAATAATAAAGGTCACTGAGTATATCCTTTAGAAATGTGATTGTCTTAAGAAGTTGTGATGAAATAACCAAGTACACAGAGAATGTAGCGTGGGAGAGCTCATGCAGAAACTTCGGTTTTACAATTCTAGTACATTGACCAGATACAATGAAATAAGAACACGTAACCACATAAACTGTGACTTACGGGTTAGTGGCTCGGTCTATTAACACCGACGTTCTGAGTTCGAATCCGCTGCGGACAATTTGGTAGCAAATTGTTTCGCGTAGATTTTTACAAAAGGACGATGGCACCACCCGTTCAGAAAGCAATGGCAAACTACTGAACGTAATAATGCCTAGAAAAATCACAAACAGCGTGAAAAATCTGGCGTTGATTCGCAAAGTCCTGTAAAGGATATGCAATTAACTTTTTTTTTAACTAACCACATAAACATACATTGTACGACAACTTGAACATTTAAAAGCGGTTCAAGTTCAAGCATTGACTTCACTGCCGCGGGTTTTACTTTATGCTCGCTCCACTCTACAAGAATATCACATCACTTAATTGAAGTATTGCACAAATCTTTTTCTTCTTCGAACGCTCCATATCGACCACTTGTTATCCACTCTGTGTGATTTCTACGTGATCTGAGCCTAAGATGGTTGTACGTTGTGCCAGTTATGCGCCTACAAGTAGGCCACCACCTCCGATTTCTGCAATGCTTTTTATTTACTAGGGTAGCTTCCTAGGTCCTACCTCAGTCGCCTTTTATGACATGCCTTGTAGGTCGCCGTGGTATTATTCTTTGCTTCCCTTAAGGGCCACGGCACCTCACGGGTGTTGCACACATAATAAGCTGTAGCTCGGAAATAATTTTAGAGATCTCCAAAACAGTGCATTGCGAACAGAACGACGCGGTCAAGATTCGAACCCCTTACATTCGAAAAGCAAGACATACTGCTTAACCTCTTTGTCACAGAGACGGCACTACCCACATGACATATTTTTGTTGATTTCTTTTTCCAACAGTTTGATGAATACATCGTTATTTTGACGAACCTTACTCCTACTTCGGAGGTACTTGTAATTTTGGTCCACAAGTAAAATATCAGGCTCTCCTGTATTTCAACTACGTACCGTGGACAAGTCGATAAATTTTTTAAACCAAGCTGGCCTCGAACTACGGAATGTCAACGGCACTTGGTCACTTTCAGTGTTACCAACGCCACTACAGACGTAAGCTAATGCTATTATCACAAGCTCTGCTTTGTACGTATTTTATTTAATACGAGATGGAATGTGTTATGTTGAATTGTTTTGATTGGTTCTCTTACGTTCACTCTCTAATGACATTAATCTCTATTATACAAAATCTCCGACAGGAGTTAATTTTATTTTCATGTTTGTTGACCTCCACGATCTGACAATAACCACACACAAAAATGTGTGTCCTTATGTGAAAAGAAGCGTGCCTTGGGCTGAAGAGTCTTTATTCACCTCCATAACAAACATATTCTTAGTTGAAACAAAGACGTACCTCGGCTAAGAGCCTTCAATCATCTACATAACAAACACATTCTAGGTGAAACAAGGTGACCTTAAGAGGTTCAATCATCTACATAACAACACATTCTTGGGTGAAACAAAGGTGTACCTCGGCTTAAAGAGGCTTCAATCATCTACATAACAAACACATTCTTAGGTGAAACAAAGGCGTACCTCGGCTTAAAGAGACTTCAATCATCTACATAACAAAGACAAATTAATTCTTGGATTCTCAGAACGGTGGGTGCTAATTCTTATTTGTTCTTGTTGTTGGCCTACACGCTCTGAAATAACCCCAAAAATGTCCCCCTTAGTTGAAAGGGAAGTGCCTCTGCTTAAATATGCGTGAATCCTTGACATAAGAGACAACAAATCTGAATGTGTAGTATGCTTTAGAGATAATACAGTCTATTTGAATTAGAAATGTGTCACATACTCATAATTTATGTGGGCCTACTTAGTAGCAGTGGCGGCTCGTCATTGAGGGCCAGTGGGGCCGGTCCCCACAAAAAGTAATGTATAATGTGTATTTATTATTTTATAAATTAAAATATAGCAACCAAAAACCATGATTTATCCGGAAAAATGTCTGGCCCCACCAACAAAAATGATCACGAGCCGCCACTGCTGAGTAGCATTCTTCTAGTTTAGACCTTGTTCCTTTAAGGAGTGCAACCATAGTAAATAAAATGCTGGCAAGAAATCAGATGTGCTGACCTAGTCACCACAGGCGCATAACTTGGCACAACGCACAACCGCTCTTAGGCTCAGATCACATACAAACCACGAAGAGTGGCTTAATAAGTGGTCGATATGGAGCGTTTGCAGAAGAAGAAGAAAGATATTGTTCTCATCTACAAATATCGACTATGGCTAATCAAACGATTAGAAAAATATACGGGTAACTGGTAATAGAATAGCAAAACACGTAATCACAAAGTACTGTAGTTTTACAAATTACAAAATATAAGGGTAACTGGTAATAGAATACCATCATTAATAAATAAAAGTAAAGAAAATAAATAAATATACGATTTATAACAAAATAAAAATATCAGAGGATATGAGTGACACAAATTATGCAATTATCATAACAAATATGAAATAGAAACATAACAATTAATACACAACATGTTATGTCGTGCAAGTAAAGGAATGTATCAATTAAAGTGTACATAACAAGATAAGAAATAACCTATCAACAATTTGAAACGTATTAATGAGGAGAAAATGAACATTTCAGTTGACAGGCATCATACACTAATTAGCGCAATGAAAATTAAATCGAAGAAAACGATATTCAAGATAACCGCAAAGAATTTTTTTTTAAAACATTTGTTTTGAAGAAGTATGACGTGTTGAAAATGTGCAAAATCTTTAAACGGATGAAAAGTAACTATTTAATGATCTGGACATTTTGACAGAAATGAGAGTAATGAAAACAAATACAGTTTTAGAAATTTAAAAAAAAACATGTAGTGTTGATAATCAATTATCTTCGATATTCACAAAAATGTGTGACATAAATCTATATTAATCAAACAAAAAGCTTTCAGATACTGTACTAATCATGGCGATAATAGATTTATATATTAAAATGTATTAAAATTCAGTAGTTTAGATTTATGGAGCAAGAAAACGTCTTAAGGGAGATTAAGAGACGTATAACTGATACTTGGGTAGAAATTTGGACTGCACGAGAGATACTAAAGAAGGATTATGCTACGATCTGTCAAAGCAACATTAGCTTTGAAAGTGTAAATAAAATATGGAGCTCTAACTTACATAGTTTTAACTTAGTATGGACCAGGAGCCACACTAAGTGGCGTTTTTAATCTATAAGGGCGGGACTGCCTAGAGTAGTTGATAGTAGCTCGGCCTGCTAGCTGTGAGACGCCTCATAGCTCGGGTTCGATCCTACTGTCCGGCATTTGTTCGAGTCCCTGGTCTTACTCAGGACGATAACGTGAGTACCTCTGAAGTCGGAGAAAATCTGCCTGTATGGCGAGGGAACACTAATTACGAGTACATTGAGCACACGGCTGCCAGTGTAAAGTAATTTACAATGTGCACGCTGCTGCCATTGTAAGATATTGGAAAAACAGATTTTCACGCAAAAATCAGTTTCAGAGATGAAACTTCGTCTGAGTTGAAAGCGGACGAAAAAAAAAAATCTATAAGGGCTTTTGACCTGGTCCACTAAGAGTTAAAACTAAATTAAGAATTTTCAAATTCAATGTTGTATCAATGCTAACATATCGCAGAAAGAGTTGGAAAATGACTTAAGATATAGAAATTAACTTGAATGCATTTGAAAACAGATGGGGGCAAAATACAGTGAACATAGAATGGGACAAAATGATGAAATCGGGGAAATGTCTGGTCAATCACGAGTAACTTAATAAGAAAGAGAAGATGGAGATATATTGTGTATACTCTGAGTAGAAATGATCAAAGAATCACGAAGCAGGCATTGAAGTTAGAGACAAAGGGTTCAGGAGAAATGATCAAAGAATCACGAAGCAGGCATTGAAGTTAGAGACAAAGGGTTCAGTAGAAATGATCAAAGAATCACGAAGCAGGCATTGAAGTTAGAGACAAAGGGTTCAGTAGAAATGATCAAAGAATCACGAAGCAGGCATTGAAGTTAGAGACAAAGGGTTCAGTAGAAATGATCAAAGAATCACGAAGCAGGCATTGAAGTTAGAGACAAAGCGTTCAGTAGAAATGATCAAAGAATCACGAAGCAGGCATTGAAGTTACAGACAAAGGGTTCAGTAGAAATGATCAAAGAATAACGAAGCAGGCATTGACGTTAGAGACAAAGGGTTCAGTAGAAATGATCAAAGAATCACGAAGCAGGCATTGAAGTTAGAGACAAAGGGTTCAGGAGAAATGATCAAAGAATCACGAAGCAGGCATTGAAGTTAGAGACAAAGGGTTCAGTAGAAATGATCAAAGAATCACGAAGCAGGCATTGAAGTTAGAGACAAAGGGTTCAGTAGAAATGATCAAAGAATCACGAAGCAGGCATTGAAGTTAGAGACAAAGGTTCAGTAAATGATCAAAGAATCATAAGCAGGCATTGAAGTTAGAGACAAAGGGTTCAGTAGAAATGATCAAAGAATCACGAAGCAGGCATTGAAGTTAAAGACAAAGCGTTCAGTAGAAATGATCAAAGAATCACGAAGCAGGCATTGAAGTTACAGACAAAGGGTTCAGTAGAAATGATCAAAGAATAACGAAGCAGGCATTGAAGTTAGAGACAAGAGGTTCAGTAGAAATGATCAAAGAATCACGAAGAGGCATTAGTTAGAGACAAAGGGTTCAGTAGAAATGATCAAAGAATCACGAAGCAGGCATTGAAGTTAGAGACAAAGGGTTCAGTAGAAATGATCAAAGAATCACGAAGCAGGCATTGAAGTTACAGACAAAGGGTTCAGTAGAAATGATCAAAGAATAACGAAGCAGGCATTGACGTTAGAGACAAAGGGTTCAGAGAAATGATCAAAGAATCACGAAGCAGGCATTGAAGTAGAGACAAGGGTTCAGTAGAAATGATCAAAGAATCACGAAGCAGGCATTGAAGTTAGAGACAAAGGGTTCAGTAGAAATGATCAAAGAATCACGAAGCAGGCATTGAAGTTAGAGACAAAGGGTTCAGTAGAAATGATCAAAGAATCACGAAGCAGGCATTGAAGTTACAGACAAAGGGTTCAGGAGAAATGATCAAAGAATCAATGAAGCAGGCATTGAAGTTAGAGACAAAGGGTTCAGTAGAAATGATCAAAGAATCACGAAGCAGGCATTGAAGTTAGAGACAAAGGGTTCAGTAGAAATGATCAAAGAATCACGAAGCAGGCATTGAAGTTAGAGACAAAGGGTTCAGTAGAAATGATCAAAGAATCACGAAGCAGGCATTGAAGTTAGAGACAAAGGGTTCAGTAGAAATGATCAAAGAATCACGAAGCAGGCATAGAAGTTGGAGACAAGGGGTTCAGTAGAAATGATCAAAGAATCACGAAGCAGGCATTGAAGTTAGAGACAAAGGGTTCAGTAGAAATGATCAAAGAATCACGAAGCAGGCATTGAAGTTAGAGACAAAGGGTTCAGTAGAAATGATCAAAGAATCACGAAGCAGGCATTGAAGTTAGAGACAAAGGGTTCAGTAGAAACGATCAAAGAATCACGAAGCAGGCATAGAAGTTGGAGACAAGGGGTTCAGGATATAAAGGACACCCTAGGGAAACCCGCAAACAATCTTTACTGAAGGAGGCGGGAAATATCGGATCAATTCCTGAGAAGAGATTGAGTGAGTTGTCCAAGCTAGAAAGTAAGCAGTTACGAGAAGAATATATCAAAATAATAAAATAAACTAAACGATTCAAGGACTAAGGCGGAATGTATAACCCTAACCAGACAGCACGAATATCAAATAAAACGGGGTAGAGGAAAAAGAGCACTGAAGACAAAGTTGAGTAGTAAACCAACATGCAACTGTTATTGTTAAGTACTGTAAACTGAGAGACATACTAACGAAGAGATCTGAATACTTATGGACTCCCTGATTTGTTGTGCAATGATGATGATGATGATGATGATCTGTCGACAAAACTAAACATAATTTAATAATAACAGCAACAAAAAGCCAACAGTAAATGCACACAAAAATATTTAAAAAAATTATATTTCGGAATTCTCAGAAGCGTCGCTCATCGAGAACGAAGCAAGCCCAATATCAACATGCAGAAAAAATGTAGAGAAGCCATTCTGACGTCTCTGTTCGGGATTATAGAGTTATACATATTGACAGAAAATAAGTCAACGTGAAAAGGGAATAAGGACAATATCCGTATAAGCTTGTGGTAATATGGGATCTAATTTTGTCTCATGGATTTTTAGTATAGCGTGGGAGGAAGTCTCAGAGGAGGACAAGAAGATTTAATAACATTAGTTGGATGATGTAAGGAAGAGATAGTAAAAAGAGACATTATATGCATGAGTCTTAAGGGAAAATTACAAGACAGAGAACGTATTGGTGAATAAATTGAGACCAAAAAAACTATAGAGGAACGAGATGATAATGTACAAGTGAATAATAAGTAGGAAGTGTGAAGAAATGAGAAAGTAATGAAACAGTAAATTGTGATGGAAAAGTGTACGGGAATGTGAAGAAATGAGAAAGTAATGAAACAGTAAATAGAGATTGAAAAGTGTACGGAATGTGAAGATAATATAGAAATGAATAGAAAGAAATTGTAAATATTAAGAAATGACAAGATAATCCAACAGTGAATAATTGGGAAAAAAATGAAATCGTTCCATATCATTTACAGAATTTCGACATCAACCACAGTAAGCGAGTCGTCGATTGTCTAGGCACCACTTATACGTTCAGTAGTTTGTAATTGCTTTATCAAAGGTGAGGTTTGTTTTACAGGTCGTAAAAATCCGCGTGAACAAATTTTCTTTCAAACTGCCCGCCATGGGGTTTAAAATGGGTCCTCTTGTGAATAATTAGACAAGGAAAATGTTAAGACATTAGACGATAATTTAACGGTGAATAATAAGAGTAAATATGTCTAGAAATCAGAAGGTAACGTAACAGTTAATAACTAGGGAAGAAAAAAGGACAGTCTATCATTATCTCAACTATGTCTTCTTTCACTCATAGATCCATTCTTCTACTTCTTCTTCTTTAGATTCTATCTTTACTGTTTACATAGATGTTTCTGTAAGCAATACTTTTTCAATTAATTATTTAGATGAAGAAAATGGACAACTGGTAACATTTAATGTTTCTACACTCTTATAAGACAAGCCATCATCATCAAGGTGCGTATCCTTTATAGGACGTTACTCTCTTTGCAGCACATCTGAAATTCACTTTGTCTCTAGCCCGTTCACCCACTTCGTTGATGGTCATATTCATGGTTTCTTTAATATTTTGTAGCCATCTTCTTCTTGGTCTGCCTCTGCGTCCTGTGACCCTGTCCTCTAATAGTGTTCTTTCCAGGACATCGTGACGCTTAATTTGTTATCTAACGTATCTAATTTTTCTGTATAGTAGGGTTGTTTATTAGCCAATTCTCTTTAACATTTAGTTCTTTCAGGACATCAGTGTTCTTTCTTTTTCTGTCCATGGTATTCTTAGGATCTTTCCGTAGCATTTAGTTTCGAAAGTCTGAATTTCCGTTCTTGTTTTTTGTGTAATAGTCCATGATTCATAACCATAAGTAGCCATTTGAAAAATTCATGTTCTCAAATTTTTAAATTTTTAAAATATTTTGCTGGTGCTTTGCCATATGTTCTTCAGTTGTATTTAACTTCTTGATTGCTATGTTAATCTTCTTGAGATCTCTTTAGAGCAGTCACTGTTATTGTTAATTATTGAGCCCAGGTATTCGTAGCTCTCTACACATTTGAGTTCTTCATTGTTTATTTGGATGTTAGGTGAGCCTTTTGCTTTGTCACTTGACATTATTTTTCTTTTTTGTGTATTCAAATAAAGATGTTGGTCCTCACAGAAGACAAGCTACTTTCATCAATATGAAAATTATCAGAGACACTACCTCCAGTAAAAATATAGAATTCTCTATAATTTCACAAAGTCTGGGTACCTATTTTCAGCTGGTCAGAATAAGGAATCGATCGTGTGATGAACTGCTTCTCTACGTACCAATGATTGAATTCAGCAAACTGGTTGCTTGTTCTTCACCGGGTGCTGTTAGTGAGTTTTTACTATATCTTTCAAAGTTAAATTTACATGTTTTTTTCTTCCATGACACTTTCTCAATTTAATGTATGTTAAATGTATATAAGTTATATATATATATATTTGATTTTTATTGTTCATCTTCTTTATTCCAATTCTAGATTTTTGCATTTATTTCGTTATTCGTTTTTAGTGACAGATTTTCATTTTAGGATCGGTAGGAGCTTATTGTTTAATTCTACATGCTGTATGCTGTGCGAGAAGGGAATTCTTCACTCTCCTCCTTTGTATCCTTTGCTTGATAAAGGCCTTTTTGGTCGAAACGTTGTGTGTATTGTTATTGTTTTTGTATTTTGTAAAACTACAGTACTTTGTTTTTACGTGTTTCGCCACTTTCTCAATAGCACAATGGTGAAATAGATTTTAAAGAAATGATTACAATTTTAACACGCCTGAGTGGTTACCGGGACCCAAATTTAGGTGTAAAGAATAGAACCACTGTTACCTGTCACGCATATTGTAAGAGGCGACTAAGGAGGTTTGGCTGAAATCGGATGCATGTATTCTAAACATGTAGATGTCTATTCGTTTAGGGGCCTACCAAACCAATGTACAACGTTTACACGTTCTTGGCAAAGATCAAACATATCACAAAGAGTGATTAAAATTGGTTGTAAAGAACGAACACAAAGAAGAAATTGTAACAGATAATTGTGCTAGTAAAGAACAGAGCTTACAAATTACGCAGGTGAAAATGATTGATACGAAAAAACTTACCTTTGAAAATACAACTATTCAAGAAACCATAGAACATGCAGCATTTATCTACACACCCCGTCCGAAAGCTAGAACATCAGTAACACATAACATGTAGACTCTGCACAGGACACTGTACAAGATCAACTCTACAAAATGAAAGCTCTTCTAACTGACCAACGGTCATGCCAAAATGACCACTAGACTTCCAAACACATTCTATAAACATGCTTCCATCATTGAAAGAAGTCATTGAAGAATTAACTTGGGGTCTCAAACTTGACCCTGTTAGACCAGTTTAAAAGATAAACTGAGTGATACTTACTTGTACCTCCTGTTGATGGCTAGATTCATGGAGGCACTACATCTGTTTCTTTTGACCTCTGAGCATAGGTCTCATGATAACATAAAAATGGAGGTAAAACGAAGTGATAAGGAATAGACTAGCTAGGGATCTATAGCCTCAGATATTTCCGAGTCCCTCATTTTCGTGGGCGACATTTGATCGTGAAACTATTGGTGTACTGTTAGGCGGTAATCATGCAACTTTGAAGAACCATTAATATTTCGTATTTCTAATATGTATTCTAGATTGTATTCTAATATGTTTTAGAACACATTGTGGCAACTGGTAACATCAAAGGGAGACGATACAGAGCAAGACAGAGAGATACAACAGCCTTTATATCAAGACACGGAAGAGAGTCAATAAAGGAGATGATAGAAAATACCAGGGACGGACATTTGTGAAGATCCATGAACGTGTACGCCAGCCGGCACGGAACCTGATGATGATTATTCTAGAATTCGCAGCCAATCATCAACGACACGCACACATCTGAGAGTACTGTTGTATGGTTCATATTAATATATTCCTTTGAGCGTTGGTAAACTTCGACCTGTACATTTAACCTGTCTGCTGACTCACCATCAGATATGATGTTTTATTACACCTGACCTGTCTGGTGACAGTAGCTTTTGATTACGGGAGTGACCGCATGTTAAAAGAGGATAAGTGCGTGAAATATTAAATCAGAACTTGACTTTTATAGACGAGATGACTGTTATAAACACAAGTGATGCAAAGAATAGTAACACTGTGAGCTACAAGGCATGTCATAAGAGGCGACTGAAGTAAAGGATCTAGGGAAGCTACCCTAGCAAATAAAAAGCGTCGCAGAAATCAGATGTGTTGACCTACTTCTAAGCGTATTGCTGGCACAATGTGCATTCGTTATTAGGAGCAGATCACATACAGATCACATACAGATCACATACAGATCACATACAGATCACATACAGATCACATACAGATCACATACAGATCACATACATATCACATACAGATCACATACAGATCACATACAGATCACATACAGATCACATACATATCACATACAGATCACATACAGATCACATACAGATCACATACAGATCACATACATATCACATACAGATCACATACAGATCACATACAGATCACATACATATCACATACAGATCACATACAGATCACATACAGATCACATACAGATCACTACATATCACATACAATCGATTACAGATCACAAGATCACATACAGATCACATACAGATCACATACAGATCACATACAGATCACACTGAGTGGTTAACAAGTTATCGATATACAGCATTCGAAGAAAAGACTGAACAAAAACAAACAATATGAAACTTCATGTTCTCAGAAAAACGTCAAATAAAATATTGTAAGTGATAGAAAGTGAAAGAGACAAAGATAAAAAAAGAGAAACGTCACAGAGTGTCAACGTGTGAGACACGTTAAAAGAAGCGTTGTGGCGGTCAAAATTGATCAGTATTACTTGTTTGCTCAAGTCTAGATCCCAGCTGATGGATGCAATCAAGTCAAGCAACTATCGTGTGATCAAGTCAAGCAACTATCTTGTATTTCATAATGTTCGAGATAGAGAGGTTCTGAAATTGTGTATGTGATATTTTATTAACTTTCTAACAATCTCGTTTTTTTTGCTATCCCAATATATTTCTTGCTCTCTGACTTCCCATATCTCACTGAGTAGTATCACTTCCATTTAGTGCATTGGCCAAGCTTATAAATTCTTAAAAATCAAGCAAATGTGTTTTTTTTTTTATACATTAGAATTTCTAGACAATCAATATATACAAAACAGAAGTAATGACATTTGCTAGAGAGTAAAGCATTACATATGTTACCCTCAAAATGCATCAATAAAATAACTAGTTAAAAACTTCAAAAGCGGGAAGCATTTTTATACAACATCTGGTAGAACAAATAACACAATTCAACACAGCTGCAGTAAATCATATCAAATCATAGGACAAATCGCAACAGTTTTGAAATGCAAATATATCACCGCGAACACTGAAAGAGCGTTGTAAACACAATCTTTCTTCCGACATTATGCTGCCTGTGTCAAACCTGGACGTTGACTTCAAACGATAGATCAAAGTTCAGTACTGAACTACATCAAGAAGCAACAAATTAACAGTGGACCAGAAAAGCTGTTTTACAAGCCTTGTTTTTAGATAAAAAACCCCAAATAGTGGCTCCATGTAAAACGAGTCAACAAAGCCAAGTGTGCGTTTGGTGCCAAGAGTTAAATAGTTTGGACACAAACAGGCTACTAACAAACAGTTCGACTCAAATGAAGTTTGCATACAGTGGATACCATGCAATAGATCGTCCACGCGAAGGTGGACAACAGAAATAACAGAGACAATGAATACGCAATGTACAGAACGGCAATGTCGGCAATGTACTGCAATGTACGGCAATGTAAGAAATCGACAAATCTGAGGTGGTCAGATCAGATCTGGAGAAAACTGTGAGTAGGCTGCGGTAATACTAAGTAAATTGTCGCTTAAGGACAAAGACACGTATGTACATACGTAAGCAAGAACTTAATTAAATATTCAGCGTTTAGCAGTTTAAAAAATATTTTCTGAACCTGACGGTATTAGACAACCCAGAAGAGTAAGACAGTTTTTGTACATGTTGTCCGCACAGAAGTAGTATTATACTTTGTTGTACTATAAGATGTTTTCTTTCAATGTTCAATTCTAAAAGAATCATTATGAAGCAACATTTTTGTTCAGATCGAATACTAATAGTTTTAATAATACACTGAAAATGTAGACAAATAATGAGCACAAAGAAAGTATATTAACTTTGGTCATCTTTTGACGTTGATGTACAGTACTCGACATTCTTCAATATTACAGAGTTTCCGTCTCATACGAGCGATCGATATATTTTTGGTGATCCCAGAATTCAAAGTAAGTGAACGACTGCCTAATTCTATCGGAGACATAACGTAGATAGTTACCGTGTTTGATTCAGCGTGTTAAAAAAAACTTGGATAATTAAGCAATTGGAGAGATGTCGTCTATAGAAGTTTCTAACCTCCAGAGGCTTATGTGTATATATTGTCCTGGGCATGCGGGTGTTTTTCGGCAATGAGAGAGCAGATAGGCTTGCATCAACATCATCGATTGATGGGGAGTTGAAGATGGATAAGGGATGTTCTTCGGTCTCTTCACGACTGCCTGTTGGATGAAGACACTAAAATAGATGTTGAATTGATTCAGCTATTTAAGCAGTTTGGAGTTACCCGTTGTACAAGTAGAACTGGATGCATGAGGGGCAGAGTGAGAAGTGTGGTAGTCAACGAGCCACGGGAACCATGAGTATGCATACTCGTCGATATATGCTGGGGGAGACTGAGCACCTATAGGGCTGTCCAGAGTGCAATAACGTCAGTTTAGTAACTAATAACCAATACAAATTCGCTGCTGGGTAAAATGTGAACAAATAAAAAGTTACATTTGTGCTGGCAACTCTATAAAAATCTACTACCGTGTTATAAACGGAAGAACAATCAGGAAAATGCTGCTGTGTAGATAGCATTTTGCTTCTTCTTCTTTGCGTTCGTTCTTATCAACCAATTTAATCTCTCGTAATGCTTAGTTTTTTTTTGCACCGAGAACGAAAATACATTGCGCCTCGGCTCATAGGCTTCTACGCATAAAGGACATGCGTATCTGAAAATTGCGGTCTAATGAAATGTTTGGGTTTGTCTGAGCTAACAATCACTTACAGTTTTTTTTTTACATCAGATGTCCCGTAATCTTTATTGATCATTTTAAAGTCATGTAATGCAGCTTGCGTATCATTATGCCGAAGAGCAATTCATGTTTTGCAACGTTTCTGTTTCGTTAAGGTCGTTTCGAATTAGATACATTCTCAACCACTCTGGAACGATTATCAATTTGTCGCTAGCAGGTAATTTTAAGTTTCTACTCGGCAATTTGTCGCTAGCAGGTAATTTTAAGTTTCTACTCGGCAATTTGTCGCTAGCAGGTAATTTTAAGTTTCTACTCGGTATTTTCTTTTTAAAGAAAGCAGAAACACTAGAATGAGGCTGAACACATGGATAATAAGGACAAATCTATTAGGCTCATGAACGCAAATTTTTATTTTGAGCTTGCTCAATATTTTCCACCCTAGTCTTCAACTCTGCCACAGAGTTTATTGCAGTCTTCCCATGCGTCGACACGGTAAGATTGGTTAGATCGGCCTTTGACACTCTTTCCGAGTGCTGGCAATATCTTGCTACTAACCAGTTTGACTAAGTTATTTGTCTTTACAATTATGGACTTGTCATTGTACCGTTTCTGTACTCCCCGTCTCGGTCATATATATTAAATTGTTGCATTTTATTTATCTCTAGAAGCCGACCAGGAGACATATGAAACTCACCACCTCTAGGAATTTGCTCGTCTGTATTGCTAACAGATCATATGGCATTCGGGACTCCGCCCAGACTACAGTCATTCCGCAATGTAGCTCTTCTTCGATCCCCGCCCGTTTCTTCAGACTACAGTATCGCACTGTTTCCAGGGCGACAAAGTGTAGGTGGGCTAAGGCCTTAATTAGTGCCAGCTCACTGACCCAATCACAGATATGTCTCTTTATTTTATCGCACCTGCTGCCCTATGTCGACAATATGAATACTATTGTTTTCCTACAATAAACACAGCTCAACATTATGCCATAAAGACAGTTTGAAAACTATTCCACGCTTTAAAAATTGAACCCGAACAACAGAACATGATGCAATATAATTGATTTACTGTACTCCCCAGAAATCACAGATTTTCTCCTAACATAGCATGAGCTACATACTCTCAATGATTCAAACTAATAAAAGTGATATTATATAAGTGGCTGTTCTAGAACTAACGATGATGAAGAAAATGAAGACATTCAAGAAAAGTATCTATATATGCACCAAGTAAAGTAGTTACATAATCACATAATACTCTTTCCTTTGACATTTTCCACTGTCTTTGTGCAGTGGACATGAAACATATCAATGACCACATAAATAACCAAATGTTATCAAAAGAAAAAAGATATACTGGAAAATTCCAGTACATGACATCAGCGTGTTATTATACTGAAATACATAAGCACTTCGGTCTTTATGTCTGTGCACTCGTAAGTATGTGTTCATATATATGTATATTCTTTTCAAATGTTGCTGGTAATTTTGTTAAACGCTTTTTCAACATTATCTTGTGTTTGCAAACAATAAGTTGCTAATTTACTGGGTTTTGTATAAATATCTTATTTTTTCATGTCGGTTGTATTTCAGAATAAAATTTCAAACTATTTTAACAAATATTAACACAGTCATTTAGTAACCGGATTGTCTGGTAAAACTAACAACCATAACAAGTTTGAAGATAAGCTGCATATATAGATTTCACTGAAGACATTGACTTTAGACATACTTGTTCTTAGTGGTAGCTTCCGCCTGTGTGGTGCCGGGGCCTGCAAGGGAAGCAAAGAATAGTACCACTGCAGCCTACAATGCATGTCGTAAGAGGTGGCTGATGTAGGCCCTACGAATTCTACCTTTGTAAATAAAAAGCAGCGCAGAAATCAGATGTGCTGACCTACTTGTTGGCGCATAGCTGACACAACGTACAATCGCTCTTAGGCGCAGATCACATACAAATCACACAGAGTGGCTGACAAGTGGTCGATATGGAGCGTTTGAAGAAGAAGAAGAAGTGGTAGCCGCGTTGGTGTTATTATATAGTTTCAGAACACCTGCCTATGTTTTTGGTGCTCGTTCACCAAGAGTCAAAAATGGTCCAGATGCGAAGGATTGACTTTATTGCTCCGTCGTCTTCCCTTTATGACTTCATTGCACCGTGTCTTCCCTTATGATTCATTGCATGCCTATGTCTACCCTTTATGACTTCATTGCACCGTGTCTTCCCTTTATGACTTCATTGCACCGGGTCTTCCTTTATGACCATTGCACGGGTCTCCCTTTATGACTTCATTGCACCGGTCTCCCTTTATGACGTCATTGCCCGGGTCTCCCTTTATGACGTCATTGCACGGGTCTCCTTTATCATGTCATTGCACCGGGTCTTCCCTTTATGGCTCCAACCATGTCGTCAGAGCTGGCATGCTATCTGCTGAGAGTATTGCACGAAATCCGAACTTCGTAGCTCCGGCAACAATCCTAGGGATCTTATGAAAAAGATGCATATGTGTCTGGTCCGGACTCGAACCCATAGCCTCCAATACGATAAGCAAACGACTTAACCAATTCGTCATTGAAACCCCCAAGAGAGTCAATCTGGTTATCCCAAAATAATTTATTTGGGTACGTTAGTCATGGGTAGGCAGATGACTGATGAAACCGATGCAGGACTGTAAGATTACTGGATGATGTGGGCAACGAATGTTTCCAATTTTTCCATGGTTTAATGATTTTCTGGCTTCATCCCTTGGTCAGATCATGCAGTTCTTGATGCCCCAACCCTACTACTCCATAGCAGAGCAATATTGGACAAGCCGTTGGTCCGGTCTTGTTTCAGAAGCTTCACACTTGTCAGTGTTTATCGAATGTTTTCAATAAGATTTAGAACTTGTCTATGAAACGTATCTTTTAGCCTCAATGAGAGTGTTTACTTTTTTCTGTAGTCACCAAATTCTTCTACGTATTCTTCTTCTAACGCTCCATATCGACAACTTGTTAACCACCCTGTATGATTCGTATGTGATCTGAGCCTAAGAGCGATTGTACGTTGTGCCAGTTTTGCGCCTACACGTAGACCAGCACATCCGATTTCAGCGATGCTTTTTATTTACTATGGTAGCTTGCCTAGATCCTACAATAGTCGCATCTTACAACATGCCTTGTAGGTACAGTGGTACTATTTTTGCTCCCTTGCGAACCCACACAGGTGGTACGTAGCAAATAAGAGTAATTATTCAAAAGCCGAAGTTCTGGTGTACTAAATTTGTGACAGCTTAAAAATGATGCTGGTCTGGTTTTATTTATGTCTGATATCTTCAGCGTCAACACTTGTTCTTCCTGAAATGATATCAACCATTGCTAAAATAATGTGAGTAGTACAGTGCATTGCTAGCACTGCTTGTTCCCACTTCAATAAATGTCATTTCCAAGGAAGTAGCAAAGCTTGTAATAAGAGATGTAAGTCTCATTTCAAATACTTCAATGAGATCCGGGTTTTTTTTCCCAATCCAGAAGCATTTGAACTTTTCAGCTCTTCGGCTTGGCGCCATGGACATCGTAACCCTTCCGTTCTGTGCCACGAACACCGTAAATCTGGAAGAACCTGTGGCTTTTCTGCTAGTCCGCCAAATTGAACCCGCCTCACAGGAGCTTGTCACCCGTCGTCCCACGCGCTACGAACAAGCTGGGCAGGCGGGCGATGAGATCTATTTAGGAAGGTGTACCGAAAATATATAACAATGGCGGAATACGTAAAACCAAAGTACTGTAGTTTTACAAAATATAAAAAGGATAAAAATACACAGCAACGTTTCGACCAAACGATCTTTATCAAGCAAAGGATACAACAGAAATACAGAAATTCGTTTCTTACACCTTATTTCGAGAATATATAAAGAAGTTAGAAAGGTTTCCACTAAGAACTAGAAATGTACCTTATTTTAAAGTCTTCTATAGGATCTATATATGAAGGTGTATAGAGTTATTACACACGTCCAGAACTGATATGCACACGTGAATCATGGACAGAGTATAACTGGCATGCTAAGAAGTCATTTATCTACAGAGTATAATCGGCATGCCAAGAAGTTTAATCACGTCCACACTGTCTGCCTAAGAAAGGTAAAGAACATCCGGTGAGAAGTTCCACTCCTAGATATAACAGTAGTTGACAGAGCGAATCGTCTCATTATCTACACGATCTTGCCCACATCGCAAAAAAAGAACATTCCAGGCCCTCATCGGGCTCACTAGTCATCTACGCACACACAGACAAACAAAATGCAACTACATTTTCTTTGATGAAAAATTGTTGTCATCTTCACCCATGATGGACGAGCATCAATATATATCACATATCATCATCATCATCATCAAATGGTCTTGATGCAATAGCAGATCTGCAGGATAAGTCATTAGTTCGGATGCCAGATATTGACTGCCAAAAAAGACTTCTGTTTGGTGAACACTAAACTGCGACCAAAAGAAGCGTTTTAAAGACACTCCCAAGACATCATAAAAACGTAAGATGTAAACACTAACTAGTTATAAGTTGTTGCACAAGACCGAATGACTTGACGCCATTTCGACGCCACTGCGTAATGATTTGTGAGACATCCAGAGCTAATGTATCAGAATAGAGAAGGCAAGTTAGAAAAAAATAACTACATTGAAGAAAATGCAAACATTCCATTCCCGCATTATCCAAGAACCTTCTAAGTCAGCTTCTGGCTCATCAGTCATCTAACACTCATAGATTGGTTTAACCAGAGTAATTTGATTTATTTATTGAATGACCAGTGTATCCTTCATCACTTGCGATGGACAAGTAACAATAATTATAAATGTTTAATTTTTTGTGTTATTCAAAGAATTAAATATTTACAATAATTGGCAACACAGTAGAAATTTGTTTAGCGTAGAAAAATGAAAGGCGAGTTTTACGTCATTTTAGCCTCGAAAAGAATTGATTTAGAAGTTTGACCCCCAGGTCCTACATCAGACGCCTCTTACGACATGCCTTGTAGGTCGCAGTGGTACTATTCTGTGCTTCCCTTGATGGCCCCGTCACCACACAGGCACAAATGTGTCCTGCGACTAACCATACCAGTTCGATGTTAATTGATAATCCAACTCACAGAGTCACTCATATACTTAGAACAGAGATAAGTATCAATTGTAAGTAAATGAAACAAATTGCCTCCATAACTGTGTGGCTCAGATTTGAACTTCTTCAAAATGTGTGTATATCATGTTGTGTTAATCTAACATATCAGGATGAATGAAATGAAAATCGTGGCATACCCTTTTTTTTTTTTTTTTCGATCCAGAAGCACTTGAGTTTTTCAGCTCTTCGGCTCGGTGCCATGGACATCGTAACCCTTCGGTTCGGTGCCACGAACACCGTGAATCTTGGGAATCTGTGGCTTTTTCTGCCTGCCCACGGAATTGAACCTGTACACACAGAGGGCTAGTCACCCACAGTCCAACGCGCTACGAACACACTGGGCACGCGGGCAGGCATATCCTTTAAAGGACGTAGCCATCAACTTGCGTGTCAACAATATCAGGATATCATTGGGGAAATTAAGGGCCCAGAAGGATAAGATGATACTCTAGTAGAAATCACAGTAAAAGCTGCAACATTCAGATCATTGAACATAATCATCAAATAGCTTGTCCTGAATAGAACTTTGCCACCCCAACAGTCCTTCGGAATTTCTCTCGCTAATAGGTCAGATGTCCCGTCTTTGCAGCCGTCATGTTCAAACCATCAGTAACATCCTGAATCCATCTTTTTCGTGGGCATCCTCTTCTTCTCTTTGCCGGTATGCCTCCTACCAGTGGCGACTAGTGGTAATTTTTCTTGGTGGGGCCGGACAACATTATCGGATAAAAATCAAGGTTTTTGGACTATTTACTATTTTTTGTCTATTACGGGAAGTTACTCCCCTTTTCGAGAAAAGAACAAATGCTTCTGTTCTGCAACAGCTTGATATTAAATAGAGTTGGCTATTCATCAGCATCATGCTTCTGTTCTGCAACAACTTGATATTAAAGAGAGTTGGCTATTCATCAGCATCATCAGATAGCTTGTCCTGAGCAGAACTTTGCCACCTGAACAGTAATCCGGAATTTCTCTATCTCATAGGCCAGATGTTCTGCCTCTGCAGCCATCATGTTTAAACCATCAGTTACATCCCGAATCCATCTTCTCCGTGGTCCTCCTTCTTCTCCTTGTTAGCATGCATCCCTCCGTACGTCTTCTCCAGCGCTCCCACCCCCATATCTCTCCATGTGTCCAAAATATCTCAATTCTCTCTTTCCCATCTGTAGCATAAGCCAGCTTTCTCTGAACCTGAGTTCCTTCTGCATAGATTCACTTGCTCTCCGCTCTGTCCATGACACATGGAGGACTCCCCTGCAGCACCCATATTCAAAAGCACACATATGCTTTTCACCGGCTCATCAAATGTCCATTCCTCACATCTACACGTTGGCTATTAAAGAACATAACATCAAAGACATTACATATTTCGGTCACATCAAACGACATGAGTGCCCAGAGAAGATTTTGAAAGTAAAAGCATCTTCGTGAATTAAGACGAACTGTAGACCGAGAAAGATAAGAGGCGGGACAGACCTGGAGTTAACTAATCTGGTTTACTAAAGGCAGATCTACAGGGTGTTCAAGATAAAAGCATCCCTGTTGATAAATCAAAAGTTGCCATGTACATGTTGAGTTTGTTTATTTACTATTTAAACCGAGTTCTGACTAGCCTGTCCTTAGTCACATTGCCTCTTCCCACACCATAATTACACACCATGATGCATCACAAAAAGACTCGCTCACTTGACTTATACTACGTCATAGTTGAACCTTCCATTTTGATAAACACATGCCATTGGTCACTTGACCATGGCCACTTTTATCTTGAACACCCTGTATAAAGAAGTAAATGGTGGAAGAAAAGAAGAAGAAGAAGATCTGGTACGAGGAAATATGTTTGATGCCGTTTTTCTTCAATGATATTTAAGAGAAGAACTATAAGAAAGATGAAATGAAATAAGAAGAATAGGTTTCTGAACATAATTCTCAATCAATATTGCATCTGTCATAGTAGTAGAACAATACACATACAAAAGATAGCACAATAAGATAGCCTCATTAAATGAATACATCACCTCAACGATAACGTAATTATAACGAATGGTAATTATTTCCCTTAGATAACCCATATGATATATTATATCAATTATTGTGTCTCTTTCATGAGTAATTATTCCCCCTTTCAGAAAAAATGAACATTAATAGTTTGTCTGGACGAATACCTCTTTGAATTATGATTGCTATTTTCAGAGACAGATGCAGAACATTTTCAATGAATATATTGTTATCCGTGTCTGAGTTAGCACTCACAACCTCTTTACAAATCAAGCTCTTGACAGTCCCACCTGAACAAAAAAGAAGAGCAATCCAAAATGAGAATGGACAGCACATATCTAATACACGACGGTGAGAGTTGGTGTATAAAAACTGTCCTGGTTCTAAGAAAGTTTGATATGAATAGTTTTCCACAAAATATATTTCAATGGCTGATTACAAATACAGAACCACGCATATGACACTGATATCTGAAGTAAATAGCCTTTGGAGTTGGTTTTTTTCCTAGTTCCGAATGTTTATGAAATCAAACTAAAACAATAAAATATTGTAGCAAAACAACAAATCTTAGACACTGGTATCATCTTCACTAACGTAATAAATTATTTTTTTTAAAAGATGCTCCGTAGACCTTAGGATATAAAGTGCCTCTTACTCCATATGTCAGGCGAAATGTGCTGGAGGTAAAAGTAAACAAAGTAGAGGAACCAGTGACGGCTCGTCATTAAGGGCCAGTAGGGTCGGGCCCCACCAAAAATAATGTGTAACACGTATTTATTATTTAATAAATTAAAATATAACCTAACACAAAGCCATAATTTTCCTGAAAATGTGTGTCTGGACCCACCAACAAAAACGATCACGAGCCGCCACTGAGACGAACTATTGTTATACCACTGGTATATAGGCTAATACGGTGTTGACACATATTTTTCACTGACCGTCGGCGCACAATGCGTGATGTGGACCACATCACATCGGATGACTTTACTTCCCAGTGCTTTCCCTGGTAGGAAAAGTGAGGCTTGCTCAACATGAGAGCCGTTACGTTCGGAATAAATTCCACGCCCACTGTAGAATTGAACTCGCACCGCTAGCTTAAGAAGCGAGTTCACTAACAACTGCGCTACATTGGCTCTCATGTGTAGGAGGTAAGAGGACCAATTTCTTTTCTCACGTGTGAATCGTTGAGTTTGGGAATTGAACCAACAACACCCATGTCCGAGTCGAGAGACGTACGCTTTTGTATTAGGCTAATCCGTCCCACAAAGAATGTATAACCAATAAAGAAAGCAAGGAACTTAACAACAACAAGAGAGAGAGAGGGTTCTGTGAGGTAGGTTACTTCCATTATGCTTCAAAAGTACTTAGTTCGCGTCCAGTGAATGACTATTCGTGTGAAGTAATTGAACTATTCTCCACTGTTTCCAGATCTCATTATAGGTGAATCGAGTTCCTATTACCCTCGGATAAGATGGAGCCCCCGTCTTGCTATGGAGTTCGCGTACTGCCGTTGAGATCTTCCTGTGTAAGAAAGTGATCGGAGCACACATGACTACTCACCGAAGTGAATTGATGTTGATCCTATGATTAAATCAATCAATCAATTGAAGAATAAAGATAAAATATAGATCCCGTGTACAAGATGAGCATGTACAACAGCCACTAACTATTGAAAATTGACAAGCCCCATCTGACATGTTGCTGCCCAAACAAACATCCTTAGAACTACTTTCCAACCAAAATGTGTTTACCAACCTCGTACTAACATGGCGATCACTCAGCGATGCAGTGGAGTTTACGTTCTACGGCTGACATCTTCATGAGCAAGAAAGAGATCGGAGCACATATGATTGCTTAAATAAATATAACCATGATTGTTCTATATATCAATTAGTCAATCAATCAAATAAAACAAGAAGCAATAACAACAGTTATAAATGTTCAAACAACTTCGAAGTATTGTTTAGTGACAAAGTTCTTTCCTGGTCCTTATCTGTTATCTCATTCACTTCAATATTATCTGTTATCTTACTCACTACATTATTATCTACTATCTTATTCACTTCATTATTATCTGTTATATAATTCACTTCATTATTACCTACTATCTCATTCACTTCATTATTATCTGTTATATAATTCACTTCATTATTACCTACTATCTCATTCACTTCATTATTATCTGTTATCTAATTCACTTCATTATTACCTACTATCTCATTCACTTCATTATTATCTGTTATCTTATTCACTTCATTTTTATCTGCTATCTTATTCACTTCATTATTATCTGTTAATTCATATATCATTAGTCAATCAATCTCAAAATTTACTAACCATTATTAATGTTAAACAATTCATTATTTTTATTGCTACATATTCCTTCCCTTTACCTATATCTTTATTCATTCCTTATTATCTGTTATCTTACTCACTCATTTTTATCTACTATCTTATTCACTTCATTATTATCTGTTATCTTATTCACTTCATTTTATCTGCTATCTTATTCACTTCATTATTATCTGCTATCTTAATTCACTTCATTATTATCTCTATCTTATTCACTTCATTTTATCTGTATCTTATTCACTTCATTATTATCTGTTATCTTATTCACTTCATTATTATCTGCTATCTTATTCACTTCATTATTATCTGCTATCTCATTCACTTCATTATTATCTGTTATCTTATTCACTTCATTATTATCTGTTATCTTATTCACTTCATTTTATCTGTATCTTATTCTGCATGTGTGTTACCGCCGGGATCACTAGGGAAGCAAAGAATATTTACACTGCAGCCCACAAAGCATGTCGTAAAAGGCGACTGAGGTAAGGACCTAGGGAAGCTACCCTAGTAAATAAATAGCATTTGCAGAAATTGGATGTGCTAACTTACTTGTAGGCGCATAACTGGCACAACGTACAATCGCTCTTAGGCTCAGATCACATACAAGTTACAAAGAGTGGGTAACAAGTGGTCGATATGGAACGTTCGAAGAAGAAGAAGAAGAAGACGAAGAAAGAAGTTATCCCATTCACTTCATTGTTACCAGTTATCTCGTGTGTTTTTTTGTTTTTTCCGATCCAGAAGCACTTGAGCTTTTCAGCTCTTCGGCCCGGTACCATGGACATCGTAACCTTTCGGTTCGGTGCCACGAACACCGTAAATCTGGGGAATCTGTGACTTTTTCTGCCATCCCGCGGAATTGAACCCGCACACACAGAGGGATAGTCACCCGTAGTCCAACGCGCTACGAACACGCTGGGCAGACGGGCAAGTTATCTCGTTTAAGTCGATGTTATACGATATAGCTCATAGCTTAGTTTTTATAATAATAATACTATGTCACATTTCAGAAGACATCTGCAAGTGACAATAATGGGAAATCCTCTTACACTTAGGCTTTCCCGTGTTGTTGAAGCATTAACAGACGCACACAAGCACACACTCACATGAGATGATCAACTGTCATCTTAGAACGCGGATTGATTTCATCTTGTGTTCCTTGACAAGCGGGGATAAAATTATACATTTTACAACATTGATAAGGTGTACTCTATGCATGTCCGTCTATTTTAGTTCATCATCATCATCAAGTAGCGTGTGTCTTCAGGAACTTGGTTCACATGACAGCAGTCTTGAAAAACGCTCTGTTCTGTGCAAGTTGACTGGCGTCAGCAGCAGTCATTCTCAGATCAATTATTTCGTTATTTCTGTTAATATATGTATTTATAGTTTATAAAAGTAACTTTATCTAAAATTTAACAACTATAATGATTGATTGATTGACTGATTGATTGACTGATTGATATGTCTATGACCAGTGGACTTCTCAGAATAATCATGTCATCATCATCAGGTGCCGTACCGGCTGGTGTAGGTGATCATGGATCTCCACAATTATCTATCTTGTGTTTGCTATCATCTCAGATGTTGACGCTCTACCTTGTCATAATCATTTGTGTTCGGATATCTTTCCTACACATTATAATTTCAGCGGCTGTGAATGAAAGCGGAAGCACCAGTGAAGTTCCCTGAAGAAATTTTTGACTATTTTGGTCGAAATTTTTAACTTCACACTTTTTGTAACAAATTTTTTTCCTGGGCAACGACTTCATATCTTATTCTTATTAGATATTATCTGCACAAAAATTGTTCTTTTATGTGATCAATATAAACACAGGATCTTTGTTTGATGTGATCAACTTCAACATGGGATCTTTGTTTGATGTGATCAACTTCAACATGGGATCTTTGTTTGATGAGATCAACTTCAACATGGGATCTTTGTTTGATGTGATCAACTTCAACATGGGATCTTTGTTTGATGAGATCAACTTCAACATGGGATCTTTGTTTGATGTGATCAACTTCAACATGGGATCTTTGTTTGATGTGATCAACTTCAACATGGGATCTTTGTTTGATGAGATCAACTTCAACATGGGATCTTTGTTTGATGTGATCAACTTCAACATGGGATCTTTGTTTGATGTGATCAACTTCAACACGGGATCTTTATTTGATGTGATCAACTTCAACATGGGATCTTTGATTTTATGAGATCAACTTCAACATGGGATCTTTGATTGATGAGATCAACTTCAACATGGGATCGCTGTTTGATGTTCATTCAAAGATTTTTTTTTATCTTCCCTTCTTTGAATTCATAATCAACTTCAACCCTATCTTTGTTTGATTGATCTACTCAAGAAGATTTTGTTTGATGAGATACATCCTATTCTGCGATCTTTGAATTTAATCAACTTCACATGGGTCTTATTGATCAGTCGCTTCAGACATGCTTTTTTAGTGATAACTTACATATCTTTGGGGTTTTATGGTCCACCAACAGACGTTTTGAACAATCAACCTGGACGATGAAATCAATTTAACCTACATCGATATGATGGATCTAGAACAAACAACATGCGATCCTTTGCTTTGAAACTGATCAGCTTCACACTTGAGAGTGATGTGATCGCCTTACACTTAATTCACAGACTTCAACATGACTTGTAATGTGACCTCCGTAGCGCTTTGTTGATGCTTCAGTTTCACAACTGATTATTGAGATAACTTCACTGTGGATCTGATTGATGAGATCAAGTCAACATGGGACTTGTTTCATATTTTAATTAAATGGAACTTTTTATGTAACAACTAACATTGGACTTTGATTTATAACAACATACAACATGAGATCTTTGTTTGAGTGATCAAGCTTCACATGGCCTGGAAGAATCAATACTAACGGGATCTTTGATTGATGAGATCAAAAATGGGATCTTTGATTGATGAGATCAACTTCAACATGGGATCTTTGTTTGATGTGATCAACTTCAACATGGGATCTTTGTTTGATGTGATCAACTTCAACATGGGATCTTTAATTGATGAGATCAACTTCAACATGGGATCTTTGTTTGATGTGATCAACTTCAACATGGGATCTTTGTTTGATGAGATCAACTTCAACATGGGATCTGTGTTTGATGTGATCAACTTCAATATGGGATCTTTGTTTGATGTGATCAACTTCAACATGGGATCTTTGTTTGATGTGATCAACTTCAACATGAGATCTTTGTTTGATGTGATCAACTTCAACATGGGATCTTTGTTTGATGTAATCAACTTCAACATGGGATCTTTGTTTGATGTGATCAACTTCAACATGGGATCTTTGTTTGATGTGATCAACTTCAACATGGGATCTTTGATTGATGTGATCAACTTCAACACGGGATCTTTGTTTGATGTGATCAACTTCAACACGGGATCTTTGTTTGATATGATCAACTTCAACATGGGATCTTTGTTTGATGAGATCAACTTCAACATGGGATCTTTGTTTGATGAGATCAACTTCAACATGGGATCTTTGTTTGATGAGATCAACTTCAACATGGGATCTTTGTTTGATGTGATCAACTTCAACATGGGATCTTTGTTTGATGTGATCAACTTCAACATGGGATCTTTGTTTTATGAGATCAACTTCAACACGGGATCTTTGTTTGATGAGATCAACTTCAACATGGGATCTTTGTTTGATGTGATCAACTTCAACATGGGATCTTTGTTTGATGAGATCAAATTCAACATGGGATCTTTGTTTGATGTGATCAACTTCAACATGGGATCTTTGTTTGATGAGATGAACTTCAACATGGGATCTTTGTTTGATGAGATCAACTTCAACATGGGATCTTTGTTTGATGTGATCAACTTCAACATGGGATCTTTGTTTGATGAGATCAACTTCAACATGGGATCTTTGTTTGATGAGATCAACTTCAACATGGGATCTTTGTTTGATGTGATCAACTTCAACATGGGATCTTTGTTTGATGAGATCAACTTCAACATGGGATCTTTGTTTGATGAGATCAACTTCAACATGGGATCTTTGTTTGATGTGATCAACTTCAACATGGGATCTTTGTTTGATGTGATCAACTTCAACATGGGATCTTTGTTTGATGTAATCAACTTCAACATGGGATCTTTGTTTGATGTGATCAACTTCAACATGGGATCTTTGTTTGATGTGATCAACTTCAACACGGGATCTTTGTTTGATGTGATCAACTTCAACATGCGATCTTTGTTTGATCTTCTGTCTCCGATAAGATTTCTTCCTCTCCTTCTTCTTCTTTGAACTCTCCATATCGACCACTTGTTAACACTTGTTAACCACTTGTAACCACTTTTAACCATTGTTAACCACTTGTTAACCACTATTTGTGATTTGTATGTGATCTGAGTCTAAGAACGATTATACGTTGTGCCAGGTATGTACATCCTATTTCTGCGATTTTTTAAATTTACTAGAGTAGCTTGCCTAGGTCCTACATCAGTCGCCTCTCACGACATGCCTTGTAGGTAACAGTGGTACTATTCTTTGCGTCTGTTGTCGGTCCCGGCACCACCCAGACGTCCAATAGGAAAAGAAATCAATCTAACCTACATCGATATCATGGAAATCTCTAAAACAAACAACACGATCGCTTTACGCGGTAAACATACCGAGTGTCTTCGAAGGAAGAGAGGTGAGCGCCTTACCTTAATTCCACAGAGACTTCCATCACAAAAATGTACCTCCGTAGCGCGGTAGATGAGCTTCAGTTTCACAATCATAAATATATTGAATAATCTGCTCTAGTGGAACGAATGTTAATAAAGGTCAAAGGGAGACTGTTTCAATATTCTAATTAAATTAAACCTTATGTAACAACAAATAATTGGCTGATAAACAACATACTATACAGAAAAATTACATATTTGGTCATATCAAGCGTCACGATGGCCTGGAAAGAACAATACTAGAGGGCAGGGTCCCAGGACGCAGAGGCAGACCAAGAAGAAGATGGCTACAAGATATTAAAGAAACAAATTAACATGTCCATCGACGAAGTGGGTGAACTAGCAAGAGACAGAGTGAATTTCAGATGTGATGCAAACAGAACAACGGCCTATAAAGGATACGCACCTTGATGATGATGATAATGATTTAATAAATACTATAAAGAAGTGAAAAGTCGAAGAGAAGAAAAAGAACAACAAATGTATGGAAACTCAACATTAGACGCTTCACATTCCTTTTCAAGGTCAATGGGTGCCAACGCAAATGATGGATCTCGGAAATATAAGAGGTTGTGGGAATCACCAAATACGAGTTGCACTCGAGGGTACTTGCCAGATCTCTTCGCATACCCTCAACTCTGAAACAAAACGTGAATAGATAATAGATAGATAGAGGTGGGATTGTTATACATTTCTACGCCACTGAAGTGCTATAAACCGAGTTAGGGTGCTTCTTGATCATGCATTCAATCAGTGGCGGCTCGTTATTAAGGCCACTGGGGCCAGGTCCCACCAAAAAGAATGTGTGACGTGTATTTATTATTTTATAAATTAAAACATAACTCAAAACCATGATTTTTCTGAATATTTTTGTCTGCCCCCCATAAAAGTGATCACGAGCCGCAACTGCATCTAATCCATCTTCAGCTTATCTCTTTAATCTACAGCTGTATTGGTTGATTTTTGTGTACTCCAATCCTGTGCTTGTTGTTTATAAGAAACAGCGACAGTTATTTTCGTATTCTCTTTCTTCCTTTCATTAAATGGTTTGACCCCTTGGTGAGAATGAACCCGACTACACTAGTTGCAAGAACGTAGAGCCTGAAAATGGAATCATCAAGAGAAAGGGGAAGAGCAAACAAAAGATGGATTGATGAAGTTATATACATCTTAAAACTCCATAATATCACAATATATATTCTTTAACACAATATCACATCATATCAAGCGCCCAAGTATGCACTATCTCGGAAACTGATCATCAATTAAACATGCGACTCCTACATACTCTACAGCAAAAGGATTGATTTCATTGAGTCGAGTTTTACCCCATATGGCTCGGTCCTTCTCTGCCTTTGCTTTTTCGATCCAGAAGCACTTGAGCTTTCAGCTCTTCGGCTCGGTGCTATGGACATCGTAACCCTTCGGTTCGGTGCCACAAACACCACAAATCTGGAGAACCTGTGGCTTTTCTTGCAGCCCGCGGAATTGAATCGCACTCACAGGGGCTTGTCACCCGTCGTCCAACGCGCTTCGAACACGCTGGGCAGAGGGTATCCTCTCTGCATAAAGGCATGCCACCTGCCGAGAGCATTGCATATACCACGAACTACTTATTTCTGGGAATAATCTTAGTCGTCTCTGGATGTACAAGCATAACGGCAAACAAGCAGAAAATGATAAAAGAAATAAAAAGAAGAAAGAAGGTTCTCATGTTACAAATATGAATCCTACAACACATAATAAAACTTTAACGATAATACTGCCACAAAATAATTCTAGCTGTCAACGTTTTTATGTAAAGCGTGTACAGATGTGTGTGAAGATACGCGCCTGACCAGGGACTCGTGCCGACAAAACCCGTTTCGCACATCAACATTTCTGAAGATACTCAACGCTAACATTTCCTGCAATCAATTTTTAAACCTCCATCAGTATTGATTTTTACTTTGAGGCGAATCAGTGTCTCTTAAATTAATTTGTCACGGAATAGAATAATGGCATGATTTAAATAATTGTCATTTATGGATGTAGTTAAATCGGAAATATTTACACAGGCTTATAAACGACATCATTTAATTTTTTTTAATTTAAACAAATTTGTAGCTATAAATAAATGCGCACTCTATGAAAATAGATAAAATTGAGCAATATCTTCTGACTAAATTGGTCACCTTATTTAACTGACATTAAGTGCACAGGACACGAGGCAGATAAGGAACACGATGGATATATAACATCTTGAGTCCCTTCGAAAGCATGAACTGACAACGTCAGGTGCAACACATCTGGCTCGAGATAGAAAACTCAATCTCCCCACGGCGCTTCACAGCAAACGTGGTTTAGATAAGAAGATTTAACTGACATATTTCATTTATTTATTTCCTGCTTTCATTTTGCTTCTTTTTTATTTGAACAAATTTATATATATATATATGGTTTTCTTCGTCTCTACAGAACAAGGCAAGTGTTTTGCTGTGACAACTTCTGAGTTTTCGCTTTTCTCTCTTGTCTTTCAGCTCATACATAAGTCTCTTCTCAAAAGAATGGGCCCTTGCGCAATATCGCTTTCCACACAACTCTGTCATCAGCTAGTTTTTACCATGTTCTGGGACCTATCGAAAAGTTCTTCATTCAAGCCTTGCAGACATCTTTATATCTGAGCATTGATCTGTCCTGGTGCTTCTTCCTCCGAAAGTTCACAGAACAACATTTGTTTTGGTATGCAACAAGTTTCCATTTTCTCACATGTCCCAACCATATTAATCGTCTACTGCTGAGCATGTCCATGATGGAAGGCAGGTTTACAGTTGCAGTACTTCAGAGTTGGTGATCTTGTAGTACCAGCTGATGTTCATAATCTTGCGGAGACGTCGAAGGTAAACAAATATATAACTATATATAAATGCTTGCTCTATGAAAACAGACATAATTGAGCAATTTCTTCTGTCTAAACAAGTCACCTTATTTAACTGCTTATTTCATTGATTTATTTTCTGTTTCCATAACTTTCGATCCATCTAATTGAAATAGTATATCTTGATCAACAAACAGCTGTTAGTGTAGCTAGCAAAGCATCATAATTGTTGAATCACAATTGCCCGTGTGTTTCTGGGCCCTCAAAGGTAGCAAAGAATAGTAACACTGTGATCTGCAAGGCATGTTGAAAGAGACGACTGAGGTAGGGGCCTAGGGTAGCTACGCTAGTAAAACAAAATCGGCGCAGAAATCAGATCTGCTGACCTACTTGTAGACGCATAACTGGCACAACATACAATCGCTCCTAGGATCGGATCAATACATAATTACAAAGCGTGGTTTACCAAGTGGTCGGTATATGAGTGTTCCAAAAATATTAGAAGAAGAAAAAGTTGAACGGGACAAGGGATGTAAAACATGGCTGCATCTTCTTTGCAAAATTTACTCATGTCCTTTACATGACGTCATCATCAACCACAGTAATTGAGAATAAATTTTCTAGGCACCACTTATACGTTCAGTAGTTTCCCATTGCTTTCTGAACAGTGAGATCTTTTTGACCGTTCGTAAAAATCTACTTGAACAAATTTGCTCCCAAATTGCACGCCGCGGTGTTTGAACCAGGTATGCTTGGGTTGTGATCCAGTTTACTACCGCTTACGCTACAGATGTCAACACTTAATATATACATAATGAGAAATGTCAACCAAACCCAAATCTGTCAACATTTTAATCCGTATGAAATTGGTGGAAATATAATCCCAGAGCTAATAAACGTAGGTGACGCAGTTGTCCTCCTTAACACAGTGTCATAAGGATGGAAATGCGATGTACGAAAATCAACAAATCTGAGGTGGTCAGACTGGATCAGATCAGATCTGGAGAAAATCGTTAGGGTGGCTCTATCGCCCATAAGGATGGAACAGATTTAGTCTGTTTAATAACACGGTGAAGTACAGAAAAGTCATTTTTATTCGTATGATCCTCCCCCACCCTTACATTTTGCGCTATAACTCCAGTCTTCCGTGTCGATACTTCCACAGATCTTCCTTACTACTTTTCTTTGTTCTCCTTCTTGGTTCCAGTCTCATGTTTTCATAAGACGGTCCAACCAACTACTCTGCTCCAGTCAGCCACTTTGGATTCTAGAGGAGCTGGACTTTTAGGGATGACTTCACTCTACATTAGTAGAGTAGGACTCACATAATGTATACTTCTACATGTATATCTTTTCTTCCGCCCGGTGGTTACGCGGCTCAAATATGGGGTGTAAAGAATAAAACCACTGTTACCTTCCAAGCATGTCGTAAGAGGCGACTAAGGAGGTGTGGTTGAAATCGGATGCATGTGTCCTAAACGTGTAGAAGTCTATGTGTTTAGGAGCCTACCAAACCAATGTGCAACGTATACACGTTCTTGGCAAAAATCAAACATATCACAAAGAGTGATTAAAATTGGTCGTAAAGAACGAACGCAAAGAAGAAGAAGAAGATATCTTTTCTTCTGTCTTCTTGCACAGTTTCTGTATTCGTCCCTTCATTCGCAGTAATCACCTTCATTGCTCTTCTAATCACATCCATTGCTCTGGCTTTATCACACAGAATTATGTATCGATTCTTGCTCTCGGGATGCTAAGAATTTATATTAACCAAGTAGTGTTCGCGCCTCTTCTTGTGAGCATCAGTTATCTATTTCTTCATAAGTTTATCATATATTTATCTATTTATATTTCTTCTTCTTGTGAGCATCAGTTATCTATTTCTTCTTCTTGTGAGCATCAGTTATCTATTTCTTCATAAGTTTATCAAATATTTATCTATTTATATTTCCTCTTCTTGTGAGCATCAGTTATCTATTTCTTCATAAGTTTATCAAATATTTATCTATTTATATTTCCTCTTCTTGTGAGCATCAGTTATCTATTTCTTCATAAGTTTATCAAATATTTATCTATTTATATTTCCTCTTCTTGTGAGCATCAGTTATCTATTTCTTCATAAGTTTATCAAATATTTATCTATTTATATTTCTTCTTCTTGTGAGCATCGGTTATCTATTTCTTCATAAGTTTATCATATATTTATCTATTTATATTTCTTCTTCTTGTGAGCATCGGTTATCTATTTCTTCATAAGTTTATCAAATATTTATCTATTTATATTTCCTCTTCTTGTGAGCATCAGTTATCTATTTCTTCATAAGTTTATCAAATATTTATCTATTTATATTTCTTCTTCTTGTGAGCATCAGTTATCTATTTCTTCATAAGTTTATCATATATTTATCTATTTATATTTCTTCTTCTTGTGAGCATCGGTTATCTATTTCTTCATAAGTTTATCAAATATTTATCTATTTATATTTCCTCTTCTTGTGAGCATCAGTTATCTATTTCTTCATAAGTTTATCAAATATTTATCTATTTATATTTCTTCTTCTTGTGAGCATCGGTTATCTATTTCTACATAAATGTATCATATATTTATCTATTTCTACATAAGTTTATCATATATTTATCTATTTCTACATAAATTTATCATATATTTATCTATTTCTACATAAGTGTATCAAATATGTATCTATTCATATTTCTTCTTCTTCTTCTTGTACTACACTTTAGTCACTTAAAAAGTAAATGAACCCTTGTTATACCACAAGGTATATAAGATAATGCTGTGTTAGGTCAGTATTTTTCAATGAGCGTCGGCACACGATGAGTGATGTAGTCAATATACTCCGGCCGCCTTTATTTCCCAGTGCTTTTCCTGGTATCGTATTCAGGCTGTGTCGACCTGAGAGCCGTTACGATCGGAAAAATTCACGCCACTGTAGAATTGAACCCGGACCACTAGTCTAAGAAATGAGTTCACTAACAACTACGATACTATGGCGCTCTTTAGTCTTATATTATTAATCTTCCGTTCTCGCCGCTAATTAACTTAGTGTCAATGTTTTAATATTTAGTTTAGCGTTTAGCTTTTGCTTGTGTTTTGTATTTTGTTTTGGTCGTGATAAACACCACTAGTCGAAACTTTTAGTGATATTTTTTTAGTTTGATGATTTTTTGTTTCTTTGTTTATGTAAAACCAGTGGCAGCTCGTCATTAAGGTCCACTGGGATCGGGCCCCAGCAAAAATACTGCGTTATGTGTATTTATTATTTTATAAATTAAAATATAGAACACAAAGCCATGATTTTTCAGATAATTTTTGTCTGGTCCACCAACAAAAATTATCTCGAGCCGCCACTGTGTAAAACTGGTATCTACCTGTTTTCGTTCACATATTCCGATTACTCATTTTTATTGCAGCCTCACTCTGGTTTCCTGCAGATCTGATCTGATTTCCTCTGACCATCTCAGATCTGTAGGTTTCCCTCCGAACGTCGACTACTAACACTATTGCTTAGCCAAAACTTCAACAAACTCATCTACGTCAAGATAAGAGACTGCAAGTAACTTTCTTCAATTCATTGCAAGTAGCTAGACACGACTTCGGAATAACGAGTTTATGTGCTATCACAGTTTTCTTCTCAAGATGTGTAGCAAAAATGTAGACGAGGGGAAAAATAGTTAAAAGTAAAAACAAAAATAGTTGTTCTTTTATGAACTTTCTTGAATGTGTAACAAAGAATACCTTTATTTTTGTAAACTTATTTCTATATAATAATAATTGCCCGCCTGCCCAACGTGTTCGTAGCGCGTTGGACGACTGGTGACAAGCTCCTGTGAGTGCGGATCAATCCCGCGGGCTTGCAGAAAAGCCACAGGTTCTCCAGATTTACGGTTTTCGTGGCGCCGAACCGAAGAGCTGAAAGCTCAAGTGCTTATGGATCAAGGAAAAAAAAATAATAATTAATATTTCAATGTCGAGCCTACTCCCCTTGTCTAGGTCGATGTAGATCTAACTCCTACACCAAGAATGATAGACAAAAACAAGTGAATTGTGATACTTATGCCACATATACATATATACAGCAAAACAGTATACATGTTACGTACTATTGTAGTTGTGCTTTTGATCTATTGTACTAATTCCGTTATACTATTAATAATAATACTGACCGTCCACCGCACGTGATGATGACAACAGCCTTCGACGTGTGCTGTTGCACCTATCTGGTGTGTACTTAGGTAATTGTAAAGTCCAATTCAGCAAGAATTCCAATACCACCAGTGGGGTATATGTGATTAGGGTTAAACATGTGAGTGTTGTGTTTGTTTTTTAACTTCTAGCGTAGCTCGTTTTCTCTGAGTTCCAACAGTACGACGATTCTCAGTTATGCAAATTTCTCTTGTGTTGTTACAGTGTCACATGTGTCGATTTTAAGCAAGGGATTTCATGTAAGCGTTGTCTATACCGAAGCATTTTAGAGACACTTAAAGATTTTTTTAAATGTTTTTCTGCCCCCTTCCAAATAAATCCTTTGTCACCATCATGCTCGACATACATCAACTGTTTTGGGATGCATTCATCACTTCATCACGCATCCTAACAAAGGGGCCCGTCCCATCATAACCAGTGTCTTCTGCAAAAGAATCTTGAAGCTTGAAATCTTGGTCCTTATGAAGACTTCGGTACCTGAAATTTTGTCCTGATATTTTATTTTGATATGTTTGCGTAGACAACTTGTGTGGCAGTGATTTAGTTTTCTTTCGTGTTTATTATACACTGTCCATGTCTAGCTGATGTACACGCTTGTGATTTGTAGCTGTCTGAAACTGTAGCTCCCGCTGTATTTGGATTTCAGCCAGGAAAAGTTGTGCTATTCCTCAACCTCACTCTCTCGTCCAGGACAAGCTGTATCCAGAGGTATGACAAGTCGAGACGACTGGAGATAGGGTCAGATGCCGGGGATGACAGAGCTTTCTAGGTCATGCTCTATATGGTCCACATTACTCTGCTGTCATCCCCCTTTCTAACTGTTGAGCCAGCAAGTGGCCCCATCCACGATGTCAACCGGATCCAGTATTCACATGTATAGGTAGACAGGGTCTAGCTCACAGCTTATGTGAAACAAATCACCTACCCTCAACTGGTTTAACCGAGAATGAGTCGATGTTACCTGTGTAATCGATGTGCATGCTACAGCTGGGCTACAGACCTTGTATCCACTCGGGGCCTCCGATAACATACGGCCAGCGCGCTCAGGTAAAATTCTAGAAGTAAACACAAACCATCGCGTGACCTCGCATTCCAGTATTATTGTATAAAGACAAATTCATTTTAAAAACAATACAACATGCTAAATCAAGTTTATATTATGTAACAAGTTAAGTTTAACGCTAAGGAATATCAGTATTATTCATATTTTTCATAAACAAATAACCATGGACTCATAGAATTGGGTAATATTGCAAACAAGCTTACAGTGTTCTATCAAACATATACAAAAACCAGCCGCCAGTAAACAAGAATGTGCGAATTCCCATCTGAGCTATTCGGTCTAATGTTTTGCGGGTACCACGATTTACTGTATCTGAATAGCGTTGGCTTTTGATACGCACTGTTCTTTTGTTACTCTGGTTTCATGACCAAAAGATTTACTTTGTTGTTTCTTGATGAAGCTCATTACTGTAGTTGTACCCACTTTTTTCCTGATGCGTTCTTCCTAAACCGATCTTTTCTTGACACTATCCGCACTCTACGTAAACACTTTATTTCTGTCCTGGTTAGTTTTGTTAACGTCGTTTGCTGTCATCTTCCAAGTTTGGTACTATATATAATGACGTAAGAAAGATCATGTTGTATATAGAATGTTGGTTTAGTGTTAATTGTTGCATTTTTAAATTGATGTAATTTGTCATATTATTTAATTTGCATTTTGGTGCATTTCGTTACCTATTTTTCTATTTACTGGAAAATTTCTCCCCCAGATATGCAAAGTTTATAACTTATTTGAATTAATTTTTGTCGATGGATATGCTGGTAGTTGTGTTCTCTCCAGTGAATGTCATTACTTCAATTATTGCCTATGTTGATTTTCATGTAGAGGTCATCGAATGGAAACTGTAGTCTCAGAGCATAAGAAGGTTGTGGAGAGTCATGGGAAAATATATACGGAATTAGAAGATTGCTCAGCTCGTGGTATTGCATATACACCTTCTCTAAGAGCTAAGCAGCTTTCTGAAAAAAAAGTGAAAATTTGTTTGTGGAAATCGACTCCAGAGAGAGAGTTGTCATGTCCACCATCAACCTGAAGACGAAAGTATAAACTTCACTGTCTGACAGATTTAACAAATGTGTAAACTATTACTACGGTAATGCTTAAAAAATATTAACTTTTACTATTTGATTATTTCACATTTTAATTTTTCTCATTATGCATTATCTTATGTAGCAGTAGTATGTTCCTTTCGTGCCAAAGCGGCACATAGGGCAGAGGTTTTAGATCTCCATGTGATGCGGTTCGTTGCTAGCAGTTGGAGATTTTGTACCGTTTTACATCCCAATAGTTTACTTTCTTGTTGGATGGTTCTTCGAAGAGTGGTCTTTGGTCTTCCCGTTTTCTTTTCCCAACTGGTGACCACATAAGGACTTGTCGATTTAGTCTCTTTTCGTCTGATCTAAGAACATGACCTAAATATTTCCACCTTCGTTTCCTTATAATATTTGATACGGATTGTTGTGTGTTCTATCTCTCACTGTGTTGTTAGAAACGAAATCACCCATTTTACTTTTAATAATTTTGGAGACATTTATTCTCAAAGCTGTCCAGTTTCTTATCAATTTTCTTTGTTGATTTACAACTTACACAACCATAGGCCAATACAGGAATCACACATGACCTAAATAATTTAACTTTTGTGCATATACTAAGGTCTTGAGATTGCCAGATATTCGTTAATTTAGTGAAGGCACTAGCTGCTCTAGCAATACGAGAGTTTATTTCTTTCATCGTGTCTCCGTTGTTTGACACTTTACTACCCAAATATGTAAAATGTTCAACTTTCTCCAGTTATCTTATCTTATGATATAGGTTTTATTTTTTCATTTATCGCTATGAATTCAGACGATCCTAGTCACGGCTATTCTGATTTTTTTAAACTCGTAAAGACTTGCTTTCCTTATTGACCAATGTCTTGCACTTGTTGTACGAGTTGTACTCATATTTCAGAGATATCTAATTGTATAAGTTTGTAAGAACATAATATAAATATATAACTAGTTCATTTAAGAAATGACTAAATCTTAAGAACTTGCACAGTTTTATGCACTTATCTACCTATGTCACAAGAGATCGTCTTAGACATAGAGAAAAAAACACCTATTTATTAAAGAATTAAGTGTAATAAAAGTGATACTTTTGTTTGACGACGCAAACTCTTTTATAAACGTTAGTTGGTTAAATGATAACTATCTCCAAATAAAAATGATCATGTTGGAAGCTATGTAAAGCAGCTTTGGACTGCCTCATATTTTGGGCATGGTAGACTGATTGCATGTTAGATGTTTAGTATATACAGAAACATTTCATCAGATTGTATGACAATATAACCAACTCTGAAGTACTGCAACGTACAGAAAACAAACAAATTGTGACTAAAACCAAAATATTTCAATGTATCAACACTAGTAATAGAATATATGTTTTGTACTCACTTTTTTTTCCAAACGTAGTGAACTAGAACAACAACGTCAGTTATCCGAGGTAGGACAATACCTGACACCTGGTGTCCGACCAGGTAAACAGACGTTAAAGTAAGACAAATTAAGCTTTATTTTTCGGAGATGTTTTTTTTTGTTTCAAATCCAATGAGTCGCGGAGTTGCTTCCAACAATTTCCAGATATATTATTCGAGATTTCAAACCAGAATCATGATGTTTCTAACAGGCTAAATATCAAATCATAATATATAACAGTTCAAACATCAAAGTTCATTGAATATTTATTTAGTTTTAACAAGGTTCTTCTCCCGTTATTCAAATATTGTCCAATAATAACTGTAAAATCTGTATAATAATATTAACTATATATACTTTGTGTTATTTTGAAGTTAATATAATATAGTGTGAATAATATCATCAGCATTAGATAAATATCAATGTGATAACATGGGCTAACATATTATGACACGTGAATAAAAGCGCGCGAGTCAGGCATCCAACTCATCGCTAGATCTCTGTTTCAGTCACTTGTATTTTCTTTTCTGCAGACCGCGAGACCTCCGCGTTATCTTACGCCAGCGCGTTCAGGTTTAACAATACATGCTGACCTGAAGTAGTTGAGGACGTGCGTCACAGAACCGAACTCTCGAGACAAAGCAGCTTTAGCGAGTAGAAAGCGGGCAGATGTGAAGTTCTACCGTAATGTCGCTGGTTTAGATAGAATAGAAACAGCTGGTGGTTCGCATGTTTATCATTATATTCAAATGTTCATGTAACTGATTACCTTACAGATTTGAAGTTACTCAAATGTAACTGTCTTCTGAAATATATATGTCCAAGTGTATCATTCTCTTTACAAAAAATTTTTTTTTAATAAAACATACACAAAAGACGCAATAGCTCATTTTTCTGTTTATTGAGTTTGAATAAACTTTCTTGTGTTTAATGAATCTAATATATCTTCGTCTTCTTCGAAGGCTCCATATCGACCACTTGTTAACAACTCTGTGTGATTTGTATGTGATCTGAGCCTAAGAGCGAGTGTATGTTGTGCCAGTTGCGCCAGTACATTCGATTTCTGCGATGCTTTTTTATTTACTAGTTGAGCTTCCCTAGGTTATTCATCAGTCACCTCTTACGACATGCCTTGTAGGTCGCAGTGGTACTATTCTTTGCTTCCCTTACAGGACCCGGCACCACATATGCGGAAATGAATATATAAAATATATCGTTTCTAATCACAGTTACAGCTTAGGGAGCAAATGAGGATTGATAAATGTATCTGTATTTATTTGGTCTTTTTCATCTTTACAGGCGGTCAATTGGCAACTGTTTTATTGTGACAACGTCTGCGTTTTCGCTTTCCTCTTTTGTCTTTCAGCTCTAGGTAACTCTCTTTTCAAAAGATTCTGCGCATTTGCATATTGGTTTTTTTTCCTACATAACTTGGTCATCATTGAGTTTTTCTCATTTTATGGGACCGATCAAAAATGTATTCATTGAGACCTTGCAGACATCCTTATATCTGAGCAGTGGTCTGTCTTGGTGTCTCTTCCACTACGACACTTCACAGGAAAACATTTGTTTTGGTATGCGGCAATTGCTCATTCTTCTGACATCTTTGTCTTCATTGCCATCCTAGTCTTCTACTGTTGAGCATGCCCATGATGGAATGCAAGTTTGCCCGTTACAGTACTTCAGAGTTGGTTTTCTTGTCATACCACCTGATGTCCATTACCTGTATAGAGTACAAATCTAACATGTCTATATGGTTTATATATTATATGATATGTCCCGATATGGTTCAACCATCTAGTTTATATATTATATGATATGTCCCGATATGGTTCAACCATCTAGTTTATATATTATGAGATATGTCCCGATATGGTTCAACCATCTAGTTTATATATTATATGATATGTCCCGATATGGTTCAACCATCTAGTTTATATGTTATATGATATGTCCCGATATGGTTCAACCATCTAGTTTATATGTTATATGATATGTCCCGATATGGTTCAACCATCTAGTTTATATGTTATATGATATGTCCCGATATGGTTCAACCATCTAGTTTATATGTTATATGATATGTCCCGATATGGTTCAACCATCTAGTTTATATATTATATGATATGTCCCGATATGGTTCAACCATCTAGTTTATATGTTATATGATATGTCCCGATATGGTTCAACCATCTAGTTTATAGGTCACGAGATATGTCCCGATATGGTTCAACCATCTAGTTTATAGGTCACGAGATATGTCCGGATATGGTTCAACCATCTAGTTTATAGGTCACGAGATGTGTCGCGATATGGTTCAACCATCTAGTTTTAATATCATAGATATGTCCGATATGGTTCAACCATCTAGTTTATAGGTCACGAGATATGTCCCGGTATGGTTCAACCATCTAGTTTATAGGTTACGAGATGTATCCCGATATGATTCATCCAAATACTTTATATATTATGAAATATTTCCCGATGTGGTTCAACCATCTAGTTTATAGGTTACGAGATGTATCCCGATAAGATTCATCCAAATACTTTATATATTATGAAATATTTCCCGATGTGGTTCCGCCATCTAACCTACTTTATATAGATAAATAGAAAGACAGGCAGACAGAATGACAGATAGAAAAGATGATTTGATGACGGACGCATAGATAGGAATTCATTGATTTAAGCAGCTTTAGTCTGTCCCTTTAATAGCACACTGTGCTCTTCTACTCATGTCTAGCAACACTTGCCCTAGAGCCAGATTGTTAGTTGTGGTATCTGATAGTGGTACGATAGCTGACTAAACTAGATTTTAATGAGAAGATCAAACATTTATACTTTCTCCTCTTTTACTTGACTCTACTTGGAAATTTCTTATCGATTTGTGGATGCAAATCTACACTAAAACCTTGATTTTGAGCTCGTCAGAAAGAGTAGCAACGGTTCTTGATTCAAACATGGTTAGAGAACTGTTTTAAAAAAGGGATTTAAAGACGAAAGTCTGACTTATTGCAACGTTATTCCATATATGGCCCCGTCCTTGTAATTAGAAATGGTACGCCAGCTGCAGATAGTGTTACACATAGTACGAACTCCGTAGCTCCAGCAAAAATTCAATAAATCTCATGAAAACAATGCACATGTGACTCGATCCGGAACGTAAACAAAAACTATCGAAAGACAGACAAAATGTTCGAAGTCGAGAATGGATACAAAAACTATCAGAAAGACAGACAAAACGTTCGAAATCGAGAATGGAAACAAAAACTATCAGAAAGACAGACAAAACGTTTGAAATCGTGAATTTCCACGGTGGAGTGACTAGCGCAGCGTGTTAGCGACTTCACTATCAACGAATCCATTTATAGAAATGATATTGAATAACTAAACAAGTTATTCCATTAACAATTGTGTACATTTACTTGTAACTTGCTGGAAAGAAAGACAGATCAAGTTGCGAGGACAAGATTGGTTAACTAAGAAACTACAATGGTCTAGCGTGAATGTCGTCGTTTCGTTTGCAAAGTCAAGATTACAAGTACAAGATTACAAGTACAAGATTACAGTGCAAGTGAATCTAATATTATACACACAAAATCGAAAGAATAACTTCGACTTCAATTTCTTGTCAGTTGGGTTGTGAGACACGAAGAACAACTGAAACAGCAAACATCAAGTTTCACACTTTCGTTAGAAAATGTTTCTGAAAATGATTGCTTTTCTTGCATTTTTCTACTACCAACTGGCGTTGGTGTTCATGAATCATAACAACTTCTACCATATGTTTGGTTGAAATTAGTTATGTTATGCTCAATTTATTTCAGGAAACATGTTTGAGTAATTCTCTCTTTCCTCTCTTTTCCCTCGTTCTCTCTTACTCCGACACACACACAAATATACAGTTTTTACACAACTTAGGTATTTTTTATTCAGTATTTACTCTACCGATATTATTCTCATTTTTCTTTTAAAATTAGCAATGTCTGATTTTTATAGATCAGCGTGATTCACTTTCTGTGTGGACTTCTCTTACTCATCATCTTTTTTATTTTGCTAGTTCTCAATGATAGTATTATCATTTCCATTAGATACATTTGCATGTTTCCGTTATCGTCCATTTGTAAGTGTTCTCTGTAATTCGTCACTCCTGTTGTGTCGTTTGCTTGATAAAGGCCTTTTGGTCGAAACGTTGCTGTTTATCGTCACTGTTTCTGTATTTTGTAAAACTATAGTACTTTGTTTGTACGTGTTTCGCTATCATTATCGTGTATAACTTCATTTTCATGGTTATCGTACATTTGTTTACTGTCCATTGATTTTCTTACCTGAGCCGTGAGAGTGTAGTGGTTAGTGTATCAAATGTATGAGGTCCCAGTATTCTTTTGAGGAACTCTCGAATGGTCTGGGCACAAATTTTCTCATAGCAGGTGATTTCCAGGATCAAATTCTGTAGAAGATAATACTTTGTTCCTACCGTAAGCTGTTTCTTCAGATCGACACAGCCTCATGTGTGCACTAAAGAAACAGTGTAAAGTAAAGGTGGCCGGCGCCATTTTAGCAACATCACAATTTGTGTGTATTTGGTCAAAGATATCTGCGGATCTAAACCTCATTCCGTATTATATCCACATGGTATGAAAACGAATTGTTTACTTACATTTGTTTCTAATTCACTTACATATAACATGTTTTAGTTGACCTTAGACTAAATGGGAGAAATCTATTGAGGAAGTGGTTAAGACGTTTGCCTGTTGTTCTGAAGGTTGAGGGTTCGAATTCGGACGGTCATATGTGCTATTTTTTTAATGATATCCCTAAGATTGTTGCTGGAGCTACGGAATTCGCATTTTTTTGCAACACTCTCAACAACTGGCGTGCTATTTCTGCCGACAGGGACGTAGCCATATCTGGACAAATCAGTTGCAATGAAGGCAATCCTTCTCTTTAGACTTTTTTAGATTAAGAACATTTATATTTTGTTCAGCGACCGAGACACATTAGTCACAGACAATATACGTGCATTTATGCATTCTCTTCATTAAACCACATCAGGGCCGCGCCATACTATCATACAGAGAGGCGGCCGCATCATGCAGAATCGTAAGGGGGCGGCATAACCAATGAAATCAAAATACAATTTGAACTATTCAATAATAATTCTTTACCATACCCTTTTCTAAATTAGTCTATGTTATTCCGATATTGATATTTATGATTTATCGCATTCCTCTTCCTAAGCCCTTTCGGTACCTTTGATTTCTGTTTATGGTGCGGGTGTGTCGTTGGCGAGCGCTCGCCGAAAGAATTTTGATCTGACAGCACAAAGATATCGTTTTTGTTTGTAATATACCACATGGCGCTTCCTAAAAGCTGAGATGGCAATTATCACAAAAGACAATTGCAGGTGTTGATAGTCATGCTTTGATCTTACAATTATTGGCAATATTTTATTTTAATGTTAAGGCCCCTAGCTACAGACGATTGGGTCATTTAGCCTCCAGATATCGATTTTTGAAATTCATCATATTATGTTAGTATTGCATCTCTACTATCGAATTACGCAAAGAGTTTTTATTTGTGATCACGAAATATGCTTCAAAATTATTTTTGAATGATACTACCCTCTAAAAATTCTTTATAGAAAATGTCTACATTGTCTTTGCTCGGTCCCTAGATACAGTATATGGAGTTCAATAAACCAAATAGTGTTATATATCGTTGTAAAGCTTGATCTGAGTACTAACAAATATTTTAGATTTAATTAGGCTAGGCAATGACTGTATGCTGTAACGGACGATTCCTCTGACAATTTAGACCGAATTCACATTACATTTTTAAAATGCAGTTTTCTCCCATTTGTAAATTTCGTTAATGTGAGTAATGTACGTTTTCCACCGCGAAAGAAATCTTCAAGATAACAATATGAGATTTGGCCCTGATATATGTCTATTAATATTGAAGGAACTAGACAACAGAAAATCCACCTTTCTCAAGCAAATGGTATGTCTTATTCGTTGCACCCCAGAGATCAGTTACATGTTACAGAACAATTTAAAGTTCTCAGCGGGCCAGAATATTTGTCTATGTGTTATAGATAGGGGGTAATTTAGGCAATATTGGGCTACTTTTGCGTTCTCTGTGTGATAGAGAATTTTATTAACACTCCCTGTCTCTGTAGCTAGTGGGGAAAGAAATTTTTCAAAAATTAAAATTAATAAAACACTACTTAAGAAGTTCAACAAGCCAAACAAATCTTATAAATATGTCATTAATTTCTATAGAATCTACAAATGAGGCTTCCACTCTAGACCACACATCCCTAATTAATTAATCTGCTAAAGTTAAAGTTAGAAGGTTAAAACTGTAGTAGATTGTTGTATTTGATATCATTATTTTAAAGTAGTTTATGATTTCAAAATAAAAATAGTATTTATACATTTTGTGCAGTTCTAATACAAATTACAATCGAAGATTATTTTAAAGAACAAACATTTAAGGGCGTCATTTCAAAGACTTGCATCATACTGAGAAAATATACCACTCGGACCTGTACCACATGGTTTGAAAAGGACTTGTTTACTTAACTTTGCACATTTATTATAAACTATAATGTATTACACCATGTTGTCGGATTGCATGTAGATCGAGTATTTGAATATAATGTATTACACCATGTTGTCAGATTGCATGTAGATCGAGTATTTGAATATAATGTATTACACCATGTTGTCGGATTGCATGTAGATCGAGTATTTGAATATAATGTATTACACCATGTTGTCAGATTGCATGTAGATCGAGTATTTGAAATAGATTTTTTAAATGTAAAATTACGACCATCAATTAGTGTGCTGTTTGAATTCTGTATTTCTTTTCTGCTGGCGGTATTAGTATACATTATGCCATCTTTTTCCTGATGCATGCAGCTAAGTTTCTCTGACTTTCTTAAAAGCGTGTTTGATCTCATCTTTTCCTGTTCCCGCCAGATCGATGAAGGTTGCATGCTTCAGAATGCGTTCATTGTTAATGGAATTCTTGTTGCATTTCCATCTTCTGATCTTCTGATGATGTTTTTCTATAGTGAGATTAGAGAGCTGTGGAAACAAGGATCAGACTTGTGCACCAGTAAATGAACGGGATCTACTCGATTTGATCCCTGTGGACAACATTTTGTCTTCAGAGGACGGGTGCTATTCATCGACTTTGTATCATCACAGCATCTTGCTTTAACGTTCAATTCCGTTGTTAATTTCACTTTCCTGCCATGTTATTAGAATCTCATTTCATTATTTTTATTGTCCACCATTTCAACATTTTATTTTGCTAGTTTGTTGTGACCTAACATCGCACAGATTAAGAAGATAGGACACGGTCTAATTCTATCTAAAAGTAATGATTCTTTGTTTATTGCCATTTCACATAACATTCTATGTGTTATCGTAGTTGTTCCAGAGATTTTTTATTTAATTTAAACCTGAACTCCGATCATCTACTATAAGTAAAACAAAGCGTAGTAACTGTGAGGCAATTTCTCATTCTCATAATGCTTCTCAAAGTATACGTGAAGATACTTACTGTTTTCATTCCCTGAAATATTATCTATATCTGCAGTGTTGTCTCGTGTATAGCAGAACATCGGGAACGAAGGCAAGAGGACGACCACGAAAAAGATGGTTAGATGGCATAGCAGAATCCTGTCAAAGAGCAAAAATAATAATCACTCAAGCCACCAGAACAGCACAAGACAAAAAAAAACCGACACTGCGTAACAGCTCGGTAGCAGTGTGACGACAAAAGAAGAAAATGAAGTCTCATGTATAAACTCCACTTTTTTTGTAGTTTACACAGAGGACCATGCAGTTATCATTATGGTGTTGTTTTACTAGATCAGTGATTTTGACTCCGATGATCATTTTCGGGGTAGTCTGGAGTACACATGACTGAATTACAAGTCTTAACTTCATATTATCTTATCTTATCTTAACCACATTTGCCGTAAAGCGTCGTGGGGAGATTTAGTTTCCTATCTTGTGCCAGGTGTGTTGTGCTTGACGTTACCAATTCATGCTTTAGCAGGGACTCTGAGATGTTATCTAACCATCGTGTTCTTGGCCTTCCTCGTGCTCTGCGCCCTGAGCGTCGATTATTGTAGACACGTGATGGTATTAAATACCGTCATATTATTTTATTTAATCCATGAAGATGGTATGCTCACTGAATTACCTTCATATTGATTTATTATAAGAACAAGTTATTTGAATGGAAGGGAAAACATTTGAATCTATTCTTTATTTAATCTTTGCAGATTTATAATTCTAACAGGATTACATTTTTAAAGTGTGGTTGATATTTATATATTCCTTTACATTATTTATGTGTCACTTCATGTCACATTCCCTTCATTTTTTGTGCACAGTTTGCTCATACTATTTTTTAGATGCTACACATTTTCTTATACACATACAAAAAGAAATAACAAGCATAAAATATAAGAGAAAAATAAGTGTTCTTTTACATTATTATTTTAAGACAAAAAATGGCTTTCTCATTTCATCTAGCAAATTAGTGAAGATTGCTCACGTATTACAGCCATCGTCTGTTCATTTATTTTTACTATTTTTCCAAGCTGTACAATTTTGTTTTCATTCTCCTTCTCATCTTTCTTTCTGCAGCCAGCAATGAAGTAGCATTCTAGTAATTTCTTCCAGGCCTGCTGCTATCTGCAACCAGTTAGAAAGTAGGACCCCTAATATCTGAAATTATGTCATAAAAATGTAATATTAAGAAAAAAATGTTCTCAATGAATAGGCGGAAACTCTGAAGGCCATCATGGAGAGAGGTTGTATACATGATTCCAATAATAGTGGAGATTCTACAACTTTAATTAGACTGTAAGAATACCAATTCCAAAATGGTGTAGATAGACAAGATCACTATACTGGTGTAGTAGAATGGGTATTTCATTCTGTTGTTTAATGTTGCGGTGATATTAGCAGTTTGCGAATGCTGAGCCTAATGGTAGTTGATACAGCATAGATAGATGGTAATTATCTTGGTGTAAGATGTTAATGACACACTCAAACACATCTCTTGTGATTAGATCATGTTTAATGATGGTATTCCCCGACAGTATTTGCAAACATGTCCATTCAAGTTCGGTGATTATATCGGTCTTCTTTGTTGTCACTACGTCGCTAAGCAGTGCTATCCTATCTACTTGTCTAGCATGAGGCTCTCTGCACGGGGGACATGGCTGTATGCCCCTGGCATAGCCATTCCCTCCAACACCCCCCCATTCCAGTTTCTGACGTCCCGGCAGATTGAACCATCTCCAACGGGTATGGTCCTGGGGCCAGGCTCCTGTTACGGTCCTAGCCTGGAGTCATGACGATGGTTGAATGAATTAAATGGGACTCAGTCACCACACATAATTAAATGCGACTCATCAACTCGTCTATGCTCCGAGAAATGGCTCTACTGACCTCCCCTACTGGATCATGTATCATAGCACCATCACCTTAGGTGATGAGAGGCAACGACCAAAGTTGTATGAATTAAATGGGACTTAGTCACCACACATAATTAAATGCAACCCATCAACTCGTCTGTTGCTCTGGATAGTGTATATCAGCAGTCAGAAATGTAAGGTGGCTGTATTGTAACATCCTATCCTTACATGGTGTGAGACTGGGGGTGATGAGGTATCATACATATGCGGTATCTTGTCAGTATAACCTACGTCAGCTGTTGGGTGAATATCATATTTTCACTAACGGCGACACTGATGTGGGTTATACTGACAAGATTCATCACGCTATCACGCTTCATGATAATACTACTCCGGTCAAATTGCCGTATAGGCGTATACCTCCGGCTTTCTATACGGAAGTTCAATCCCATATAACCGATCTGTTAAATAAACAAATCATTAGAGAAAGTGTTAGCCAGTGGGCAGCACCGGTGGTGCCGATTAGAAAGAAAGATCGTTGGCTGCGCCTCTGTGTCGACTATAGGGAGTTGAATAAACGCACAATAAAGGATGCCTACCCACTACCGAGAGTTGACGATTATTTGGATTCACTGGGGGGGAGCAAAATTATTCTCCAAGCTAGACCTCACCAGTGGATACTACTAGGTTGCCATGAAGTCAGAAGATATCGAAAAAACGGCGTTCTGTACCCCTTTCGGGCTGTATGAGTACACCAGGATGCCTATGAGGCTGACTAATGCAGCCGGCACCTTTCAGAGACTGATGCAGAATTCCCTGAACGATTTTATGTTCAAGTCTTTGCTGGTTTACTTGGACGATATCCTAATTTACACCGGTAGCTTTGACGATCACTTACTTCGTCTACGGTTGGTGTTTGACCGAATAAGAGTCATTGGACTAAAGATTAACCCATCAAAATGTAAATTCTGCCAGACTAAAGTGGAAATTCCTGGGTCACACTATCTCTGACAGGGGAATAGAAACCTAGTCCTCTAAGGTAGAAGCTATTAAGAAGGTTGCTACTCCTGTTAACATTAAACAACTACGTGCGTTCATGGGACTGGCGAGTTACTATAGGAAATTTATACCGTACAGTCTCTACCTACCTCGTTTCTACTATCTATCCTATCTACTTGTCTAGTATGAGCTCTCTGCCCGGGGACATGGCTGTATGCCCCTGCCATAGCCATTCCCTCCAACACTGGTAGCTAAAGAGGAAGAATAAACCAACAAAGAACCAGTGTCGTTAGTTGAAACACGCTGACAAACATACCAAGAAGGAGATCAGAGCACCTAGGGACTACTTTGTTCGATGTGCAGTGATGATGACCTGGCGACTAAACTAAATTATTTTCCAAATGATGTTTAGCCTTACATTCTTTTGATCTTTTCTAAACTTTGTCCATTGCATATGTTCATAAATATTAAATATTATATTAAATATTATATATGTTCATTTCATTGTAGATAAAGCATATGTTTATTCTATATATTAATCATATTTGTGTTTACTCCTATGTTCTCCGTTAATTTGCAAAATCTTTCTGTACGGCGATGAAAACCTTTCTTTTTGTTTCCAATTCTTACAGACACAACAAGTGCGGAAAAAGGTAAAGAAATCTTTTTTTAGCACGTAGTATATAGGTTAATGAGGTGTTAGGTCCGTATTTTTCATTGACCTCTCTACACACGATATGTGATGTTTACAGACCCAAATTGATAACAATTCTTAGAAAATGTATATATATAACGATTCGTTATCCTAGAGACATAACTATTGTATTACGGTACACAGGTTTCTTCTCTTGTATCCAAATTGCTAGCACATACGTGTATAGCTGTTGGGAATCGACAAAAACAAACGTTAAACTCAAACTCTTTGTTCTGTTTTCATCATCAGTTGTATGATTATTTCTATGTATTTGTATGTTAGTTTGCTCTATTTCTATGTATTTGTATGTTAGTTTGTTCTATGTCTATGTATTTGTATGTTAGTTTGTTCTATTTCTATGTATTTGTATGTTAGTTTGCTCTATTTCTATGTATTTGTATGTTAGTTTGTTATATTTCTATGTATTTGTATGTTAGTTTGTTATATTTCTATGTATTTGTATGTTAGTTTGTTCTATTTCTATGTATTTGTATGTTAGTTTGTTATATTTCTATGTATTTGTATGTTAGTTTGTTCTATTTCTATGTATTTGTATGTTAGTTTGTTACTTTCGTGCCAAAGGCGGCACATATGGGAGAGGTTTTAGATCTCAATGTGATGCGATTCGTTGCTACAAATTGGAGATCTTGTATGGTTTTACATCCCAATAGTTTACTTTCTTGTAGGATTGTTCCTCGTAGAGTGGTCTTAGGTCCTCCATGTTTTCATTTCCCACATAAGGACTTGTCGATTTAGTCTCTTTTTGTCTGATCTAAGAACATGACTTAAATATGTCCACCTTTGTTTCCTTCTAATATTTGATCCGAATTGTTGCTGTGTTCTATCTCTCACTGTGTTGTTCGAAATGAAATCACTCAATTTTACTTTTGTATGTACCCTACTTTATAATACTTTCTCTGTCACACTTTTCTTCTACAATAGGTCAGATTTTCAGTTCTCTTAATGTCGTAATTTTCTATGTGCTCAGTGAAGCAAGCTCATGAATCATTCCAAATTGAGTAAGACGCTGCATAGCATATATAAAATTAAAGTTAATTGCATATACTTTACAGGATTTTGTGAATCAGCCCCAGCATTTTAACGCTGTTTGTGATTTTCTAGGTATTATTACGTTCAGTAGTTTGCCATTGCTTTCTGAACGGGTGATGCCATCGTCCTTTTGTAAAATTCCACGTGAAATAATTTGTACCACACTGTCCGCAGCGTGATTCGAACTCAGAACGTCGGTGTTAATAGACCGAGTCACTATCCCCTAAGCCACAGACCCCCATAGCATATATATATATAGTATGGTCTGGTCTATATTTTCCAGAAGGAAATGTGTAACATAGGGCCTGCACATAAAAAAATGTCACATTTCATTAAACACATTTGCCCATCATTCTTCTTCTTCTTCAAACGCTCCATATCGACCACTTGTTAAACCACTCTATGTCATTTTATGTGATCTGAGCCTAAGAGCGATTGTACATTGTGCCAGCTATGCGCCTACAAGTAGGCGAGAGCATCCTATTTCTGCAATGCTTTTTATTTACTAGGGTAGGTTCTCTAGGCCCCTAACTCAGTCGCCTCTTATGACATGCCTTGTAGGTTGCAGTTACTATTCTTTGCTAACCTTGCGTGCCCCGATACCACACGGGTGAAGCTATATGAATAAATCGTACGATATTTTCTGCGCCTCACTTGTGTAAGGTAAAAATAGACCTCACCATTCAGAAAGCAATGGCAAACTACTGAACGTATCTAGAAAATCAACTACTCGTTTACTGTGGTTGATGGCTACGTCCTGTAAAGGATATGCTTCACTTGTATATCGAATTGAAGTGTGTCGATGTGGTCAAATTAAAGTTTTGTACAAATTTTCCAATTTGAAAAATATGTAAACTTCATCCAATTAACAAACTCCCGATCAGACCACGATGTAGAAATAGATAGCTTTGCTCTGGATAAAAACCGGAAATTGGATCTGAATGTGTTGATGTAAATTACGCACTAACTTTACATGAAACAATGATAGACGCAGTGTGCGGTAGTTGTGTAATTTTGAATGACAATCTTGGCGCATCTCGTAACAGTTAGTACAGAATGAGTTAATTAATCATGCATCAACATACTCCGAAAAGCAAACCTTTAATTAAGCAATTACTACCAACATTTATAGAAACACACTGGATATATTCCAAGCAGAAATAGAAAATGAAATAGTTTAAATAAATTTAATCTCAATAAATCTGACATATTGTCACACTAGAACTCAGATAGAGATAAAACTAGAATCCAATGTTAGTTTTTGGTGGCAGTTTTAAAGGTTAAACGTCGCGTTCTGTGATTGCTGATTTCAATAATGATGTTTGTTTGGATCGTTGAATACATTCGTGACATATTTTATGTTTTTGTTGACAGCTCTCAATGGCAATCTCTATGTGACATTTAACGATGTCTTCATAAGAGCCAGTTTCCAACATACAATCATAGAAATAGTAGATTTACATTGATTATCTCTTTGTAGGTATTTGCACAAAGAAAACATATCAAAAGAATAAGAATCCGGCAATCAAGGCTCTTCGGGCATATAATGCGAAGAGAAGTTTTAGAACATTTGGTAACAACAGGTAAATTTCAGGTAACGATAGATCGTGGAAGACAGAGGGAGAAGATGTTGGATGGCCTGACATCATGGTTCGACACTAGATCGACATCAGAACTTATCACATGCACCAAGCAGAGAGAGTTGTGGAGAGACATGATTGCCTACGTCGGCAAGCACTTGATTGAATATATACATTTTATTAAGGACAAACAGATATAGTTACATTTTCCACAAGGAGTTCTTACTTGTTGTGTTTGTTGGACTATACGATCTGATATAACCAAAATCAAAATTAAATCTTAGGTTGAAAGTAGTGGTCCTCGGCTTAGAATTACTTTAATTTCCCAACGTAACAAACAACCTAACAAATTGGGATGAAAATGTTTCTATTTTGACAGATGGTTGCATTATCAACTTTCCTCAATGTTATCATTACTCCTGGAAGTGAATGTAGAGATTGTGGCAACACGAAGATTGAATTCACAATTAAACAGATGGTATGAAATAAAGTGAAATGAAGGCAGAACTCGCAAGTAAGCAGCTGACAGTAAGAAATTACGATGTTGTTAATACCGATGTTAATACCGATGTTAATACCGATGACTCTGTGCATCGAGAAGAGAAGAAGGGTTTTCTGGTTAGTAGAAATGGGTTGGTAGAATTTGTAAAAACATATATGTGCTTTCGAATATAAGTGTTATAGAAGAGTCCTTCGTATATCTTGGACAGAGAAGAGAACAAATAAATCTATCCAGAAAGAACTCAAAATTAAAGAAAACTGGCTGATGCTATAAATACGAAAGATAAAATTGAGAAATTTTGGACATATAAAAAGACATGAAGGGCTGGAGAAGACCATTATGGAAGGAGGCATACCGGCAAAGAGAAGAAGAGGAAAACCACGGAGAAGATGGATTCAGGATGTAACTGATGGTCTGAACATGACGGCTGCAGAGGCAGACATCTGGCCTATGAGAGAGAGAAGTTCCGGAGGACTGTTGGGGTGGCAAAATTCTGCTCAGGACAAGCTATTTGATAATGATGGTGAGAAATGGGTTGGAACACGGAGATCAGGAATCTCTGAAAAAATATATCTCAATCGCTCCTTGAGAGAGCAAACTAAGTACCTTTGGAACGAGGGGTAAGCAACATCTCTACACCACAAAGATCCCCGACCACCATGGAACGATGGGTAAGCAACATCTCTACACCACAAAGATCCCCGACCACCATAGAACGAGGGGTAAGCAACATCTCTACACCACAAAGATCCCCGACCACCATGGAACGAGGGGTAAGCAACATCTCTACACCACAAAGATCCCCGACCACCATGGAACGAGGGGTAAGCAACATCTCTACACCACAAAGATCCCCGACCACCATGGAACGAGGGGTAAGCAACATCTCTACACCACAAAGATCCCCGATCACCATGGAACGATGGGTAAGCAACATCTCTACACCACAAAGATCCCCGACCACCATGGAACGATGGGTAAGCAACATCTCTACACCACAAAGATCCCCGACCACCATGGAACGATGGGTAAGCAACATCTCTACACCACAAAGATCCCCGACCACCATGGAACGAGGGGTAAGCAACATCTCTACACCACAAAGATCCCCGATCACCATGGAACGAGGGGTAAGCAACATCTCTACACCACAAAGATCCCCGATCACCATGGAACGAGGGGTAAGCAACATCTCTACACCACAAAGATCCCCGACCACCATGAGTAATTAGCTACTCATTTTTTCGTTGGTCTCTGAACAAGATGATGAACAACAACTTACAAGTCTGAGGTGTTGAGACCAGATTAGATCAGATCTGGATAAAACAGTGGGGAGACTGCGGTGATCAGAACCATGCGGTATATTTTCTCAGTATGATGCAAGTCTTCGAAATCCCGCCCTTAAATCTTTATTTTCTTTAAAATAACCTTCAATTGTAATTTTGATTTTGCTACTTATGTCGACCCCCTTACGTTGCCGCCTGATGCGACCGCCTCTCTACATCATAGCACTGCACGGCTCTGCGTAGTGATACTTAATAAATGACAATCTTAGAACAAAGACACGTATGTGTAGCATCACATAAGCAAAGTTAAGAAATATTTGTACTCGAGACGTAGTTCAGCAAGTTTCTTACAAGTTTCTTTCTGAATTATGAGAAACTCAAATCTATAGCTATTTTTTGTAACATATATTGAACTTTGGTTGGCATATCGATAATTGAAATAACTGATTTGTACATACTGTATGGCCAAATAAAACAACAAGAGATCTGATATTTACTTTATAGAGAAATGTCAGAGACATTAATGTGATCTATAAATATAACTTGAGCAATGCTTTTAACACAGTCAATAGTTGCTGAGTCTGGAGATATTCAGAACAAAATGTAGTTGTCACAGTAAATGTATTGTGGTAGTTGTCACAGTAAATGTATTGTGGTAGTTGTCACAGTAAATGTATTGTGGTAGCTGTCACAGTAAATGTATTGTGGTAGCTGTCACAGTAAATGTATTGTGGTAGTTGTCACAGTAAATGTATTGTGGTAGTTGTCACAGTAAATGTATTGTGGTAGTTGTCACAGCAAATGTATTGTGGTAGTTGTCACAGTAAATGTATTGTGGTAGCTGTCACAGTAAATGTATTGTGGTAGTTGTCACAGTAAATGTATTGTGGTAGTTGTCACAGTAAATGTATTGTGGTAGTTGTCACAGTAAATGTATTGTGGTAGTTGTCACAGTAAATGTATTGTGGTAGTTGTCACAGTAAATGTATTGTGGTAGTTGTCACAGTAAATGTATTGTGGTAGTTGTCACAGTAAATGTATTGTGGTAGTTGTCACAGTAAATGTATTGTGGTAGTTGTCACAGTAAATGTATTGTGGTAGTTGTCACAGTAAATGTATTGTGGTAGCTGTCACAGTAAATGTATTGTGGTAGCTGTCACAGTAAATGTATTGTGGTAGTTGTCACAGTAAATGTATTGTGGTAGCTGTCACAGTAAATGTATTGTGGTAGTTGTCACAGTAAATGTATTGTGGTAGTTGTCAACTCCATGATGGTAGGAATATTGTGTACTGACTGACCTTGTCTGTTCAAATGTCGCATCTGTCACAAACTAAATACCTAACTTTAAAATTATGTTTATTCCTCTCCGTTCCTCGTGGAGCATAGCGCATCAACAGTTGTTCGCCACTCTTCTCGTCCATCTCTAGCTGTTTTCGTTATGCTCTCCCAGGATAGTCGAGCACTCTTCAGTTCCTCAAGACGATTTCGTCTCCAGGTCTGTTTAAGGCGTCCGCTTTTTCATTTTCCTTGCTGTTTCCCCTCAAGTGCATATCTAGTGACACCCGACTGTGACTTCCGTAGGGTATGCCCGATCCATCGTCATTTTGTAACAGTGCCTTGAAATTCATGGTTTCCTGTCCAGTTCTTATCTGGCGGTCTGTGGTTTGCTTTCAAATTATCGAACAATATAAATAATGAATTAAAACACATATAAATGTTACTCTGAATTTTATCTTATTTCTAATGTGTCTTGATGTGGATAAATATAATGTGTACTATGAAATATTCATTGAAAGAATGTAACACGTGCATTAACTTCTGTCAATGTTATCATAAGATAATGAGTTCTAAGAACCCCAGGTGAAACACCGGAACCAATTAATATTATAAATAAATATACAGTAAATAAGTATTTAGAGCCTCTAGAAAAAACAATTACTAAACACTAGAATTGAACCACAGATCTTATTTCTTTAGGCGCCCTTCTCCTAGACCTAAAGACGAGCTTATTTCAGACTACAACCCGCTAGCTCTAAAAAAAATAGCTTCACTTTGTTTAGTCATCAATATAATCATGAAATGGAATTACCTATGTCTGGCCGAAATTCGGATATGACTGTTCTACATGCCGTAGGTGTGTAAAGAGGGGGGCAACTTAATCATGTTGTCGGCTCAAAAATCCACAGATGAAAAAGAGTGATTAACTTGGTTGATGCTAACGAACGTAAACAAACGACAAGCTTTTCCATTCCCCCATAAGTATACAAACTATCACAGACAAACGACAAGCTTTTCCATTCCCCCATAAGGATACAAACTATCACAGACAAAGAAGTGAAACACGTACAAACAAAGTACTATAGTTTTACAAAATACAGAAACAGTGACGATAAACAGCAACGTTTCGACCAACAAAGCCTTTATCAAGCAAACGAACAAACAGGAGTGACAAATTAAAATGAAACACAAATGGACGACCAAATACAAACGTATCTAAGGAAAATCTGGAATAAAACGAATAACGAAATAAATGTAACACAAAAACACACATAAAAACTAGAAATAGAACGGAAAAGAAACAATGAAACATCTAGTAAATATATAACTTTAATACATGCAACATATACCCATATAGATTACAAAGCATGGGAAGAGAAAGTACTAAGAAGCATAAGAATGTAATACATGCAACATATACCCATATAGATTACAAAGCATGGGAAAAGAAAGTACTAAGAAGCATAAGAATGTAATACATGCAACATATACCCATATAGATTACAAAGCATGGGAAGAGAAAGTACTAAGAAGCATAAGAATGTAATACGTTGAGCCTGCGTGGTCGCAAGGTACGATACAAAGAAATCAACCGATTCTCCAGAGCAAATCGGCTACGATCATCAGAGGAACATGATCGGATGGCTGTGACCTGGACATCGCAAGCTCCTGAATGGCCAGTATCATTGAAATGGGTAGCTACAGGGGTCACATAGCATTGGCGTATATCGCGCAAGTGTTGGGCGAATCGGTCACTGAGTCTCCTGCCGGTTTCCCCAATATAGGCCTTGTTGCACCGCTTGCAGATAATGGCATAGATAATATTACGGACTCGCACGTGAAACTGTCTTCAACAACGAACGTGGCTTTTGGAAAAGATACCGTGCGGGTCTGTATTACATAAGCACAAGTGTTGCAGCGCCGACGGCCACACTGGATGGTGCCAAAATGACTCTGGATATTAGGCTTGAGGCGACTGTGAACCAACATATCCTTAAGGCTTCTGTCCCGTCTGTACGCCACCAAAGGATAGTGTTGGAAGATTGAACGTGTCTCAGGATCAGACTGACGAATGGAGAGATGACGGAATAAGACTTTCTTCACAAGGGAACTATGAGGGTGGAAAGTTAAGACAAGTTTCACCCTGTCAGAATTGGAAGTTCTATGCTGGTTAGAGAGGCCTCCTGGCGAGAAATTTGCTGAACGCGCCGCATAGCAGAAGCAAGCACCGTATCCGGGTATAAGCGCTTACGAAGAAATCCAGCATCTCGTGAGCTCTATCGAGAAAATCGTCGTCCTCGCTACAGAGGCGACGAAGGCGCAGAGTTGAGAGAATGGTAAAGAGTCACGACAAGCCTGGGAATGGGAAGAGGTATAAAGAAGAAACTATGTGCATCAGTAGGCTTGTAGTATACTGATGTAGTGATCGTGGATAGGCTGATAGTGATGTCAAGAAAGTTGACACAAGAGGTAGAGACGTGAGATGTAAACCGAATAGCCGGATTGAAGACATTAATGAAATTAATGAAGCGTGACAAATCGGCTTCAGGCATATCGGTAATGCCAATACAATCATCAATGTATCTATGATACACAGACGGAAGAGGGCCATCATAGGAATTCCATACTAGGTGCTCAAGATGACCCATGAATAGACAGCATAACTGGGTCCCATTTTAGTACCCATGGCGACCCCACTGATCTGCTCAAAGAACTGGTCATTGAACTGAAAGGAGTTGAGTATAGCGAATGTTACAGACAAACAACAAACCTTACCCATTCCCCTATAAGTATACAAACTAGCACAGACAAACGACACACATTTCATAAAAATATCCCATATATTAAAGATACAGAAATCAAGAGGCATGTCATGAATGGTCTAGTCGAAGATAGTAAATGAAGTAGCTACAACAATTATTGTTACACCCATCAGATAGGAATGGGTTACTAAAAAATAAAATTTATACCATTACCTGACATTTAACATTTACCTTGAACAAGAGTTCAGAGTGTAGCACAATGGTAAAACATATTTAACGATTTAACTGATAATATTGAGACAAATGATGACATTACTTATTATTATTGTATGATATTCCTCGCGTGTACGTTAAATGGGGAATGGAAGTAATTTCCCATACCGCTCTATCCTGTGCAACTTGTTCAATATTTTCTATAGAGTCATTGAATATACTGGATGTCTGGCCTGGATATTAATATTCCGAGAATAAAAAATATGGTAAGAAGTAAAACAGGAGAGACAACGGCGTTGAACATAATGGTAAATGGAGAAAGTCTGAAACAAGTGTCCAGTTATGTGTATCTTGGACATATAATAGCAGACGACAGCAGTTGTGAAAACGAAATTCAGAAGAAAATAGAAATAGCCAAGAATATATTTAACAACATGAAATGTTTATTAACATTCAAACAAATAACAAACACATACAGTATAAGTCTTGTTAAGTGTTACATATTGTCATCGTTTTTGAAATGAAGCGCATGGACATGCTGCGACCGGAGCATGTCCTGCAAGACTGTCCTGTCTTGGGTGAGCTGTGAAGCAGCATGTGACCACACACAGTAGATGTAAAAATAAAGCTTTGGGGAAACATGACAGATCTGAAGCTGACTGTGTAGTTTGTGATCCACAATAAACTAAGTGCATGCCCAGAGATCACTAAAGAAGAATGGTGCGCAAGCTTGAACAAAGGTTGAAGTGAAGAATTTAAAATTTGTAAATAAGTTTATAGAAAAACATAATTTTGTCATGGAAATAAATGAAAACAATGAAGTGCTTCAAAGACACATTGAATATTTTGGTCACATTATAAGAAAATGGTGGTGTCTGTGGCTTAGGGGATAGTGACTTGCTCTGTTAACCCAGACGTTCAGAGTTCGAACCAATGCTGCGGACAGTTTGGTGGCAAATTGCTTCGCGTGGATTTTTACAAAAGGACGCGCCCGAGTGGCTACCGGGACCCAAATTTGGGTGTAAAGAATAGAACCAATGTTACCTGCCACGCATGTCGTAAGAGGCGACTAAGGAGGTTTGGCTGAAATCGGATGCACGTGTCCTAAACGTGTAGAAGTCTATGCGTTTAGGGCCTACCAGACCAATGTGCAACGTATACACGTTCTTGGCAAAGATAAAACATATCACAGAGAGGATTTAAATTGGTCGTAAAGAACGAACGCAAAGAAGAAGACAAAGGACGATGGCACCACCCGTTCAGAACGCAATGGCAAACTACTTAACTTAATAATGCATAGAAAAATCATAAACAGCGTTACAAAGCTGGGGTTGATTCGCAAAGTTCTGTAAAGTATATGTAAAATTAACTTTAACTTTTTATAAGAAAATAGCCTTTAAACACACACCAGATTCTTTTAGAAAAATATCTTTTAAATATAATACATAACCAAAGGTGAAAAAAATATTTTCTTAGATCTGCCAGAAGGTGAGAAAATGCTGTTTAATCAATTTCCAGAACAGTTGACAAAAGCTGCATAAGAATACCGTGTCTTTTATCTAGGGGTCAACGACCTCCATGTTGAGTATAGACATTGCTCTCCAGCGAAAGTTTCCGCGTAACGCATTATATCAGAACTCCATTTCTAACACGGCTATAAACATGTCCACACAATAGAGGCTATCGACCTGCGCCTGTCATCTCCAAAGAGACCAGCAGAATAAGTGAATATTGACTTTCCCACAAGCAGCCCGTGTGATTCAGGCCTAAAACTGTCTTGAGGAATAAACGTCTTGAGACTAACTGGCCAAAACTTGACAATTAAAATATATCGATTGCGATTTTTCACCTGCTGATAGTTGCTGACCTTTCAAAATAATTGCAGCTAATTACTTATCACGGAAAATAATGGTAATGACCTACCCACACAAGTAATTGTTAATTCATCATCATCAAGTAACTTGTCCCTTCCAGAACTTGGCTCATATGACAGCAGTCCTGAAGAATAACTCTATGTTCTGTGCAAGTTAACCAACGTCAGCAGCAGTCATTCTCAGATCGTCACTGACATCTTGCACCCATCGTCTTCAGGGTCATGTCATTCTTCTTCCAGGCACCAATTCCCTCCAAAATTATCTTCTCTAGGCACTCATGAAGAATGTATCTTCTCACTGTGTCTTGTGATGCCTGGTCTAAAGGACTGTCTACTTTATTCTGTTTGTTTGTGTTACTTTATAGAGTAACATTTTTTTTTATTCAGAAAATAGTAGAAAAACTAACGAAATCAAACTTAGATGCAATAAAGCAAATCAAATCATAGGACGAATGGCAACAATTTTGGAATGCAAACTTGTCACTAAAGTACATTGTTCAAAACAGTCTTTCTTCAAACATTATTATATCAGTTCCAAACCTAGATGTTAACATCATACGATACAAGAAAACTAATTATAACAAAGACAAAGCGTCTACATAGAATACTGAGAATATCAAGAAGAAATCAGTTTAAAAATGAAGACATCCATAAAAAAGTGATAAAGAACAGAACTTCATAAAAAAACCAGCAAAAAAGTGGTTCGGCCACATAAGCAGATTAACAACAGACAGTATACCTCAAGAGCAAATTAAGTGGTTTGGCCACATAAGCAAATTAACAACAGACAGTATACCTCAAGAGCAAATTAAGTGGTTCGGCCACATAAGCAAATTAACAACAGACAGTATACCTCAAAGACAATTAACTGGTTCAGCCACATAAGCAAATTAACAACAGACAGTATAGCTCAAAGAGCAACGCTACTCTTGCACAGTGAATACAACGCAAACGGTAGTCCACGAAAAGTGCCTTTATAGATAACAGAGGCGGTGAAAAATACTATATTTAAAGTGCAGAGAAAAGCTCGTTCTAGAAATCTCTTGTATTCTGACGCTGTGAGTCAAAACAAAATTTGAAAAAAATAAAGAAAAGAAGAAAAGGTAAAGAAATTTTGGTATAAACATTGTTGTATTTAGTTGTAATTTGTAAAACTACCTGATTTTCTTTATACTTGCCTATATTTTGTTTTGCTGATTTATTTATATTCTGACAATTGGTTGTAAAACAACATACTATACAGAAAAATTAAATACTTTCATCACATCAAGCCTGGAGACAATAATGTAAGAGGGCAGGGTCCCAGGACGCATAGGCAGACAAAGAAGAAGATGGCTACAGAATATTAAAGAAACCATGAATATGATCATCGACGAAGTGGGTGAACTGATTAGGGACAGAGTGAATTTCAGATGCGCTGTAAAGAAAGTAACGTCCTATAAAGGATACGCACCTTGATGATGATGATTTGTCTATACAATCAGCACACTTGACTTTCTATCACGTTTCATCATCATCATCATCAAATAGCTTGTCCTGAGCAGAACTTTGCTACTCTAACAGTCCTCCAAAATTTATCTCTCTCATAGGTCAGATGTCCTGCCTTTGCAGCTGTCATGTTCGAACCGTCAGTTACATCCTGAATCCATCTTCTCCGTGATTTTCGCCTTCTTCTATCGCGTATATTTTTATGATATATTGTTGATTTCCCTGAGTAAACGACACACATACACATTAAGTTGCATTTCACCCACATGGTGCCGGGGCACGCAAGGGAATAGTGCCACTACGACCTACAACGCATGTCGTAAGAGGGGACTGATATCGGACCTAGGGAAGCTACACTAGTAATAAAAAGCATCGCAGAAATCGGACGTGCTGACCTACTTGAAGGCGCATAACTGGCACAGCTTATAATTGTTCTTAGGCTCAGATCACATACAAATCACATCGAGTGGTTAACAAGTGGTCGATATGGAGCGTTCGAAGAATAAGAAATTGCATTATTGATATAATTATAGATATATAATCTGTTCCATGTTGTTCTTTATTTATCTGTTTTGATATTGTTACGGCATGTGAGAATTGCAATATTGAAGTGAAAGCTCTCATGTTGCAACTTTTATAAAACAGTTAATTAGAAAATAAAAGTGGAAAAATAGACAATTGAAACAAGGACATTTAGAAGGAAGAGTATGAATTCGTGGAATTGAAAGAATTTTGAAAAGCTCTGGGGAGAATCTAGAAAAGGAAAGTTAATTAATGGCAGTAAGGGGAAAAAACGTTTCAATTAAAATAATTTACAGAACAAAATAGAGATCTTGTAGAAGTTTGAATTAGAGGAAGAACTAATTAAAGCATTTTTGTATTAAAACTAACTGTGCGGTATTCTGATTGATTTTATTGACACAACATGTTATTTATGTAAATGCGCTGTACAGACAAGAAACATGCCTAGATGGTCAATATATGCAAGAAAATATGTACACGGTTAATCTTCTTCTTCTTCACTTTCATCTCTCAATGGAGCACAGATCTTCAATAAACTTCTTCCAGTTCTTGTTCTCTCATGACATCCCTTCCAATTGCTTCACAAGATCCAGAAGGGCAGGTTTCGGTATGAGTGGATGTCGTCTATAGAAGTTTCTAACCTCCAGCGGCTTACGTGGATATACTGTCCTGGGCATGCGGGTGTTTACGGTAATGAGAGAGCGCGGACAGGCTTGCATCAACAGTATCGATTGTTGGGGAGTTGAAGATGGATAAGGGAGATATTCTTCGATCTCTTCACGACTGTCTATTGGATGAGGACACTAAAATGATGTTGAATCGATCAAGCGATTTAGGCAGTTTGGAGTTACCCGTTGTTCAAGTCGAACTGGATGCCTGAGAGGCAGAGTGAGAGGTGTGTTTAATCAGCGAGCCACAGGAACCATCAGTATGCATACTCTTCGATATCTGTTGGGGAGACTGAGCACCTATGGGTCTGCCGGAGTGCAATGACGTCAGTTTAATAAACAAACCAATAACAATAACAATAACCTTCCAATTTTGTCCATGTTTTACGTATCCTTTTAATAACAGTCTCCAGCTTTTTCTCCAGGTCTGTCTAGGTCTTCATCTAATCTTCTTTCCTGTGTGTTAAGACAGTAAATATACCAAAAAATATTTAGATGGTAAATATACCAGAAAATATTTAGATGGTAGATACACGCAAGAAAATATTTACATGGTAAATAAATGCAAGAAAATATTTAGATGGTAAATAAATGCAAGAAAATATTTAGATGGTAAATAAATGCAAAATATGTCAATGGTAAATAAGAAAATATGTCGATGGTAAATAAATAGAAAATATGTCGATGGTAAATAAATGCAAAATATGTCGATGGTAAATAAATGCAAAAATATTTGATGGTAAATATATGCAAGAAAATATGTCGATGGTAAATACATACTCTATGTCTGTAGATGGTAAATAGATGCCAGAAAGGGGTCAAAGGCTCATGAGGTTATGGTGGTAACATGAACCAGGGTTAGCGAGGGGCGCTACCAAAACCCTGCCCCCAACCTCCACGCGGTGACCCTGGAAACAGACTGGTTCCGGTCTGGCTAAGGGGGCAGGGATCGGGGAGAACTACAGGTAGTGGTAGCAGTGCAAGTACGGAAATACAAAACAGATCCATACTAACAAAATGCACAAATCTCCTGAACTATGTCCAACAAGATATTGCCCAAGTTCCTAAACGTAACGAAACAGCAACGAAAAGTCTCTGACAAGGATGAGAGGTGCATCCAGTGACGAAACGTGTGCCCACGAAGGGCGAAGCTCGAAGCCCTGAGGAGAGGGCAAACATTGCCAGCCCGTCGGCAAGAATAAATAAAACAGGACCGTAACGAATAAAAGTCTACCCTAGTGTCAGTACGAGAGAAGATTGCAGCTGACTCCGCATCGGTGGCCTAGTGCAGACACATGTACTGGGCAAGGTTTGCCGAGCGCAAAAGAACAAGTTGCGTTTTAGTGCATAACGAAACTACCCGCCCTGGGAAAACCGTGCAAGGTACTGTGCGATTAAAAATTAACATCCCCGGAAGAACTGAGGTTGGTGATACCTAAAGGAACTGCCAGCCTTGGGGCAGCCGGGCAAGGTTCGATTGCAGTCGTAACTAACATCCCCGGAATAACTGGAGCGGGTGATGGTGGCGGGCGCAAAATCCTCAGTTGCGTTGATAGCGCCGACTGAAACGACCCTCTACATTGTTTGTACTAGGCCCCATGCCGGTGCCTTTCGAGGTTAATTGCAAATTGCCACGTACCAATGCGCGTCTAGAAAAGGCTGAGAATGTTCCTTCTCCGGATCAAACTCAAAAATGTACTGTAAAGCAAGGCTGACAATGTACGATCAGACAGGAAGTCCGGGTCCTGAACATTGGCGAAGGCCGATACTTTACACGTGTTTTATACGATAAGACGCCGTCCGAGGACAAGCTGACAAGCCCCGAGAAATATTTCTCAGTCAGAACGGGTAAAGCAGCGTAACTCACTGTCCTGGCGTAGATTACAAAGACCAAATATACGGCAAAGTTGATCGTAAAGGCGTAGATCCGAGCCGACATAGTCGGCAGAAAGGATTGTACCAAGGGAAAGTTCACCCTAGTAAATCAAAAGCTGGTTGAAAACGGACGGGCGGGCCTAGTCACCATGGGCGCACAATCGTCCCGACGTAGATCACTCCGTTCTTGCCAGTGGACCAATTATACATCACAATAAGAATGACCAAAATTGGCCGTGAAGAACGATCGCAGAAGAAGAAGAAGATGCCAGAAAAGTAGAGAAGATCCTTGCTGTAATCTTATTATATATTGAACATTAGATTTGGTCTTCTTCTTCTTTACTCTAATCATATTGTGCTCACAGCGTCATGATAAGAAGAGATTTCTAGAACGGGATTTTTGTGTACGCTTCATAAACAGTGTTTTTCGTCACCTCTGTTATACTTTTTGACACCTGACTCCTGAGACAAAGAGGCCAATGATGTTATACTTTTTGACACCTGACTCCTGAGACAAAGAGGCCAATGATGTTATACTTTTTGAGTAGACGCCCTTTTGCTTTGTATCCACTGTATCAGATTAACATTGCTCTTTGATGCGCATTATCTGTTGGTCTTCTTTTTTCTTTCTTTTCCCCAATCCTGTTTTGTCTCACAGCAAAATGTAATATACTGTTGTTGTGTTGTGTACACTTATTTCCGTACCAGACACAGAGAAAATTTGTGGCCCATATGAACATTTTTTGTAATAAGTAACAACTTCCCCCTCACATCCTCCTTGGGAATACGTTTTTGTGTTGGTTTTATACGAATCTGGTCTCCTCCATTTCCACGAAGTAAACTACCAGCTACAATTTATTTAGTCATGTTGCCACCCCCCTTAAAGCAAATGATGTGGACTCCTATGTTTTCACATAGCTGAAATGTTTCCTAATGAACTTATGAGGACTTAATGACTGCATTGACTCCAATTCTATGAGATTTTTAAAAAATATAATTTTTGAATGTAGAGTTTCTTGAGAACCTAATGTAGGATCAATAAAACGTTTAACCCATGGAAGATAGTAATAATAGACAAATTAATTTATTGGAAGCAAAAGTATAATTAATATTTTAAGTTTAAGTATATTAGAATATAGAATATTCCCAGTGGCAACGTATGGGTGTGAAACATCGACATTTAACAAGGTGGAGGAAAAACATATATCTGCTTTGAATATAAGTTAAAGAAGAGCCCTCCGTATATCATGGAAAGGAAAATAGCAAATAAATCTATCCAGAAAAAAAAACTCGAAATCAAAGAAAACTGGCTGATGCTACAAATAATAGTGAAACAATTGAAATATTTTCGACATATAAAGAGACACGAAGGGCTGGAGAGGACCATAATGGACGGACGCATCCTGGCAAAAAGGTGAAGAGGAAGACCACGTAGAAATGGATTCAGAATGTAAGTGATAGTTTGAGCAGGACAGCTGCAGAAGCAGGACATCTGGCCTATGAGAGAGAGAAATATCAAAGGACTGTTAAGATTACAAGGTTCTGCTCAGGACAAACTATTTAATGATGATAAATAGAAGTAATTACGCTGAAACTTAAAAACAACGAACAAATGTAACAAATGTAGCAATAAATTATGCAGGAATATAGTATAAAAAGTCAAAGTATTGATTGACCAAGCATTCAGCACTAGAAAGCAAACATTGAAATGACACAGAAACATAAAGAAAATTTAAAAAAACTATTAGGTAAACTTAGCTTTTTCTCAAGTGATAGCTCTCCCACTACTGGAGCAAGCCGTTCAGCTTCAATGTACACACACAGGGCAAACTACGGTCAATATAGCAAAACTAATCAGGAATTAGGTTGTAATAAATGGCAAAGGTGGTAGTAAAGTTGGAATAACAATGGCAAATACAGAGGAAAGATCAGTAGCAGAAAAGTAAGTGCGTTAGAAAACTGCACAAAAGTCAGAAACGTATCACAAAGCGATAGTATGCGACGGATTTTACATCTTCTTCTTTCTCTCTTCCTCCGTTGTACCTCATTGAGGTGTAGATGTGGTTGTAAGGTGTAAGCACCTTCTTTGCATCTTGTGTTAAGTATTTTGTAGGTTGGTATTCACTTCTATAAATGTGTCTAAGATATATATGAACACGGTACGTGACTGTCTACAAGAAACCCTGATACTTTACCACGGAATCTAAAGTTCACTTCTGAAGTCGGTCTAAGGATGACATGAATGGCGAGAGACACTGATGATACGGAAAGCAAACGCTCAAGCCAAAATCAGTCATGGGCGACATTTTTGATAAATTTGATATTTATTCATAGCTGATAAGCGAAAACAATTCTTTAAAGATAAAATGGTTTTTAATTATAATGGTATTCATTTCTTCAAATATAAAAATGTGATTGCGTAGGAGGTCATTCAATACTGTAAAGATAAAAATGTTGTTAAGTATGATGGTATTCATTTCTATGAAGGTAAAAGGTTTTGTTTAGTATGATGGTTTACAACTTTTGAAACATTTCCTATATAAATGTAATTGTACATTTCTGTCTGTATTAAACATAGATAGAAATTACTTGCTAGTTTCTTCTTCTTCTTCTCTCGAACGCCCGCTGTCAATTCAGACGAAAGTCATGACGCCTGGTTACAGGTGTCCCTCAACCATACGGACAGCCTCGTCGACTTCAGAGGCACTTGAAGCTTAGATCCTCCAAGTGTGATCGTTGCAGGAAACCTGTTGTCCGTGTAACTCTTGTCTTGAGTCCTCGTACCATTGGTACTTTTACGGCCATAGTTAATTAGTGAAGTGTGACTTCTCTATTGGATTTCCTGCCGTTGGTGAGGTCGTTCCGTACGACTTGCTAGTTTGAGGTCTCTGTTGTCAAGTGGTTAAACCGATTGCCTTTAGGTTCCGAACTATGTACGAGGCGTGTTCAAATGAAAACGGGACTTGTGGATTTATTTAAAAAGTACCATACGCAAATTAACAGTTTCAACGGAATTAAACAAAGCAACCACTTGTGAATAAGAATGCACCTGGGTTCATCAGAAAAAATCTTCGTATGCATTTAGGCAAGCATCCCACTGTTTAGGTAGACGTCGAATGCCGTCCGAGAAAAAGGTGCGTGGCTGCTCACTGAACCATGTGGTCACCGCTGTCTTCATGTCTGCGTCGCTGTTGAATCGATGTTCCTTTAGTGCTTTCTTCAACGGTCCGAACAAATGGAAATCACACAGGGACAAATCGGGATTATAGGCTGGGTGATGAAGAACTTCCCAATTCTTCTTTGCCAATGTTTCCTGCACAATTTTTGCGACGTTCGGACGAGCGTTGTCGTGGAGAACAATCACACCTTGAGAAAGCTTGCCTGGTCGCTTAGCCTTGATGGCCTTATGCAGCTTGTCTAAAGTGTCTTTATAATGGGCGGCATTGATGTTGACACCAGGTTCCTTAAAATCGGCCAACAAAAGCCCTTCATGATCAAAAAATGAGGGGTCACCATACCCTTCCCAGCAGAAACCTGTGTCTTGAATTTTTTTGGGTTTATGTGAACCTGGATGTTTCCATTGCATGCTGTCAATTTTGCTGCTCCTTTCATAGTGGTGGCACCACGATTCATCACCTGCCACAATGCTCAACAGAAATGCATCACCCTCTGTCCTGTAACGCATCAAGTGGTTCAAACTCCACACCATCCGTTCTTCCTTATGGTGGTCAGTCAACATCCTTGGGACCCACTGTGAACACACCTTCCGATAGTTCAATTTCTTCCGAACAACCATGTGGGCTGTCCCAATTGACATATGGAATTCTTCTGCAAGCGAACGAATGCTCCGACGACGGTCAGTCAGTACTGCTTTATCAAGCAAGGCTATGGCTTCTTCTGTTGCAACAATATGCGCCTGACCTGGCCGTGCAAGATCTGCTGACAACGCTCGTCCGCACGTCGCAAAAATTGTGCAGGAAACATTGGCAAGAAAATTGGGAAGTTCTTCATCACCCAGCCTATAGTCCCGATTTGTCCCCGTGTGATTTCCATTTGTTCGGACCGTTGAAGAAAGCACTAAAGGGACAGCGATTCAACAGCGACGCAGACGTGAAGACAGCGGTGACCACATGGTTCAGTGAGCAGCCACGCACCTTTTTCTCGGACGGCATTCGACGTCTACCTAAACAGTGGGATGCTTGCCTAAATGCATACGGAGATTTTTCTGATGAACCCAGGTGCATTCTTATTCACAAGTGGTTGCTTTTTTTAATTCCGTTGAAACTGTTAATTTGCGTATGATACTTTTAAATAAATCCACAAGTCCCGTTTTCATTTGAACACGCCTCGTATGTTAGATTCTGAAACGTGTCGTTCTGTTCACGAGTCCTACCCTTTTTCCGGAAACACTCTGAGACCAATGCCTGATAGTACTTTGTGCAACAATCTCGGAAGGTCGTGTGCCATTTTTGCGGACATGAACCGAGCCATATTTGGAAACCAGGTGCAATTTAGTCAGTCAATGACCTTTAATTGACTCTAGATGTTTCGGGACATCTGACCTATGTGAGAGAGAGATTCCAAAGGGCTGGTGGGGTGGCAAGGTTCTGCACTAGGACAAGCGTTTCAATAATGATTATAAAGTGCATATGGTTTCAACTTCTTTAGAAGAGGGCAGTACATAGGAAAAGAGGACGAAAAAAACTTATAATAAAGAAATATCGGAAAGGGCATATGGGGCGCTAATGTATGGTGCTGCCTGCCCAGCGTGTTCGTAGCACGTTGGACGACGGTGTGACAAGCCCTCTGTGAGTGCTGGTTCAATTCCGCGGGCTAGCAGAAAAGCCACAGGTTCTCCAGATTTACTGTTTCCGTGGCACCAAACCGTAGGGTTACGATGTCCATGGCACCGAGCCGAAGAGCTGAAAGCTCAAGTGCTTCTAGATCGGAAAAAAAGAAACGTATAGTTCTAGCCTGACGCCTCAAAAGTACTCAGTTCGCGTTTCGTGTGGTGTGATCTATTTTCCGTTAACTTCTGATACCAGTGTAGATGAGATCGAGTTCCTAGTCATAAAAGAAACATATGACAAAACGTTGGTTCCGTGTTGAAGTTGAACACGTCAAAGATCTCTCGGCAGATTCAAATCGTTAAGGGTCGTCAGGAAAGTCTCTGCTCAGACAAAGATCAATAATACCAGTTTTTAAATATTGATATAAATTCCCATCGTTCTGAAAATGACATCGAGCATCCTTGTTGATGCTATGCAGCTCCTGCATCTCACTGAGATCTTCTTGTTTAAGAAATAGATATGAGCATTCATGGTTATTTACCCAAGTACAGTGATGTTGGATCTGTCAATCAAAACAAAGAAAAGAAAGGAAGAGGATGGGAGATGAGGGAAGAGAAAGGAAGAGGATGGGAGATGAGGGAAAAGAAAGGAAGAGGATGGGAGATGAGGGAAAAGAAAGAAAGAGGATGGGAGATGAGGGAAAAGAAAGGAAGGAGATGGAAGATGAGGGAAAAGAAAGGAAGGAGATGGAAGATGAGGGAAAAGAAAGGAAGAGGATGGGAGATGAGGGAAAAGAAAGGAAGAGGATGGGAGATGAGGGAAAAGAAAGGAAGAGGATGGGAGATGAGGGAATACGAGACACCACTAGGGAGGGTAAAATTATTTTATCTGAAATCACATTTCTATAAACATTTTATAATAAAATAATCCTTTGTTTATTATCATTTATATTTCTTTCTAACAATCAGTAACATTTTCAAATGTATAATTGTTAAATCATTTTTGTGTTGTTGCAATACGTTTTGATACGTTTTGCGTGCAATAAGCTCCGTCATATAATTGTTTGAATAGACATGACAATTTACTGGTCATAATGGAATAAAAGCTTTACGGTTTATGAATAATTTGTAGACAGTACTATAATTAGAGAACGTTTATCCAAGAGCTGATCAAATAGTTCGTCAAAATATAACATTAAGGGGAAAGAAAGAAGATGTTGAAGATAGGATACCACTAACATTTGAAGCGGTGATGAATACCACCACATTTGAACGTAGATGAATAAACCAGCATTTGAAGCGTAGATGAATACCACCAACATTTGAAGGTAGATGAATACACCAACATTTGAAGCGTAGATGAATACCACCAACATTTGAAGCGGAGATGAATACCACCAACATTTGAAGCGGAGATGAATACCAGGAACATTTGAAGCGGAGATGAATACCAGGAACATTTAATCGGAGATGAATACCACCAAAATTTAATCGGAGATGAATACCACCAACATTTGAAGCGAAGAAGAATACCACCAACATTTGAAGCGAAGATGAATACCACCAACATTTGAATCGGGGATGAGAACTGATCTGATATATTTGCTTTACTTATGACTTCTATAATATGGCTAGGACGTTAATATATAATTATATAATTATCAAAAAAATATGTCCGGAGTGTTATGATGATAGTCCTCATATAACTGATAACTGATAACTGATAACTGATGCAGGCATAACCTCTTAAGCAGAGATAAAATACATTTGGCGAGGAGAAAATTGGCAACTGTGTTCACCAGAAACAGATGTTATATAAAATAAACATACAGTTATGTGATAGGTTGTATTTTTACTGTTGACCTATGCATTTAACCTTATATAAAGTTATCTTGGTATCTTGATAACGTAGCTTTCGACAAACTTGCCTTTCGTCTAGAATAATTTTGTGTGGAATTTTTGTGAAATATGCTTTATTCTCGGGATAATTACTTATAGTATGTGATTATTTCGGCTTGGAACAGCTAATTCAGTCTGTCAAAAAACACAGCAAAGATCAGAACCATTTTTTTAATATAAAGAAAACCAAAAACATTATGTCCATCCACAAAGCAAAATCTCAACTCACAATTACCATCAATAAGGAAAACATTGAGATCGTCACATATTTTGAATAACTTGACTCTATAATTACCAGCAATGGAGATTGGAGTGGAGATCTGAGTTAGAAGAAGACTAGCCATGGATTTCCAGAGTATGGTCAACATGAAGAAACTGTGGCACGACACAAGCAAAGAAAGAAAAGTAAGACTTCTGAGAACATGCATATTCCCTGTGGCAACATATGGATGCTAATCGTTGACCATAACACAAACATTAAAAACAAAATTGAAGCTTTTGAAACAAGGTGCTATAAAAAAGTTCTTAGAACATCCTGGAAAGATAAGAGAAGAAACAAAGACATCCTACAAGACCTGAATATCAAGGAGCATTGGCTCATAAATAACATCATGTCCCGGAAGATGAAATATTTTGGCTACATTAAATGCCACAGTGATCTGGAGAGAAAGATAATGGAAGGCATGGTTCCTGGAATACGAAGCAGTGGACGACTGAGACGACGGTGGCAGCAGGACATCAAAGAAACCTTGAACATGACGCTAGATGAGGCCGGAGAACCTGCAAGAGACAGAGAGCTTTTCAGACGGGCTATGATGAATGCGACGTTCGACAAGCAACATGATACTACTTGATATGTTTATTTTCTCCTTCTTTTCGTAAAATGAAAGAATAATTAATAGATTAACTATAATTATGTCATTACTGCAGACAAAAACCAACAAATAACATAGGTTAATTTCTTGCACGTCACGAAACGTAACTTTTCTAATGAGTCTCCATTTGTCGATTTATATTCTCTAGTGACTTTAGAAACGCTGCAAAAGTGTATGTCTGGTAATTACTATCATTAGAGAGTTTTGTTCCAGTTTCTGAGAGTACGCTAGGATTGTATAGGTAAAGGAATTAAAGCCGATTCCCGGAACAGTCGTCAAATATATGTAAGTCATTCGTTTTATTTTTCCATCAAGAAAATAAATTTGATCTTAAATTTATTTAAACACAGAACGTTTGTTTTGCACGCCAAACTGGTCAATTATAAGTTCCAGACTAGCTCTGCTTTGTGATTCTTTGATAATTAATTTTTTCTCAAGCTGTGCCAAACATATCTCCATTTTTTCTTTCTGATAACAGTTGGTACTACTTGTTTACCATACATTTATCTGAATTCATTACTTTATGATAATTCTAAAATATCATATATTAATTTGCTTAGATCAAAGAAAGGTTCTAGCTAATGTTATTTAAAATGACAAAATATAGTAAATGTCCTTGTCCGTTATGAAATGACCAACATTGATTCTAAAATATATCACAGAAATACATTAAATCGAATCATCTGAATGATACAAAATAACCTTATTGTTCTTCACTGTTCGTCCCTTCTAAGTAATTATTGCATTAGATGGGGTCTTTTAGAGATGGTAGGTTGGAAGCAGTGGCGGCTCGTGATTATTTTGTTGGTTGGGTCAGACACATATTTACGAAAAAATCATGATTTGAGGTTAGGGTATATTTCAGTATATAAAATAATATATACATGTTGCACATTGTTTTTGGGGCCTGGCCCCACTGGCCCCTAATGACGAGCCGCCACTGGTTGGAAATCAAAGTAAGTTTTAAAAAACGCTTCATAGTTACAAACAAAACTGATTGGTTAAGATGATGAATATCTCAGATATTTAGTATAGTAGCTTGAAGACCAGGAGATAAATATCATCACGATACTTTTGAGAAAGATCAGGTAAAGTCCACTACGAAACCAGGTAAAGTCCACTACGAAAAAAAAGTTGTCCAGCTCACGACTTTGTACTGTTCGTCACTTTTACTTAGTAGATCTTTAAGATTTCACAAAATGCGTTTGAAATCTACCCCATCAGAAAGTGCCACCTGAGTACCTACCAACCTGAAATCGAAAGTACAAATGTCATTGGATTGTACATGAAACAAGCGTGAATAACTGGTAGTTTCTCAAGGAAACGAACTCGAGGGAAACCAACAAATAACAATACTGCAAACATAATGTTAGTTATATACACGCAGCTGCTGTTGTTCAATTATTGTGAACTTATATATTTTATGTACAATAAATCAAGTTATATACACGCAGCTGCTGTTGTTCAATTATGTGACCTCTTCTTATATATTTTATGTACAAGAAATCAAGTTATATACACGCAGCTGCTGTTGTTCAATTATTGTGACCTCGTCTTATATATTTTATGTACAAGAAATCAAGTTATATACACGCAGCTGCTGTTGTTCAATTATTGTGAGCTCTTCTTATATATTTTATGTACAAGAAATCAAGTTCTATACACACAGCTGCTGTTGTTCAATTATGTGACCTCTTCTTATATATTTTATGTACAAGAAATCAAGTTCTATACACGCAGCTGCTGTTGTTCAATTATGTGACCTCTTCTTATATATTTTATGTACAAGAAATCAAGTTATATACACGCAGCTGCTGTTGTTCAATTATGTGACCTCTTCTTATATATTTTATGTACAAGAAATCAAGTTATATACACGCAGCTGCTGTTGTTCAATTATTGTGACCTCGTCTTATATATTTTATGTACAAGAAATCAAGTTATATACACGCAGCTGCTGTTGTTCAATTATTGTGACCTCGTCTTATATATTTTATGTACAAGAAATCAAGTTATATACACGCAGCTGCTGTTGTTCAATTATGTGACCTCTTCTTATATATTTTATGTACAAGAAATCAAATGTTTCAGTCATGTAATACAACTACCATTAAAAAGTACACCACAATTAGCACTACTATTCAGATACAATTGTATAATGGTGGAAAGGTTTCCCACGCAAATGAAAGAGCGCGGACATATCAGAGGTAGTAGGAAACACCATGTATCGAGGGTATTTGCCAGAACTTTTCGCATACCATGAACAATGAAATGCACAACATGAATAGAGAAAAGAAAGAAAGATATCAAGAAAAACAAGGCTCATTTATGTCTTTCTTTCTTTATTGATTTTAAACATAAATTTGTACTATTATTATATTATAATTTCTCCTGACATCACCGGATAAATGTCAACTTATCTAGATTTATGTCTAATTAATCTAATCTTATCATTCGTAATCCTTACATTCTGGTTGTACAATTTGTAAATTGTGGTCATAATAAAAGGGTAAGTTTGATGTCGTTACTGAAGTATTAACAGACTAGTTGTCAAAAGTTTCATGTCTGTTAACTTTGATAGTAATTTTAACTAGGGAGAATTGTAAATTGCATGTCATATACTGAATGTAAAGTTTGATGTCGTTCTGGAGGTTATAGGTTTGAATCCCTGTCAAGTCACGTGTACAGTTTTGTTTAAAATGAGGTCTTTAGAATTGTTTCTGGTGCTATAAAGTTCATGCTCTGTGTAACACTTTTGATAGAAGGCTTGTTATTTTTAACTAAAGAGACGGAGACATGTGGGAAAACTCGATGCAATGAAATCAATCCTTCGCCTCTAGACCCTTATTTTAAAAACTTTGCTTCTCTTATTTTATCAGGTTTATTTCTCTGATATATATATATATATGGTAGTTTGGGTATCATGAGTTAGAAAGGTATAGTTGGGATACAGGTCAGCGTCGTTAGTGTTGGATGGCTTTATTCTAGGTCCCCTTGATAAAACGAAGGAATAAAACTCGACGTATCTCAAGTATATGAATAGATATACTATATTCACTGCATACATTCAACAACATTTTTGTAGGATTTTAGTGTTATCTGAACGCAGTGTTATCAAAATATTCCAGCTGTGGGTGGTCTCCTAAAACGTAACTTTAGAAACAACACTCAAACGGGAAGAAAGATAACCGCAATAAAAAAATGATAACTTTGACACTAATAGCAATTATAACATCATGCCAAGACCGCTTGTGTGTTCAAATATAACGTTCTATTTTAACTTTGGCTGTTTTTTTCGACCAAACGTTTGATTTTGGCCTGTCAATAAACAATGATAAATGTGAAAGCATTTTATTACATCAAATTAAAGATAACATCCGAAACATAAAAATCAAATACAGATATTTCAATTTTATGTTTCTAGTCGAATAAATGTATATGCACTTATTGATACTCGTTCTATTTCAACTATCCGAAACTGTTAATGTTAGATCACTTACAAAGCTGCTTCGGCGATGACTATGCTTTTTTCGATCCAGAAGCACTTGAGCTCTCAGCTCTTCGGCTCGGTGCCATGGACGTCGTAACCCTTCGGTTCGGTGCACGAACACCTTAACTCTGGAGAACCTGTGGCTTTTTCTGTTAGCCCGCGGAATTGAACACGCAATCACAGAGGGCTTGTCACACCGTCGTCCAACGCGCTACGAACACGCTGGGCAGACGGGCAATGACTATTCTTTAAAAAGACTGCAGTGTGTGATTAAGCCCTTTCAATGTAACGTGAGATAATCTCAGTAGCACTGCGATAGGTCGAGTCTTGTGTTAGCAAATTTATCATTTTAAACAAAGTAAAATCTGGCAATTCATGGATTATTATTTCCAAAAAAAAAAAAAGCAAGACAAAGGAATGGTAAAGTAGAAAGAGATTGAAAGGTTCAACGGAAGGTAAAAATCTCCAACACGCAAAATTTAAAACAAAATCTCTGTTTTATAAGATGCGAACGAACTTGTGTAAAATGAGTTATCACTAAGGAGGTATAGGAAGCTACAGTCAAAAAACAAATGCAGTGACCTATCAGCAGGCACCATTACTACAACACCCAAAGATCAAGATGGAAGTGAAAATACAGATGATAAAAAGTATTTTCCTACAAACACTTTGTTACCAGTGCCAAACTTGGTCTCTTACAGCAACACATCAAAGAAAGTCCACCACGTGTGAAATGAAATGCTTGAGGAAGGCAGTGGGAGTCACCAGGAAAAACAGACTACGAAATGAGGACATCAGAAGCAGAGTGGGCATAACTTCATGCACCGAATACAACAAATGCAGTGGTTTGGACATTTAATGAGAATGAAATACAACCAACCACCAATAACAGCATACAAAAAAAATAGATCGGGTACTAGAGCTAAGGGAAGACCAAGAAAAAGATGGATAGACAATATCAAGACCACACTACATAAACACGTTTACAACACAACAAGAGCGACTCATCTAGCCCTAGAACGCAAATTAAAGCTCCCATCCCTACGCTTAACGGCAAGAGTGAACAGCCAGCTACATCTTCCACCTGGGAATAGACAATAGACAATAGGAAGCTACAACAACATCCATTAACTTATCACCCCCCTCTTTCCCAAAAAAGTCAGCGTTTCGACAAACATGCCTTCCTCAAACCACAACAGAATAAGCAAAATATTAGAAATCGTAATAAAAGAACATAAAGTAAAACGAAAATATGTTTCGGTACAATATCTTGAGGTACAATATCTTGAGGTACAATATCTTGACGCCTTCCGCTACTCAAGCAGGAGAAATAAACATGTTAGCACACATGTTCGAATTCACTTCAAACCTCCAAGTCATATAGAACAGTACTCCATAACCTAGAACTTAATACTGCACCTCCGGATATAAACCACAAGTCATATAGAACAGTACTCCATAACCTAGAACTAATACTGCACCTCCGGGATATAAACCACCAAGTCATATAGAACAGTACTACATAACCTAGAACTTAATACTGCACCTCCGGATAAACCACCAAGTCATATAGAACAGTACTCCATAACCTAGAACTTAATACTGCACCTCCGGGATATAAAACCACCAAGTCATATAGAACAGTACTCTCATAACCTAGAACTAATAATCTGACCTCGGGATATAAACCACCAAGTCATATAGAACAGTCTCCATAACCTAGAACATAAACTGCACCTCGGGATATAAAACCACCAAGTCATATAGAACAGTACTCCATAACCTAGAACTTAATACTGCACCTCCGGGATATAAAACCACCAAGTCATATAGAACAGAACTCCATAACCTAGAACTTAATACTGCACCTCCGGGATATAAAACCACCAAGTCATATAGAACAGTACTCCAGAACCTAGAACATAATACTGCACCTCACTCAAAGACATCATAAATCTAAATTGTGTTCCCAAGCACTAACAATATGAACGAACAGATTAAAAACAGAATTTTAAAACACCATGAAATTGTTCAATAATCTGTCACTGGGAGACAAACTTGAAATGAAACAATTTATTCCCCAAAAAGTAAACAACCCTCCTCATTTAACACAACACTGATATAATTTGTTTACGTTAGATATAATTAAGTTGAATTTTGAAATGTTTATTTTACATTGCTTCCAAACTAATCGCCTGGTTATAATTGAGTTAATTAGATTTATTCAGTTATGGTTGGTTTGTATCTATTATGTTTTTTGTTTTCAATTTGGTTTGAACGGAACTGTGCTCGGATAATTTAGTTTCAAGCAAACATAGAAACTGCAACTATTGCCTGATAATGAAGATTACAATGTTGGAAAGAAAGAACTTACAAAATTCATGAAATAAACTTATTTTTAAAAATAATTTCAGTTGTCTTTAGAAATAAAATGGGCTAAAGGCAAAGAGTTGATCACCTTGCTGCCGGTTTCTCAATATGGCTCGTTCGATCTTCGTAGAAATGGCAAGCCCTCATGTCGATAGTAGGGTATTATTCCCGAACTCAAAAGCGTCCATAATAATCCTAGAGAACTCCAGATAAAATGTGCTCTTGAACCAAACAATGTGGTCCAGATTCACATCCACGACCTTCAGAATACAAGGTAAACAGATTGATAACTTCACCACAAAGATTGATCAGATGTCTAAGTAGTTTAGTCTGGACCTCTATGTGATGTGACCGATTGAAGTAACGGACAGTTATGCATAGCTGTGGGGATTGAAACGCCGAGAATTAAATCATGAAAGCAGGGAACAGCGTCAGAATCAACGAACCAGTGCTGACCAAGATCCTCTCTCTCTCTCTCTCTAAATGGTGACGCCCTCTGGCGTTTAGGACAGCAACAAATACACACCATTCTTCTTTTGTATTGTGCTCCAGCAATGATTCAGTTCTTTCAGTTATTGGTCTACTGTTCTCCTAACAGATCGTTTTGGGTCTTCCACGTTTTCACTTTAACTCTAGTGTCCATCTCAATGCATTACGCAACAGTCATAGTCTCCATGGGTATCACATGTCCGATCCATTCTTCTTCTTCTTCACCCTTCGCCCCTAGGGAAGCATAGGTCCGCAACCAAGGCCTTCCAAGCCCATCTATCCAAGGCCATCTTTTCCAGATCTCGCCACTCTCTCCCCACCTTTTTTGCGTTCCATCTCTAACTCCCGTCTCCGGGTCTTCCCTTACTTCTATTTCCCTGGGGGTTCCATCGAAGAGCCTGTCTCGCGATGCTGTCATGGGGTTTCTTCAGTGTGTGTCCTATCCATCGCCACCTTCTGCTCATTATCTCCTGTTCCACCTGCCGTTGTCCTGCCCTATCCCACAGTCATCTGATCCATGACCAGCAAATATTTTTCATGATGGTGTTCACATTCCCTTGTTGATATTGTGTAAGCAATTCTTGGTTAGAAATAGTATTTAATAAAAACACTCGTAATATATCTCGCAGACACGTTGTTTGAAAGGTTGAGAGTTTGGACATATCTTGTTCTGTCATTCTCCAGCATTCTGATCCTTATAGCAAAGTTTACAGCAGCGGTATACATTAATCTTGGTTCTGATGCTGTATTGGGCTGGTTGTCAGACCGTCTGAAGGGTTATGAATGACATACTATTAAGTGTTTAATGTCAGATCCAGTTTCCGCCCGAGTGGTTTCTAGGGCCCAAATTTTGAGGTGTAAAGAATATAACCACTGTTACCTGCCACGCATTGTCGTAAGAGGCGACTGAGGAGGTTTGGCTGAAATCGGATGCATGTGTCCTAAACATGTAGAAGTCTATGCGTTTAGGGGCCTGCCAAACAAATGTGCAACGTATACACATTCTTGGCAAAGATCAAACATATCACAAAGAGTGATTAAAATTGGTCGTAAAAGAACGAACGCAAAGAAGAAGAAGATCCAGTTTCTTGTTTATGACTGATAACATTTTTAAGATATCCAAAGTGTCCAAAGGAGAAGGATTGACTTTCTAGCAAGGGGTTTCCCTATATAGCTCCATCCCTGTCGACAGAGATAGCATGTTATCTGTCGAGAACATTGCCCAACGCACGAACTACGTAGCTGCGGCAACAATCATAGGGATCTCATGAACAAATTGCACATGTTTCTCGATCCAGACTCGAATCCACAACCTTCAGTACGACAGACAAACGACGCCATTGAGACCTCCGACTTTATTATATGTGATATAACAATCAATCAATTCACATAATCTGACTTAAATAATAGATGTCCTATCGTAGTTGAAGACAAGTGATAGATTGTTAATTTTATTGATTAATTTCACAGTTTTATTTCTCATCAATTCGTTGTTATATATTTAGGTTTCAATAACATGTTATATAATTTTACTTTCAACGATTCTTTAAGACTTATTTTTATGATTTAACTGATCGAATATTTAAAATTACTGATATTTAATTGCATTTTTAAAATCCCAGAATTAAATAAAAATCTAACAATATTATTGTTTTTATGATAAATTTTGATTAACTTTAACCCTGATCTTTGTGTCTGTTCTAGCGTAGGATATAACCAGGTTACATGTGACTGAATAAATAAACTCCAAATGATCTGGGATAGAGGGCTCCGGAAAACTGAGCAAACTTGTGGTAAATATAGAAATTTTTAATTACAGTTTTACAAAAGCAAGGAAAATTAATGTTAATAAAATGATTAACAAAACCAACGTATCGATCAAATAAACTTTGAATAAGCTAACCATCAGTGTGTTGTCGGGGCCCTCAAGGGAAGCAAAGAATAGTAACACTACGACCTACAAGGCATGTCGTAAGAGGTGACTGTGTTAAGGGCCTAGGGAAGCTACCCTAGTAAAAAGGGTCGTAGAAATCGGATGTGCTGCTGACCTGCTTGTAGGTGCCTAACTGGCACAACGTACAATCGCTCTTAGGCTTGGATGACATATCAATCAGAAAGAGTGGTTTAACAAGTGGTCGATATGGAGCGTTCGAAGAAGAAGAAGAAGCTAACAAGCAGGCAAGATACAAAAACAAGAGCGGTGATAAAAACATGTCAGAAAGAAACAGAACAATAAGTGCAAGAATGGAAATATGCAGTCTGGAAAGTTTAAAATATCCTCACACTTGGAAAGTAAACCAGTAAACAAATGTCTCATCATCAAAAAGCTTGTCCTGAGCAGAACCTTGCCGCCCCATCAGTCCTTCGGAATTTCTTTCTCTCATAAACCAGATGTCCTGCCTCTGCAGTCGTCATGTTCAAATCATCAGTTACATCCTGAATCCATCTTCTCCGTGGTCTTCCTCTTCTTTTCTTTGCCGGTATACCTCCTTCCAAGATGATCTTCTCCAGCCTGTCGTGTTTTTTTAAATATGTTCAAAATACCTCAAATTGCTCTTTCTTATTTGTAGTATAGACCAGTTTTCTTTGATTTTGAGTTCTTTCTGGATATAGCTATTTATTCTTTTCTCTGTCCATGATATACGGAAGACTCTTCTGTAACACTTATATTCAAAAGCACATATATGTTTTCCACTGCCTTATTACATGTCTACTCTAGAAAAATACCTCCCAGCTAATAGCAGTCTTAACATATACAAAAATTGTTACAGAAAGTAGCAACATTGTAAAAATACATGTAATGTTATTTATTCCCACCATAAAAATATCACACAGTGTTCAAAGAACACTCATGTTTTCCTTCAGTACGCTTATATTTGAAATACAAAACAATGATGACCACCAATCATTCACGCAATCAAACGAACAAAAAATCCTTGTTTTTCATAATTAACCATTCAGTTCAGTTCGGTCATCACTTTTGTTCTCGTTCAAGAAAAAGATCAGAAATGTAAAACACAATAATGTGTTCTACAAGGAAGTACTACTTAACATTTTTACAAAATAAATGTAATGTTATGAAACAAATAACAGAGACATGTTTACAGCACTTTTGGCTAGGAGAAATACCATAAAATTTATGTACTTCTTGTTGAGAGTTATACCAAAAAAAAAGAAAAATAATGTGAATAGTATTATTGGAGATCGTGTTTGAATGTACCCAAAGGACAAGCACGCACAAAATAAATGGAGGAAAGTGTATTCAACAGCAAACTAGGACCAATAGAAGTTGGTTCTTTAAGAAATGTTGAATAGTTCGAGAGCGAGACAATTTGCAAGAGAAGTGAGGGGCAAATAGTGGACACGTGAGAGATCCCTCATTAAAAACAGATTTGCAACGCATTCATTGTTCAATTCAGCAGATGGAGTTCATCATGTCTCATATTTGTAACGTATTCATTTTTCATTTCAGCAGATGTAGTTCATCATGTCTCAGATTTGTAACGTATCCATTTTTCAATTCAGCAGATGTAGTTCATCATGTCTCAGATTTGTAACGTATTCATTTTTCATTTCAACAGATGTACTCCATCATGTCTCAGATTTGTTCAGCAGATGTACTCCATCATGTCTCAGATTTGTTCAGCATATGTACTCCATCATGTCTCAGATTTGTTCAGCAGATGTACTCCATCATGTCTCAGATTTGTTCAGCAGATGTACTCCATCATGTCTCAGATTTGTTCAGCAGATGTAGTTCATCATGTCTCAGATTTGTAACGTATCCATTTTTCAATTCAGCAGATATAGTTCATCATGTCTCAGATTTGTAACGTATTCATTTTTCAATTCAGCAGATGGAGTCCATCATGTCTCAGATTTGTAAGTATTCATTTGTCAATTCAACAGATGCTCATCATGTCTCAGATTTGTTCAGCAGATGTACTCCATCATGTCTCAGATTTGTTCAGCATATGTACTCCATCATGTCTCAGATTTGTTCAGCAGATGTACTCCATCATGTCTCAGATTTGTTCAGCAGATGTACTCCATCATGTCTCAGATTTGTTCAGCAGATGTACTCCATCATGTCTCAGATTTGTTCAGCAGATGTACTCCATCATGTCTCAGATTTGTTCAGCAGATGTACTCCATCATGTCTCAGATTTGTTCAGCAGATGTACTCCATCATGTCTCAGATTTGTTCAACAGATGTACTCCATCATGTCTCAGATTTGTTCAGAAGATGTACTCCATCATGTCTCAGATTTGTTCAGCAGATGTACTCCATCATGTCTCAGATTTGTTCAGAAGATGTACTCCATCATGTCTCAGATTTGTTCAGCAGATGTATTCCATCATGTCTCAGATTTGTTCAACAGATGTACTCCATCATGTCTCAGATTTGTTCAGCAGATGTACTCCATCATGTCTCAGATTTGTTCAGCAGATGTACTCCATCATGTCTCAGATTTGTTCAGCAGATGTACTCCATCATGTCTCAGATTTTTTCAACAGATGTACTCCATCATGTCTCAGATTTGTTCAGAAGATGTACTCCATCATGTCTCAGATTTGTTCAGCAGATGTACTCCATCATGTCTCAGATTTGTTCAGAAGATGTACTCCATCATGTCTCAGATTTGTTCAGCAGATGTACTCCATCATGTCTCAGATTTGTTCAGCAGATGTACTCCATCATGTCTCAGATTTGTTCAGCAGATGTACTCCATCATGTCTCAGATTTGTTCAGAAGATGTACTCCATCATGTCTCAGATTTGTTCAGAAGATGTACTCCATCATGTCTCAGATTTGTTCAGCAGATGTACTCCATCATGTCTCAGATTTGTTCAGCAGATGTACTCCATCATGTCTCAGATTTGTTCAGAAGATGTACTCCATCATGTCTCAGATTTGTTCAGCAGATGTACTCCATCATGTCTCAGATTTGTTCAGCAGATGTACTCCATCATGTCTCAGATTTGTTCAGCAGATGTACTCCATCATGTCTCAGATTTGTTCAGCAGATGTACTCCATCATGTCTCAGATTTGTTCAGAAGATGTACTCCATCATGTCTCAGATTTGTTCAGCAGATGTACTCCATCATGTCTCAGATTTGTTCAGCAGATGTACTCCATCATGTCTCAGATTTGTTCAGAAGATGTACTCCATCATGTCTCAGATTTGTTCAGCAGATGTACTCCATCATGTCTCAGATTTGTTCAGAAGATGTACTCCATCATGTCTCAGATTTGTTCAGCAGATGTACTCCATCATGTCTCAAATTTGTATTTCTAATATTTCGCTGGTTATGAATTTGATGCGTGACATGCCATGTGTCTTGCCGGGGCTCGTAAGGGGAGCAAAGAATGATAACACTGCGACCTACAAGGAATGTCGTAAGAGACGACTGAGGTAGGGGCCTAGGAAGCTACCCTAGTAAATAAAAAGCGTCGCAGAAATCGGATGAGCTGCCCTACTTGTAGGCGCATAACTGGCACAATGTACAATCGATTTTAGGCTCGGATCACATACAAATCACAAAGAGTGGTTAGCAAGTGGTTTATATGGAGCGTTCAAAGAAGTAGAAGAATCTGCATGACATATTGTCATACTGACGACAACATTCTATCTATACAGCATTTTATTATATGTTGCATGTTTTCCTGCATCTGTTTCTGAAGCGTTCCACATGCCAACTCAAAGAATATGTTTTATTATAGATTTTCCTCTTGTTTGCTTTCCTGCTATGCCTTCTTTAATAATTGTCTTTTCTAAACCTGCACATCTGTTTTCCAAACCAGCACATCTGTTTTCTAAACCTGCACATCTGTTTTCCAAACCTGCACATCGTTTTCTAAACCTGCACATCGTTTTCAAACCTGCACATCTGTTTTCTAAACCTGCACATCTGTTTTCCAAACCAGCACATCTGTTTTCTAAACCTGCACATCTGTTTTCCAAACCTGCACATCGGTTTTCTAAACCTGCACATCAGGTTTTCTAAACCTGCACATCTGTTTTCTAAACCTGCAATCTGTTTTCAAACTGCAGATCTGTTTTCCAAACCTGCAGATCTGTTTTCCAAACCAGCACATCGGTTTTCTAAACCTGCACATCTGTTTTCCAAACCTGCAGATCTGTTTTCCAAACCTGCACATCGGTCTTCCAAACCAGCATATCGGTTTTCTAAACCTGCACATCTGTTCTCAAACCTACTTTCCAAACCTGCAAACCTACTTTCCAAATCTATAAACCACGTTTCCAAATCTACAAACCACTTTTTCAACTACTTCAGAGAGTTTCTGTAACGTGAAGGTAAGATGTTAGCCTCTCGTTGCCAAGGTGCTAAGTTCGTTTCCCGAGTTGAACGATCGGAATATTTTTTCCAGTGAACTCCGATCTCAAAGTAGGTACGATGGAGTTCCTAGTCCTATCAGGATATAGATTGTCGTATGATAAAATGTAGATTTTGTGTTCAAGTTGTGCACGTAAAAAGATCCATAGGCAGTTTGAAATCAAAAAGAGTATGCTGCTTAGCAATTATAACATTAACATTTTTAAACAACGTTTTACCATATTTAAATTTCATCAGCGACCCTCACTGCGCTACAAAGTTTGTGCACTGCCACAGAGATCGTCTGCGTAAGACATAACCGGAGTAAAGCAAGGCTGTATTTTATCTCCGCTATTGTTTGGAGTGGCCATGACTGGGTGATGCGAATATGTTGCAGGGGCAAAACTAGCAACGATTGGGTAGAAAATAGTCAACTAGAAGACTTGGATTTTGCAGATGATCAAAGCACACATGAGTATTAACCGAAATACAAAGATAATGGTCCATTCAATCAATCAAACTATAATATCTCACTTTCTACAAACTTGTTATTATCACCAGGAATGTCTCTATGGCGAAGTGGTTTAGACGTTTATCTTGTGTTCTGAAGGCTGGGAGTTCAAATCTGCAGTCAAGAGTGGAAGTTTTTTTTATGAGCTCCGTAGGATTGTTGCTGGAGCTTGGAGTTCGTGTTTTGTGCAACACTCTCAGCAGGTGTTGATTCATTTCTGTTGATTGACGGAACCATAAGGATAAACCATGTGCAATGAAGTCAATAGTATGACTAATCTTGGAGGAATATATTGAGAAGCAACAACCACTTATACCAAATTTCATCGATTTTAAAAAAGCCGTTGATAGTCTATACATAATCTCCCTGTGGAATATTATGAGATGCTATGGAATACCAGACAAAATAATATACATTATCAAGAGCATCTATGATGGCTCGCAAAGCGCAGTCCTCACTTATAATGGACACAGCGACTGGCTTACGGTTAAAACCGGAGTAAAACAAGGCTGTATTTTATCTCCGCTATTGTTTGGAGTGGCCATGACTGGGTGATGCGAATATGTTAAAGTGGCAAACTGGCATCGATTGGGTAGAAAATAGTCAACTAGAAGACTTTGATTTTGCAGATGATGTTTCCTTGTTACGTAAAAACAACCACGATATGCAAAGAAAAACAGACAACTTGTCATCTATAGCATCAAAAGTTGGACTGCAGATAAGCTATGAAAAACAAATATAATGAAGACACCTATGGCAAGTAATGCAGATATCACACTGGAATCTAAAATGATAAAAATAACAGAGCAGTCCACCTATTTGGGTAGCAATTTTGATTGCACAGGAAATGTTAAAAACAAATTATGACAGGAATTGGCAAAGCAACATCAGCTTTTAAAAGTCTCAATAAAATATGGAACTGCAAGTTATATAGTATTAAAACTAAATAACGAATTTTCAATTCAAATGTTGTATCAATCCTAACATACGCCAGCGAGAGTTGGAAAATGACTAAAGATATAGAAAGCAAGTTGAATGTATTTGAAAATATATATCTGCAGAAAATAATGAATATAAAATATAACGAATTCAAGAAAAGTGATGAAATCAGAGAAATGTTAGGTCAACCACCAGTAACAACTGTTATAAGAAAGAGAAGATGGAGATATGTTCGATACACCTTGAGGAGAAATGATCAACGAATATCAAAGCAGTCATTGAAGTGGGATGCTGAGGATTCAAGAAAGAGAGGGCGACCTAAGGAGACCCTGAAATGAACTTTGCTGAGAGAGACCAGAAATATCGGTCTCAGTTCCATGGAGGAGATTGAGCGAGTTGACCAGGATAGAGCGGTATGGTGAAAATACTGCAGGCCCTATGTAACGTACAACGGTACGAGAGGAATTAGTATTATTTTTATTGATAAATGACCTCACGTCATAGCACTCCGGGTAGGCCCATAGGTACACAATCTCATCCTATAGATTTCGAAGATTATGCATACTGATAGTTCCTGTGGCTTGCTGGTGAAACACAGTTCTCTCTCTACCCCTCAAGCAACCAGCCCTACTTGACAACATCAACATCGTCAGTGTCAGTGAGATCGGAGACGGACGATAAAAGTAGGTCACGTGTTCAATTTGAGCACGTAAAAAACCATTGACAGTTCAGAATCGAGAAGAGCGGACTAGAAAGCCACTGCCCGGACAAAATCCATTATTCAAATATTCAAAGTAAAAATCCCACAAAATATCTACATCCTCTTCAAGATTACATCGGGGACCTTGTCTGTGCTACGGAGTTTGTGCACTGCAGCTGAGATCTTCCTGTGTAAGGAAGAGATCCGAGCACACATGGTTACTCACCGAAGTGCACTGATGATGATGATCCTATTAATAAATCAATCAATCAGTCAATCAATCAATGAGATAAAAGATTTCTATTCACTAAAGTAATGAGTCTACTTGTACTATGTTGTACTTTCAGGAGTAATTTTGACTGAAAGGGAGATACTACAAACGAAATTATTTTACAAATTATCAAAGTAAAATAAACTGTATTTTAAAAACTTAAACAGTATATAGAACTTCAAGTTATATAGTTTTAAAACTAAATTATAAATTTTTCATTCCTATTTTGTCTCAATCCTAACATATGTCAGCGAGATTTGGAAAATAACTAAAGATATAGAAAGTAAGTTCAACGAATTGAAAATAGATGTCTGCGAAAAATAATGAACTTAAAATGGGACGAATTTAAGAGAGTTGATGAAATCAGAGAAATGTCTGGTCAACTACTATCAACTATTATGAATGTCGTTTTATTCGCTATAAAGTCAGGAGTTATTAGAGCGTCAAATACGGCACATCTGACTGATTTTTGCTTTGAAAGCTTGTTTTTCTTTTTGCAAGTGTCCTTCTCCATTTAGGCCAGCCTTACTTCGACTCCAGAGGTACAACTTAATGTTATAAGAAATAGAAAATGGAGATATGTTGGGTATATTCTAAGAAGAAACGTTCAAAGAATTACAAAGCAGACATTGAAGTTTAAGGCGAATGATTCAAGAAAGAAAGGACGCTCTAGTGAAACCCTGAAACGAACTTTACTACGAGAGGCGATACATTTGGAAATCAGTTCGTTCCAAAAGATAGATTATTTGCACAGGATAGAGTGATATGGAAAAATTACTTCTTGTTCTATGTAACGTATAACAGTACGAGATGAATACAAAAGTGAGTTGTATTTGTACTATCGTATTGACAACTTTTAAATATGTTCCTGTTACTTACATTTGTCACGACGTATACATACTTTCATATAGCTATAATAATTCCTCTCGTACCGTTATATATAGGGCCTGTAAACAATTTCTCCATACCGCTCTTTCCTAGGCAACTCGATCAATCTCCGCCATGGAATTTAGACCGATATTTCTTGCCTCTCTCAGCAATTTTCGTTTGAGGGTCTCCTTAGGTCGTCTTCTCTTTCTTGAACCCTCTGCATTCCCATTCAGTGCCTGCTTTGATATTCTTTGATCATTTCTTCTCAAGGTACTCCCAACATATCTCCATCTTCTCCTTCTTATAACAGTTATTAATAGTGGTTGGCCAGACATTTATCCGATCTCATCACTTCTCCTGAATTCGTTTCAAATACACTTTCAAATACATTCTCTCTCTCTCTCTCTCTCTCTCTCTCTCGTGTTCTTTCTTTTTCCGCCATGTTTATCATTCTAATTGTGATATATGCACAGTCTTTGCCAAGAATGTAATTTTATGTCATATTGTTCAGCACCATTTGGAGCTCTAGTGCTTATCCTTCGGTGAAGTGTCCGATTTCAAGCAGAGTTTACTTTGTTTGCTCTTTGTTAGCATTTTGCTGTCCCCAGCCAACCTACAAGGCAGCAGGTTAAATACATTCAACTTACTTTCCATATCTTTAGTCATTTTCCAACTCTAGCTGGCATATGTTAAGATTGAAACACCATTGAAATTGAAATTCATAATTTAGTTACATATAACTATACTGGATCTCATATTATGTATATAACCTTTACACGATTTAATAATGAATAGAGTCACAGTCCTACACACTTTTCATTTTTGTCCCATACCAAATGTTGATATCATCCATCAAAATACTATCATATATCAACAATAGCACCTGAAGATTTGATTACCTAGATATTTTTAGAGTTCTCAAACGTTATTTTTGCTTCCATTGTCATAAGTTTCCTTTAAGTAAATATTTCGCAATTAAACTGTGCAGCTAATAATTATCTCGTGCGCAAGCCCGATTGCACGGAGCTGTAGTACCGTTATCTATTGTTTATTGTCTAAAAATATTCTTTTCATTAAAACTAAAATGCTATTATCGGATTTAGAAATTGGTTATGATGGATTGGATTTGTGCGTGCAATGCTGGTGGATAACGAGTCAAATGCATACTGTAATTGAATTGTTTTTATCTACTATCGCTGTTAGATTCCAGATTTTATTCTTAGCAGTTTATTCTGGATATAGTTTACTTATTTATGTGACAGTCAGTATTGATTGCATTAGAATATCATCAAGTTAGAAGTGTAAATATTTACTTACTTAATTAGAATATCATGCAATTAGAATTGTAAATCATTCTTTATTTAATTAGAATGTTGTATATTACGTCTAACATATGTTTTTTGTCATTCGTGAAGTATACTTCGAGTTTATTTTAAAGTGATTCTTTAAGCATGCAACAAACTCAAGCCTGCCCACCGTGTTCGCAGCGCGTTGGACGGCGGGTGACTAGCCCTTTGTGAATGCGGGTTCGATTCCGCTGGCTGGCAGAAAAGCCACAGGTTCTCCAGATTCATGGTGTTCGTGGCACCGAACCGAAGAGTTACGATGTCCATGGCACCGAGCCGAAGAGCTGAAAGCTCAGTGCTTCTGGATCGGAAAAAAGCATGCACCAATGAGTGTCAATGATTTCATCTTTGAAGTTTCTAGTGTCCGTAATGTATTCTTTTGTTGAAATTGAAATTGTCAAGATTTTTGCAATGGTAGGTCAAGTTATGAGTGGTGTATTCGGAATGCGCTATTTTATTATTATTTATATGTACAAAGAAAATAGCAAATAGATATATCCTACAAGAATACAGAATTAAAGACAGTTAATTAGTGAGAATAAAAACAAACTGATCTCAAGATGAAGGATTGACATCATTAAAGATAATAATAATCTCTCCATCTCTTCTTTCTTATAACAGATGTTACTAGTGGTTGACTAGACATTTCTCCTCAAGGTGTGCCCAACATATCTCCATCTAATCTTTCTTATAACAGTTGTCACTAGTGGTTGACTAGACATTTCTCCATCTAATCTTTCTTATAACAGTTGTCACTAGTGGTTGACTAGACATTTCTCCCTCTAATCTTTCTTATAACAGTTGTCACTAGTGGTTGACTTGACATTTCAGTCTTTCTCATAACAGTTGTCACTAGTGGTTGACTAGACATTTCTCCTCAAAGAGTGCCCAACATATCTCCATCTAATCTTTTTATAACAGTTGTCACTAGTGGTTGACCAGACATTTCTCTAATTTCATCACTTCTGAATTCGTTCCATTTTATATTCATTATTTTTTGCAGTCGTCTATTTTCAAATGCATTCAACTTGCTTTCTATATCTTTAGTCATTTTCCAACTCTCGCTAGCATATGTTAGGATTGATACAACATTTGAATTGAAAATTCGTTATTTAGTTTTAATACTCTATAACTTGCAGTTCCATATTTTATTTAGTCTTTTAAAAGCTGATTTTTCTGTGCCAATTCGAATCATAATTTCTTTTTAACATTTCCTGTGCAATCAAAATTGCTACCTAAATAGGTGAACTTCTCTGTTATTTTTTGTCATTTTAAATTCCAGTGTGATATCTGCATTACTTGCCACAGATATCTTTATTAATTTTTTTTTTCATAGCTTATCTGCAGTCTAACATTTGATGCTATAGATGACATGTTGACATGTCTGTTTTTTTCTTTGCATATCGTGGTTGTTTTTATGTAACAAGGTAACATCATCTGCAAAATCAAAGTCTTCTAGTAAACTATTTTCTCCCAATCGATGCAAGTTTCACTCCTACTACATTTTGCATCACCCAGTCAATGGTCAAAACAATAGCGGAGATAGAATACAGCCTTGCTTTACTCCAATGTCAACCATAACCGGACACTGTAGACTCAACAAACACTGATATAGACTAGAAATAAGTCAAACAGCTCTCTGCCAGTGTCAGCAGGCGGAGTAGACACCGGAAAATGTTCTGCAAAACTGTCCTCTACTAGGTAAGCTGAGAAGCAACATGTGGCCTCACCCAGTCGATCTAAAAACTAAACTTTAGGGAAACATGACAGATCTGAAGCTGACTTCCCAGTTTGTGGTCGACAGTAAATTAAGCGCATGACCAGAGATCGTTGAAAAAGAATATAGCTAAATCCAACAAAAATACTAATAGAGTACATTACGTAAAAGTTTGTTGATCTCGATGAAATATCACACAAGGAAATATATTCACCCGTTTCTGAATAACCTCAATGTTACATTTTGAGAGCTCATCATCAAGGTGCGTATCCTTTATAGGACTTTGCTCTCTTTGCAGCACATCTGAAATTCACCCTATCTCTTGCCAGTTCACCCACTTCGTCGATAGAGAGCTTGAGATTTTGAGAGCTAGGATGCTGTAATTACTGTTTGCGCTGTGGTTTAAATTTCTATGATCGATTTAATCTACAAAATAGTGTTCATTTTCCCGCCTAGAATCTACATTCATAAGAGATGAAAATTCAACATGGATGTACTTCAGTTAAGTCTTTAATAATAGCAAGTTTTTTTCTGTCTCATCTTTGACTGTGTCCATCTCGACTTTCTGGTGTATTTCTCTTTCTCATTATCCATTTATATACCAATTATTTTAACCTCGTACATGACATATTGAAATCATTACATTTATTTTCTCGCTTTGTTTACTTACACGTTGTGAAGTGTTGGAGTAGTCATGTAATTAGATCGCTTGTTTCAGAATAAACACACACAAAACTAAGTTAACTTCCCATTAAACCAAAAGGATGATTAAATCATTCACAAAGTCGTCAATACTAACATAGACGGAAAAAATATGAACAGATTCGAAAAGTTATCATTCTGCGCAACATAACAGGGAACACTCGACTTTTCAGACACATTTATAAAAAAAGATCGAGATTGGCAAGTCAGTTATGTACATATGTGAACAGACACTCCAGACTGCAAAGCATATACTTCAAGACTGCCACAAAAATGAGATACTGAGGCAACTCACTGGTCTCGCGGAACAACATTGGGAAGAAAATTACACTGAGAAATCTGTGTGAGTTACAAAATACAGTGATTTCTTGATTGATTGTTTGATTGGTTGATTGATATGACCATCATCATTGTACTTCGATGAATAACCATGCATGCTCCGATCTCTATCTTACACAGGAAGATCTCATCGGCAGTGCACAAACGCCGTACCACCGGCGAGGGTTCCGATGGAATTTAAATGGTAAACATATGTGCAGGAATTTTATTTTAAAAATCTTTCTTATTAATTTTTGCTCGGGCAGCGGTATTTCAGCCTGCTCATCTCGATTTTTGAACTGCAAAGGGTTCTTTTACGTTCTCAACTGAAACACATGATCTATATTGTATCGTCCATCTCCTATAGAACTAGGAACTAGATCTCTTCTATCACTGAAATGAAGGGACATTTATACACGATACAACATTGAATATATAGACAATATTTCAAGTAAACAGAAGGAAGACTGAAGAAAAGAAGGACTTTCCATTACAGTATACTACAGTTGATATAGTCGTTTTACAGAAGAATGCTGACAATTCCATAGACAGCAAATGAAAGCAAATGATGAGGTTTTAAATCAGGTATGCACACAAAGAAACCTTATGAAACGAATAAGAATCAGACAATCAAGGTTCTTTGGGTATATAATACGAAGAGAAAATTTAGAACATTCGGTGACAACAGGTAAAATTATGTGAAGGAGAGATCGTGGAAGACTGAGGGAGATGTTGGATGGTCTGACATTCTGATTCGATAAAAGATCGACATCAGAACTGATTAACTGCGCGGAGAGAGAGTTGTGGAGAGACATGATCGCTTACGCCGGCAGGCATGGCACTTGTTTAATTGATTGCCAGTCAATATAACTGAAATATGTAACTCTGACTGGCTGAGGTAGTCATGCAAAGTTATCGAAAAATGAAATTGGTTATTTAATCTTCGTATGTCAAGACTTCCTACTGTGATGAATTCAATTATTTACTGGAAATAAACTTGTATACAAAACTTGACGATCTATTCCTTTCTGTGCACTTTCTGATATTACAAACTATTTCAACATTCTTCTACTATTCTTCTACTGCCTTCCTACCTACCTGCCTACTTACCTACCTGCCTGCCTGCCTGTCTGTCTACCTACCTGTCTGTCTATTTATTTATCTGTCTATTTATCCATCTATCTATCCGCATCCGTCCAACTGTCAATCCATCCAACCGTATTATCTTATTTAATCGTATCTTATCTTCTTATCTTAACATCTTATCTTCTTATCTTATCGTATTATCTTATCTTCTTATCTTATATTCGCATCTTATATTCGCATCTTATATTCTTATCGTATCGTATCTTTTTATCTTATTTTAACTTTTTTTTCATCATATCTCAACTTATCTGATCTTCCTGTCCCATCGCATCTTCTTATCTTCCCTTATCTTATCTCATCGTATCTTATCTTCTTATTGTATCTTCTTGCCTTATCTTATTGTCGTATCTTCTTATCTCATCTTATCTCCGTTTATCTTATCTGTTATCATATTTTATTTTCTTATTTTATCTTATCTAATTTTATCCTATTCTGTCATACCCATCCATACATACATTCACCGCCATCTTTCTGGCTGTCTGTCTGTCTACCTTCCTGCCAGCCTGTCTGCTTGCCTGTCTGTCTATCCATCCATCTGTCTGTCCGAGTGTTTGTCTCTAGCAAACTAATCCAGTCTCGACAGCAACTATCTAATTCCAACTTATTTTTTTTCTGCTCTTATTCTTTCATTATGATTCCCACGCTACATTTAATCTCACTCAAACTTGACTATTTGACAATCTGTGATTAGTTTCTGCCTTAAGTGGTTTTCTATATGCTCGTGTGTTTACTCATGCACACATTTTATGTTGATTTATGCGTAGTTAATGCAGCGCTGATCAGGACCGTTCACTGAAATGTTCATTTTATGTTATGCTTGTTGCATTGTAATCATATTCTTCGTCGTTATTTTCTTCTTCTTTTTCATCTATGTACACTAGTAGATCTCTTTTTCATCTGTGTACACTAGTAGATCTCTTTTTCATCTGTGTACACGCGTAGATCTCTTTCCATGTGTGTACACTCATAGCTCTCTTTTCTATATTTGTACACTCGTAGATCTATTTCCATGTGTGTACACTCATAGCTCTCTTTTCTATATTTGTACACTCGTAGATCTCTTTTCCATGTGCGTACACTCTCTCTTTTCTATCTATGTACACTAGTTGAAATCTTTTCCATCTGTGTACACTCGTAGATCTCTTTTCCATCTGTGTACACGCATAGATCTCTTTTCCATCTGTGTACACGCATAGATTTCTTTTCCATCTGTGTACACTTGTAGATCTCTTTTCCATCTGTGTACACTTGTAGATCTTTTTTCCATCTGTGTACACTTGTAGATCTCTTTTTCATGTGTGTACACTCGTAGATCTATTTTTCATCTGTGTACACTTGTTGATATCTTTTCCATGTGTGTATACTCGTAGATCTATTTTTCATCTGTGTACACTTGCAGATCTCTTTTCTATCTGTGTACACTTGTGTACACTCGTAGATCTCTTTTCCATCTGTGTACACTCGTAGATCTCTTTTCCATCTGTGTACACTCGTAGATCTCTTGTCCATCTGTGTACACTCGTAGATCTCTTTTCTATCTGTGTACACTCGTAGATCTCAAATAAAATATGCTGAAATAAAGCAATGTTTAGTCAGACAAATTTAGTGTCTCAAAAGAATTCAACACAGAATAACAACAGAGACAGGCATATCATATTTTGGATCTTGTTCATATTTTGTTGATGATCATCATCAAATAGCTTGTTCTGAGCAGAACTTTGTCACTCTAAACGTTCTTAGGAATAGCTATCTCTCATAGACCAGATAGCCCGCCTCTGCAGCCGGCATGCTCAAATCATCAGTTACATCCTGAATCCTTCTTCTCATTGGTCTTCCTCTTCACCTCTTTTCTGGGATGCCTCCTTCCATGTCTTCTCCAGCCCGTTGTGTCTGTTTTCTATGTCCAAAATACTTCAATTTTCTACCTCATATTTGTAGCATCTGCCAGTTTCCTATGATTTTGAGTTCTTCCTGGATATATATATAAATATTTGTTCTCTTCCCTGTCCATGATAGAACTCTTCTGTAACACTTATATTCAAAAACACATCTTTTTCACTGCCTTTTAAAATGTCCATGCTTCACACCATACGTTGCCACTGGAAATATGTATGCTATTAGTATTCTCAGCTTTGTTTTCATGTCAGCCCCATTTCATTCTGTTTTTAGTTGTTTAATTTTTTTTTTTTTTAAAGTCATATTTTTTCTTATTCTACTTGTACAACGTATAATTCCAAACTAATTAAATCTCGCTCTATTGTTCCCATTGTATGTATCGGACGCAGAATACTCAAACGTCTACTCCAGTGTCCTCATCCAAAAGTAGGTAGCCTCTAGATCGAAGAACTTCCGACTTATTCATCCTAAACTCTGCAACAATCGATGCTTTTGATGCAAGCATGTCCGCTCTATTGTTGCTACGAACACCCGCATGAGCAGGACAGTAGATCCACATGAATCTCTGGAGGTTGGAAACCTTTATAGACGACTCCCATTCATACTACAACCTGCCATTCTAGATTTTTCGAAGCATCGACCGAGAGTCAGAAATAACGGCGAACCAGAGAGACAATAAAGGGCAGCAGTAACGGCCTCAACCTCTATCCTCATACTGGAAGTAGTTGTCCTGTTTGCTCCGTTTCGCTCTGCAATAGTCCTACCATGCGTCCTAACCAAGAAACCCCAGCCTGACTACTCACCACGCCTCACAGACCCATCGGTATAAACAACATCGTCATCGCTTGTATTATTTTCTATCAGCTGCTTAATGCGAGTCAAGCCTTCATGTTACCCTAGTCTCTACATTCTCTTCCAAGAGTAATTATAAGGATACGATAGTTGGCGATGCTAACATATATTGGGATCCATTCTTCCCCTTTTGGTAGGGTCACAACCGTGGTCACCTGACCAATTGTTCTCTCTGCCTGGGCCATCCGCGACATACCACGCTTGATTCTGGTGTCCTTAATAGTCTTGTGCAGTGGATGTCTCTTATCCACAGTAACTCACATATATGGTGTTTAGAAAGCTGAATATCAGAGAAAGCGACTGGTTGAAGGTAGAACAGGGGGAGATGAAGATACAATTATGAAGAAAATATCAAGAATTTGACTGACATGCAACAGCCTGTCATAGTGTACTATCAGAGCAAAGAACATAATTTACTGAAAATCCATCACTGCCAAACTTCGATGTGGGAACGATCTCGCCCAAGATAGATAGTGACGTTTGATTGTCATACTTTCAGTAAATCGGGTGTTTATCGTCACATTATAACTTTTATGTCATGAGTTTAGTGACTTCATTTGTGTGTGTATAGTATTGGAATCTGATTTCATAATCAAAAATGAAACTTGATTGACCTGCAAACAATAACCTGTACAGTAGATTGCTTTCTAAACTTTGTCATTTATATGTTCACTTTCTTTCAATGTAAATTGTGGCATATTCTTTACATGACTTAGTCGTCAACACCCAGCAACAGAGTCGTCAATTTCTAGACACCGCTTATACGTTCAGTAGTTTTCCATTGCTTTCGAAACAGTGTGGTCTATTTTTACCGTTCGTAAAGTTCCACCGACACGAATTTGCTTCCAAACTTCATGTCTCGGATTTTGAACCAGATACCCTTTGGTTGTGAGCTCACTACCACTTAAACTACTGACGCCCACTCATTTTCTTTATTATGTTCATTTTGTTGCTACGCTAACCATGTGTATACAAAATCAAAGTAATAATAGAACACAGTTTTACTGAGAACATAATCGTATGAAAGCATTGCATGAGTTCATTTGCCGTTCTTACCACATCGCTTCGATGCTATTACAGGTATTTTGTAATGTCTAATAATTATACCTGAACTTTGTAATTTATAAACATTAACCACAGTTTGTTGAGGTCAACTCCATCAAATGCCTTCTCGTGATCTGTACATGTGATGTAAATTATTTGTTGTATTTGATTGCTATTCTGATGTAATTGTTGTAATTGGTTGGCATCAACAAATTTACAACATTCTTCTCTATTATTGGCCGTCCTCTGTATGATTCTTCTCTATTCTTGGACATCCTCTGTATTATTTTTCTCTATTCTTGGACATCCTCTGTATTCTTCTTCTCTATTCTTGGACATCCTCTGTATTATTCTTCTCTATTCTTGGACATCCTCTGTATTATTCTTCTCTATTATTGGACATCCTCAGTATTATTCTTCTCTATTATTGGCCATCCTCTGTATTCTTCTTCTCTATTCTTGGCCATCCTCTGTATTCTTCTTCTCTATTATTGGCCATCCTCAGTATTATTCTTCTCTATTATTGGACATCCTCAGTATTATTTTTCTCTATTCTTGGTCGTCCTCTGTATTATTCTTCTCTATTCTTGGTCGTCCTCTGTATTATTCTTCTCTATTCTTGGTCGTCCTCTCTATTATTCTTCTCTATTCTTGGCCATCCTCTGTATTATTCTTCTCTATTCTTGGCCATCCTCTGTATTATTCTTCTCTATTATTGGCCGTCCTCTGTATTATTCTTCTCTATTCTTGGTCATCCTCTGTATTATTCTTCTCTATTCTTGGCCATCCTCTGTATTATTTTTCTCTATTCTTGGACATCCTCTGTATTATTCTTCTCTATTCTTGGTCGTCCTCTGTATTATTCTTCTCTATTCTTGGTCGTCCTCTGTATTATTTTTCTCTATTCTTGGTCATCCTCTGTATTATTCTTCTCTATTCTTGGACATCCTCTGTATTATTATTCTCTATTCTTGGACATCCTCCGTATTATTCTTCTCTATTCTTGGTCGTCCTCTGTATTATTCTTCTCTATTCTTGGACATCCTCTGTATTATTATTCTCTATTCTTGGTCATCCTCTGTATTATTCTTCTCTATTCTTGGTCATCCTCTGTATTATTCTTCTCTATTCTTGGACATCCTCTGTATTATTCTTCTCTATTCTTGGTCGTCCTCTGTATTATTCTTTTCTATTCTTGGTCATCCTCTGTATTATTCTTCTCTATTCTTGGACATCCTCTGTATTATTTTTCTCTATTCTTGGTCGTCCTCTGTATTCTTCTTCTCTATTCTTGGTCGTCCTCTGTATTATTCTTCTCTATTCTTGGTCGTCCTCTGTATTATTCTTCTCTATTCTTGGTCATCCTCGGTATTATTCTTCTCTATTCTTGGTCATCCTCTGTATTATTCTTCTCTATTCTTGGACGTCCTCTGTATTATTCTTCTCTATTCTTGGACATCCTCTGTATTATTCTTCTCTATTCTTGGTCATCCTCTGTATTATTCTTCTCTATTCTTGGTCGTCCTCTGTATTATTTTTCTCTATTCTTGGTAGTCCTCTGTATTATTTTTCTCTATTCTTGGACATCCTCTGTATTATTCTTCTCTATTCTTGGACGTCCTCTGTATTATTCTTCTCTATTCTTGGACATCCTCTGTATTATTCTTCTCTATTCTTGGACATCCTCTGTATTATTCTTCTCTATTCTTGGTCATCCTCTGTATTATTCTTCTCTATTATTGGTCATCCTCTGTATTATTCTTCTCTATTCTTGGTCATCCTCTGTATTATTCTTCTCTATTCTTGGTCATCCTCTGTATTATTCTTCTCTATTCTTGGTCATCCTCTGTATTATTCTTCTCTATTCTTGGTCATCCTCTGTATTATTCTTCTCTATTCTTGGCCGTCCTCTGTATTATTTTTCTCTATTATTGGTCGTCCTCTGTATTATTTTTCTCTATTCTTGGTCATCCTCTGTATTCTTCTTCTCTATTCTTGGACATCCTCTGTATTATTTTTCTCTATTCTTGGTCATCCTCTGTATTATTTTTCTCTATTCTTGGTCGTCCTCTGTATTATTTTTCTCTATTCTTGGACATCCTCTGTATTATTCTTCTCTATTCTTGGTCGTCCTCTGTATTATTTTTCTCTATTCTTGGTCGTCCTCTGTATTATTCTTCTCTATTCTTGGTCGTCCTCTGTATTATTCTTCTCTATTCTTGGTCGTCCTCTGTATTATTCTTCTCTATTCTTGGCCATCCTCTGTATTATTTTTCTCTATTCTTGGTCGTCCTCTGTATTATTATTCTCTATTCTTGGCCATCCTCTGTATTATTTTTCTCTATTCTTGGTCGTCCTCTGTATTATTTTTCTCTATTCTTGGACATCCTCTGTATTATTCTTCTCTATTCTTGGTCGTCCTCTGTATTATTCTTCTCTATTCTTGGCCATCCTCTGTATTATTTTTCTCTATTCTTGGTCGTCCTCTGTATTATTCTTCTCTATTCTTGGCCATCCTCTGTATTATTTTTCTCTATTCTTGGTCGTCCTCTGTATTATTTTTCTCTATTCTTGGACATCCTCTGTATTATTCTTCTCTATTCTTGGTCGTCCTCTGTATTATTTTTCTCTATTCTTGGTCGTCCTCTGTATTATTTTTCTCTATTCTTGGCCATCCTCTGTATTATTTTTCTCTATTCTTGGTCGTCCTCTGTATTATTCTTCTCTATTCTTGGCCATCCTCTGTATTATTTTTCTCTATTCTTGGTCGTCCTCTGTATTATTTTTCTCTATTCTTGGACATCCTCTGTATTATTCTTCTCTATTCTTGGTCGTCCTCTGTATTATTTTTCTCTATTCTTGGTCGTCCTCTGTATTATTTTTCTCTATTCTTGGTCGTCCTCTGTATTGTTTTCAATGGCGGCTCGTGATCATTTTTGTTGGTGGGTCAGACATAAATTTTCGGAAAAATCATGGTTTCTGTTAGGATATATTTTAATGTATCAAATAACAAATACACGTTACACCTTATTTTTGGTGGGGCCCGGCTCCATTGGCCCTTAATGATGAGCCGCCACTATTTGTTTTCCAGCTGTGATTCATTTTTTATCAATGATAGAAGAAAACTAGTCCCGACAGAGATGAAGTGTCTACGTAGAATGATGGGGGTAACAAGAAGAGACCTGTTGAGAAATGAAGACATCAGGAAAAAAGTGGGTACAACATCAGTACTAGACTTCATCAAGAAACAACAAATTAAATAGTTCGGCCACATAAGCAGATTACCAACAGACAGTGCACCATGGGTACAAAGCAAAAGACCGGCCACGCGAAAGATGGATATCAGAGATAACAGAGGCGACGAAAGACACTATCTACGATGCGCACACAAGGGCCCGTTTTAGAAATCTCTTCTTGACCTGATGCTGTGAGGCAATACAGGATAGGAGAAAAGAAAGAAAAGATGAATCATTTCTTTCAGTTCTTGTTCTACTATTCTCCTAAGTTTCGTTTTGGGTCTTCCACGTTTCAGTTACTCTCTGATGTCCATTTCAGTGCAATTTTCGTGACAGGGTTAGTTATCCATGCGTATCACATGTCCGTTCCATCTCCAACGTCTTTTTGGATAATGGGCTCATATTCTCTTGTTGACACTGTGCACGCAGTTCTTGGTTAGAGATAATATTTATGCGTAAGATCTTTCGCAGTTATGTTTTATTTTAAAATAAAAGTTTGGACATATCTTGTTCTGTCATTCTCCAGAATTCTGATCCGTATAGTAAAGTTGTTGTTTTTTTGCAGAAGTGTTTCTTCATGAATTACTTTTGAAACAAAAAATATTTTTATCGTCTTCTGAATTCTGCTTCTTATATTTTCCTTTTTGTGTAATGTTTCTTTGTTATTTCCTTATATTAAGTTCCAGACCACAAAAAAAATGACTTGTTATGTGCTATATAGTGTATCCATTCTGATTGGTTGTCTGCTTTCTTGTATATTTTCTTTTAGTATCACGTTGAATATGTCTGTACATTTTTATTTTAGTATCACGTTGAATATGTCTGTACATTTTTATTTTAGTATCACGTTGAATATGTCTGTACATTTTTATTTTAGTATCACGTTGAATATGTCTGTACATTTTTATTTTAGTATCACGTTGAATATGTCTGTACATTTTTATTTTAGTATCACGTTGAATAGGTCTGTACATTTTTATTTTAGTATCACGTTGAATATGTCTGTACATTTTTATTTTAGTATCACGTTGAATATGTCTGTACATTTTTATTTTAGTATCACGTTGAATATGTCTGTACATTTTTATTTTAGTATCACGTTGAATATGTCTGTACATTTTTATTTTAGTATCACGTTGAATATGTCTGTACATTTTTATTTTAGTATCACGTTGAATATGTCTGTACATTTTTATTTTAGTATCACGTTGAATATGTCTGTACATTTTTATTTTAGTATCACGTTGAATATGTCTGTACATTTTTATTTTAGTATCACGTTGAATATGTCTGTACATTTTTATTTTAGTATCACGTTGAATATGTCTGTACATTTTTATTTTAGTATCACGTTGAATATGTCTGTACATTTTTATTTTAGTATCACGTTGAATATGTCTGTACATTTTTATTTTAGTATCACGTTGAATATGTCTGTACATTTTTATTTTAGTATCACGTTGAATATGTCTGTACATTTTTATTTTAGTATCACGTTGAATATGTCTGTACATTTTTATTTTAGTATCACGTTGAATATGTCTGTACATTTTTATTTTAGTATCACGTTGAATATGTCTGTACATTTTTATTTTAGTATCACATTGAATATGTCTGTACATTTTTATTTTAGTATCACGTTGAATATGTCTGTACATTTTTATTTTAGTATCACGTTGAATAGGTCTGTACATTTTAACTTGAAAATAACGAATATTTCCGGAGAGGGGTTATGTTGAAGGGAGTGTCTATATATTCAAGTTAAGAAGATGTTCTCTCTCTCTTTCTCTCTCTCTTTCTCTCTCTCTCTCTCTCTCTCTCTCGTGTTCTTTTTGGCCATTTTGATTATTCTTATTGTGATATATAAGCAACATTTGCCAAGAACGTTTGTTTTACTTCACAATTTTCAGTACCATTTGGCCTCTGGTGCTTGTCCTTCGGCGATGTGTCCGATTTCAACCAGCGTTCAATGGGTCCGCTCTCCGTCAGCATTTGGCTGTCCCCAGCCAACCTACAAGACAGCAGGTTGGATGATGTTATAATAATTATGCAACTAATTATCTGTATGTTGCACACACACAAAAACCGTGAGAACTTTAAATTCTGGAATTATAAATATTAAACAGTGTTTTTCCGGCAGAAATATGTAGGTCAACGTAATAAAGTTAAAACTAACATGAAAATAAAACCTAAAAAATTCAATCAAATTGTTAACGGCAGAAGAAGGAAAAATAATTTATTAAAGTTAAAAAATACAAGAAAGTTTGCAAATGAGAAATAAAAAATGAGCTGATTAACATTAAAATCTACACAGAATGTATGTACTAATCAGGTATTGCTTATCAATACTTGCTCAATAACTGTTTTCTTACGTTAGAACGCAAACTATGTGAGAATGTACTTCTATCTAAGACGAAAAAAAATGTTTTCTCTTTTGTTGCTTTACATAAAAGTACATTTGATAGTGTCGTCGACGAGTCTAACAAGACTATGCTATTTTTGACAGTAAATTCTAGTCACGAAATAGTGATGATGCTACTAAATTTATTTTCTGATCAGTCTGTTTTGTCCTGATCACGTAACATCTTTCTCATTTAGAACAAGGATACAGTCAGACTAATGTTTTCTCTCATTAGCATAATCTGAGTACAACCTCTGAGATGTTTTATTATATCTGTGGAGTAGTGATCCTAGTGTGTTGCTGGAGATTTCGTTGGTTGCTTGTAAGGATATCCTTTTTATTTTGTTTGCACACTATGAATATTCAGGCCTAGTAGTAACCGTCTAACAAGGCGACGATCTGATTTTTCCGTGAACGCAAGCTTTCCTTATCATTAGAGCTCGCCCGCCTGCCCAGGATGTTCGTAGGGCGTTGGACGACGGGTGATAAGTCACCAGTGAGTGCGGTTCAATTCCGTGGGCTGGCAGAAAAGTCACAGGTTGTCCAGATTTACGGTGTTCATGGCACTGAACCGAAGGGTTACGATGTCCATGGCACCGAGCCGAAGAGTTGAAAGCTCATGTGCTTCTGGATCATTAAAAAAAAAACAAATCACGAGAGTTCCATGCCTTTCAGACAAGCATTACTCCGACTTGTAATTCTATAATTCTGATCCTCAAGTAAATGATCAGGGTGTCTTGTAGTCCTACCGCTATCTTGTGCATACACTACATTTGTATGGGGATTAACTTCGTTAATGACTACTCAAAGATCGCTTTTAAACGACGTCTTCAAATATGGAAGTCTCTGTGGCTAAGTGGTTAAGCGTTTGCCTTGTTTTCCGCAAGTCATAGGCTCGGATTCGGTCCCCGCCGTTCTGTTCACGACTGCATTTTTGTCCAGAGATACCTAGAATTTGTACTTTGTGCAATACTGTAGGAAGGTGGCGGGCTATTTATACAGAGAGGGACCGAGCTATATGGAGTAAAACCCGGTGTAATGAAGTCATTCCTTCGGCGTTAGACCTTTTACGGCTTTAGACGTCTTAGATGAAAAATAGCGTTGATTATCTCTGCTGTAGGCTACATGATAGTGTTTGATATGTAAACATAATACAGTATACATGGTGATGATTAACAAGGATTTTGTAGATTATATGTGCACAATGCATTATACTATGGTAACGAATCATTGACACTGCAGGTACAACTGGAGAACATAATTATATCATGCATACAGGGTGTGTTCATGATAAAAGTAGCCCAACTGACAAATCAAAAGTTACCAGTTACGAATTGCGTTTAGTATATTTACTATTTAAACCGGTTCCAACTAGCTCGTCTAGGTTACCTTCGTTTATCGTTCGTTCCCGAACCATATACAATTACACACTTGACTTACATAAAGACTTCTGATTTGTCCTTGGACTTACATCCTACGTCATAATTGACTTTGTAATGTTTCATAAAATAGATATATAGATCTATACAGATTAATTTAATCTAAAACTACTCTGTACAATGGAATTGAGTCTTGTAATATAAAAGAAGAAGGGATAAGATCATCAGAAAAACTCAAAATCCGAAGAAACTACTGTTGTTGGGCTACAGCAATAAGAAAGGAATTGAGGTATCGTGTCATATAATAAAAGAAAGAACAGAAGACCATCATGGAATGAGGCATACCGGAAAAGAGAAGAAGAGGAAGACCACGCAGAAGATGGATTCAGGATGTAACTAATGGTTTGCAGAGGCAGGACATCTGGCCTATGAGAGAAAGAAATTCCGGAGGACTGTTGGGGTGGCAAAGTTTGCTCAGGACAAGCTATTTGATGATGTTGAAAGTATGTTTAGAATCGTCTGGAGTGACAGAGCACCAAACAACTAATTGTTAGACTCTGTTAGGATTTTCAGAATTGCTATTACTCTTCACTATCATTACCAAAGAAATATGTATCATATGGATCTTGTTTCCTTTACTTGTCGATCCAACTTACAAGTACCTCTGAAGTCGCGCCTGAATAACGAGAACAATGGTGATAATGAAAGCAAGCCTTCACGTTAAAATTAGTCAAATGCTGCATATTAGACGCCACTTCTAAGTCTGATTAAATAGCGGGAACACACATAAAATATATGTCCAGTGAAGAACCCGGGATTAGATTGCTGTCAGATTGTGCTACGAAGCTAGTTATATTTGTACTACTTTCAGTCTGATTTCCTCATAGATCGCAACCTCGCTGCCTCCCCTCCACCCCCACCGCCACCGCCGTTAGTGCCCATATATTAAGTCTGCATTGAAATAACCTTTCTATTGTTTTATTTGTAAATATTATCGCCTTTTTTGCGAGAGCTCCAAGGAGCAAAGAATAGTAACACTTCGTTCTACAAGGCATGTCGTAAGAGGCGACTGATGTAGGACCTAGGGAAGTTACCCTAGTAAATAAAAATCGTCGAAAAAAATCGTATCTGCTGGCCTACTTGTAGGCGCTTATCTAGCACAACGTACAATTGCTTTTAGGCTCAGATCACATACAGATCACAAATAGTGGTTTAACAAGTGGTCGATATTGATCGGTCGAAGAAGATTTGTAAATATAACTATTGTTGGTTTTAATCATTACAATAGATGTTGTTTATATTTCTGCCCCCCTTTCTCCCCTTTCTCACTCGTATACACCCCACCCCACCCTTCTCATCCTTCCTGCCCATTATTGTCAAATCAATATTTTCTACTTCGTTTATCAACCTTTCAAAGTAGTTCTTATATTTCTTGCAAACATTCATCTCTCATTACTGTTCCATTGTCATGTCAGACATTGTTTATTATTCTTCCCGTGATATTTACAACTTCTTCTTCATAATTACAACTTTTCTAGATGTCTAACGAGAAGGCTGACACAACACATCGTTGCCAAATTACTTTTGTTTAACACTTTGTGATAATTATCATTCGCTATTATTGTTGCTAATAGTTCCCAAAATAGATTACTAATTATCGTGAAGTCTTTTATGTCTTAAATCTATTTTGTTTTTTAGATATTCCATTAGCTTTACATTGATGAACTTTGTGTTGTCTTGTAAATAAATTCAGGGCACGTATCGTCATTGACTAATTTTCTAAGATTATTATTCAGTGCAAAGTTGATTGTGGAAGGAAGAAGGACACGTAAAATTATGGATTGATAACATCAAGAGCTGGTCGGAGCACGACCTCGTCACACTTGGTCGAACAGTTATGGACAGAAAACTAAGGCAGGTTTATTTTGTCTGTCTATTCCCAGGTAGAAGATGGAGTTGGATGTCCACTCTTGTCGTTAAGCGTAGGGATGGGAGCTTTATTTTGCGTTCTAGGGCCAGATGAGTAGCCCTTGTTGCGTTATATCCGTGTTTATGTAATGTGGTCTTGATATTGTCCATCCATCTTTTTCTTGGTCTTCCTTATCTCTAGTACACGATCTCTTTTTATTGTATGTGTTATTGGTGGTTGGTTGTATTTCATTCTCATTAAATGTCCAAACCACTGCATTTGTTGTCGTTCGATGTATAAGGTTGGTTGTGGGTATTAATGTCTCCACCGTGACATTCCTAGAACCCAATCGGGATATGAATAATATTGTATTATTATATAAGCGTTAATGAATTATTCGAGTTTCTTTCGACTGTAACGACTCTCTGGTTGATCCAGCTTTAATTTTGTACCAGAGAGACATTGGAAATTAAAGGTGATCGGACTTGGTAATGTCTACATCATATACTATGTGATGTAAGTTACAAAAATACAGGGCCTAACACGTTTTTCACAAATATGCCTCAAGATATGAAAACGGGTTTCCATTGTTGATATATATATATATTATAATAATAATTTCTCTCGTACCGTTATACGTTACATAGGGCCTGCAAGCAATTTCTCCATACCGCTCTGTCCTGGGCAACTCGCTCAATCTCCTCCATGGAACTGAGACCGATATTTCTTGCCTCTCTCAGCAAAGTTTTTTCAGGGTCTCCCTAAATCGTCCTCTCTTTGTTGAACCCTTTGCATCCTCAACCACTAGAAACAACTGTTATAAGAAGGAGAAGATGGAGATATGTTAAGCATACCTTGAGAATAAATGATCAAAGAATATTAAAGCAGACATTGAAGTGGGATGCAAAGGGTTCAAGAAAGGGGACTTAAGGAGACCCTGAAACGAACTTTGCTGAGAGAGGCAAGAAATAGTCTCAGTTCCATGTAGGAGATTGAGCGAGTTGCCCAGGATAGAGCGGTATGGAGAAATTTCTTGCAAGCTCTATGTAACGTATAACGGTACGAGAGGAATTATTATTATTATTACTGTAGTATTTTTTCATTTATTTCCTTCATCTCATCTCCAGTTCTTGTTAACTGTCAATCTAGATACACAAAAACTGTTCACTTTTTCTAAAAAATTTTTATCCATTATTTAAAAAATATCCTTTGTCATGTTTGTTTGATCATCTGTTAGTGTTTTTATGTTTGTAACATTGAGATATAGATTATTGTTTTTCACTTTTCTCTAGCACTAAAAGGTGAAGACTAAAATATTTCAATAAAATATGACGACACTGATAAAATAGATTGTATCGATAAAAAGTGAAGAATGAAAGAAAACAAATCACTTTGATGTTATTGTGTTCTGAGATGGATAAAACGTTTTGAAAATGGAGAGATATGTGAACAAAAGATAAAGAACCATTAATCATGGACATTTGCACAAATATAACACATAATATTGAGACATAATAAGTTTACGTATTCCATCATTCTGACCGAATTAGATCACATTAGTGCGGGTTTTTTAATATATGTAAATATAAGGTAGTGTCATATTGAAGTGTCTTTCGGTTCACCTGCCTGGAAGCATTCATTTCTTTTTTGTTTGGAATAATCAGCAGTTAAGACAAATTGGTCTGACATAATGCGTGCAAACTAATGACAGGTGACACTGTAAAAAACCACCAGGTGATCAAGGATGAACATAGATCTGAATATTTGAACATGTCTTTAAGAGATGTGTCACATTTAATAAGCGTATGTGATCATTGAAATAAATACTTTGGAAATTGTTACACTTAGTTCTAATCATTCTTCTTAGTTCATAGTTCCTATGTACGGTTCCAACTTCACTGCAACGGAACACCCCATAATTTCTCCGTTCATGTGCCAACGAAAATCACACGAAATGCTAACAACTTTGAATTGTCTCCTGTGTGAACTAATTCCAGAATGAAACAGCTGTGTACCGCCACAACAAGCAACCTGCAGCGCATAAATGCATATGGCCGTCGTTCTTCTGCTTCTTACAACCAACGGAGTACTCGTACTAGGAAGTACTAGGACACTGTGCTGTACTTTTATATGTAACAATGACGCGCCCTGTCTCACAAAAAAAGACAGTAAATATTTAGTTTTATAATTTGATTTACTTAACATTAATTTGATTTACTTAACATTAATTTGATTACTACATTAATTTGATTTATAACATTAATTTGATTACTTAACATTAATTTGATTTACTAACATTAATTTGATTTACTAACATTAATTTGATTATCATAATTTGTTATAATTAATTGTCATGAGTTCTGAACAGACCTAATATATGTATGTTTGTTACATATATTCCTCTCTTACCTTCATATTTTGCATAGGGCCTGCAAGTAATTTCTCCATACCGCTCTGCTCTGTAGTGTGCAACTCGCTCAAGCTCTTGCATGGAATTGAGTCCGATATTCCTTGCCTCTCTTAGCAAAGTAATCGCAGGGTTTCCATAGGGTGTCTTCCCTTTCTTGAATCTTTTGCCTCCCATTTCATTGACTGTATTGGTATTTTTTGATCATTTCTTCTAAAGGTATGCCCAACATATCTCCATATTCTCCGTCTTGTAGCAGTTATTACTAGTGGTTGACCAGACATTTCTCTGATTTCATCACTTCTCCTGAATCTGTCCTATTTTATGTTTATTATTTTCTGCAGGTATCTATGTTCAAGTGTATTCAACTAGATATATGTATATATATATATAAAATCACGTAGCATATCCTCCATTACAGTTTTCCTCAAAACATCGTGAGGTTTAAGTTAATCGAAATGTTCAAGTTTCTGTGACCTGATGTTGTTTGTAAGCCAATGTTTCTTCATATTATAGACTTCTAGGAAGGCCAAGAGGGCAGGTGCTGTGGGAGAGCTACTCTGGGGCAAGTAGAGATGCAAAGGTAGTTATGCTTGATGTGATCCGTTCGCAACTCGACGAGCGAACACCCAGAGTGACTATTAATGCTCGCCTCTCCCGGCCGATGGGAAAAGCTAGAAGGATATATGTGAAACCACGAGGGTGAAACTCGAGCCCGCGCATTCTCTCTCTTGACTCTCCTCTCTCGAGCCGATGAGTATGCTGGGTGACGAGATGGACAGCACGTTGGTCTACATAAGTCAAAAGTCTAGGTCCCATCACAGAGATGGGAGCACGAATCAAAGCCATCGAAGGGACGTTGACCCGCGTGTGGCGAAATTTGAAGCCCAAGCATGCTCTCTCTTGGACCACGACCCTTGAGCCGATGAGTATGGTGGGTGCCAAGTTGAACCGCAAGCTAGGCCACATAGGTCAAAGCACTGGCACCCATCACAGAGATGGGAGCACGACCAATCGAAGAGACGTTGAACAGCGTGTGGCGAAATTCGGAGCCAAAGCATGCTCTCTCTTGAGGCACTACTCTAGAGCCGATGAATATGCTGGGAGTGTTGCACGTAGTTAAGTTGTTGCACGTGGGCCATCCTGGGGGCGAAACTCGGTTTTTGCCCCCTCGGAGTCGTACAGCCCAGTGGGAATAGGCGGATGTGGTGGGGTGGGTACCAGTGCAGAGCGATACGTGCTCGCTCTGCCCTGGTGCCTACCTCGCCATTTCCGCACCATTTCCGCACCAGGGCAGAGCGAGCACGCATACGAACGTTGCAAGGGTGGCACCACATGTGGCGAAACCCATGACCCCATCTCATGGGTGGGGACCGGGTTGAGTCACAGACGGTGACAGCCCAGGCAAATGTGTGCACGACATGGAAGGCACGAAAAATGTGAGCACGGAAAAATTCGATGGTGCCAGGGCATCAGGGCAGAGCTAACACGCACGCTGGCAAAGTCATAGTGGTCCCCATCTAGAGGCAGGCCGGCACGGCAAGAGGGTGAGCGTCCCACCCACATGAGTAGAACAACTGGAAAGCCCAGCAGAGGCAAAACCAGTGCAAGCAAGGCAAGCGCGGCAGCGGCAAGAAGGGTGTACGTCCACCCAAATGTACAGAACAACTGGAAAGCTCAGCAGAGGTAAAGCCAGTGCGCGTTTCCGCTACTGTTGCTACTGCTGCCTTGTAGTTTTGATTGGGACAATCAAAGGTTAACGGAGCAAACCGTACACAAACCTGAACGGGCGGCAAACCAAGGTGCTCAGTAAAACGACCGGTTTTTCTGGGGCTGGAGGGCAGGCCGCCTAAGGGTCGCTGCCCTGAATGAAAATGGCAACCCGCTGCCTTGTGGGTTCGGCTGGGGACAGCCAAACGCTATCGGAAAGCGTACCGCAAACAAACGCTGGCTGAAATCGAACACCCCACCCAAGGATAAGCAACTGTGCTCCAATAGGTGCTGAAGGTTGGTGCACGTACATTACGTTTTGATTTTATTGGCTATTTATATATCACAATAGAATGATAAAAATGGCCTTAGAATGATCGAGAGAGAGAGAGAGAGAGAGAGAGAGAGAGAGAGAGAAAGAGTAACGTCATCTGCAATAAGTTATTTTTGTCATCACTCAATATTTCGATCTCTCTCTACAAAAAAAAAAAAAAGCACAGACGAGTGATCACAAGATACCAGTCAACCAATTTTTGGGTACTAATTTGTCATAATTACTTCTCACCTGTTTCCCCTTTCCTTAAATGCATCCCTGTCATCACATTTCTTTGTAATCTGGGTTCGCTGTGGCGTAGACGTTATTATGTGCTCGCCTCTCGTGTAGAAAAGGTTCTCGGTTCGCTTCCTCTTGGAGCCATCGGAATATTTTTCCAGCGAAACCTAGATCTCAGAGTAGGTGATATCGAGTTCCTAGTCCTATGGGAAACGAACGATAAAACTTAGGTCCTGTGTTCAAGTTGAGAACGTAACAGAATCCTTGGCAGTTCAAAATCGAGAAGAGCAGGCAAACTTCATTAGAAAAGAAAAAAAAAATTTTAAAACATTCTTACAAGATATCATCAAAATATCTTCTAAATTACATTGGGGACCCTCGCCGGTGCTATGAAGTTCGTGCACTACCGGGAAGATCTTCCTGTGTAAGAAAGAGATCGGAGCACACATGGTTACTCACGGAAATGCTATGATAATGATTCTATATATAAAATCAATCAAACTATTCATAATCTATATCTTGAAGTTACTGCTACCTTCCTCTAAATGTCTTCCTTATCAATGAGCTCCAATTCCACTTTTATTGAAAAACACCAAATGATTCTCATTTATTTTGTTTTATTGAACAAGTTCCTGCTTGATCAGTTAGTAATATTTTATTTTTTCAATTATCCTGTCAACATTTTCTTAAGATAAATCTTGTTTTAAAACATAGCAATATCATTTGCCCTGTTGGTTTTGCGGATCTAAATCTCAGATCGGGATTATGCTTTATGGTTTCAATAGATTAGCCGGAATAGATTTCCGTTGTTTGAGACAGATATTGCTCTCATGAAGAACTTAATTCATTACATTCTTCATCTTTGTCTAACTAACATGACAGTCATGCAGTTATTTATAGAAAATTTGATGTTCTTAAAATATACTAAGGTCAATGAATAGTAAACTATAAATAAACAAAGTTTCACATATCCTTTTCAGAAATTATGATGTGAAGTGCCCGTTACTTCATATTTCTAGACCCTAGTGTGCAGGAGGTAGGAGGGTCAATTCCTTTCCTTGCGTTTGGGAAGTCGAGTGCGTGATTGAACCCACAACTCCTCCCGTGTGGTGCTGGGGTACTCAAGGGGAGAAAAGAATAGTAACATTGCGATCTACAAGACATGTCGTAAGAGGCGAATGATGTAGGAGTAAGGAAAGCTACCCTAGTAAATAAAAAGCATCGCAGAAATCGGATGTGCAGTGCTACTTGTGTGCACATAACTGGCACAACGAACAAACAAATGATCACATACAAACACACAGAGTGGTTAGCAAGTGATCGATATGGAGGGTTCGGAAAAAGAAGGAGAACCCACAACTCGCCTGTCCGTACCGACGATCCAGAACCAACTCGCTCATGTCCGATCTCCCGATAACTAACGATACACATTACAATTCAGAACCACAACTCGCTGTCGACTCGATAACCGAACGATATTACTAATCTGTCCAAATGTACTACCAAAATGAAGATTTTATCAAATTTGACACAGATCTTTACTACATGAATATGGAGGCAAATTCACTCAAGATTGACAAATATTGAGATATGATTCTTAGTTTTTTAACTACAGAAAAACCAAGTCTTTCGTATGTTAGTAGAATATTATCTATCTTATCTATATTATCTTAATAGATATAAGATTATGATATTTTCGGATGTTCAATCAATTAAGTGAACAGGCATTCCTCCTGCTTCCGTATGCGATCATTCCTTTTCAAAACTCTCTCTTCCCTGGTACAGTTAATCAGTTCGAAGCTGCAGGAGAGATCTAGAGATAGGAAGACGGGGCATGAGTTGGTTGATGGCCTATGCCCTAATATGGGTTAAAATGCAGAGAGAGAGAGAGATACATAGAAACTATAGTGAAACGTAGAGTTGATATAATATACTCTGCATAAGTCAATAAATAAATTGACTAACGATTGCTGTACTCGTACATGTGGACAACTAATTTACCCTGTCATAGCTAATTGATGCGCAATTCACCGTCTTAAGCCGCACTAGGAAAAGACCCATATTTTCTCTGAGACCATGTGCAGGAATCCGGACACACTCATCCGTCATTAGCAGGAATCTTACTTTACATTCGTCATTAGCAGGAATCTTACTTTACATTCGTCATTAGCAGGAATCTTACTTTACATTCGTCATTAGCAGGAATCTTACTTTACATTCGTCATTAGCAGGAATCTTACTTTACATTCGTCATTAGCAGGAATCCGGACACACTCCCAAGCCCCGATCATATACATATACATATGCAATGTCTTTGAGACAATAGTTAACCCTTCTAAAATAACGTTAACTTAGTTTACACTACACAATCGTGTATTGAACACACTGATGTCACTATTGAAACTATGTGGGGACAAAATATTGAAAAAATAACATCTCTATGAAATATTTAAGGGTAAGGTTTGACATAAATCTAACATTAGAAGAAAACGCCATCATCATCATGTGCCGTGCCGGCTGACGTAGGCGATCATGGATCTCCACAAATCTCCGTCTCTGGTGTTTGCTATATCTATTCAGATGTTGACGCTCTACTGTGCCATGAAGCCAGGCTATCAGGAAGAAAACGTAGAGGACAATAAAGTCAAATCTGTAGGAGGCATAGACGCAGTGAAATAAGGTATTAAGGCTTCCAGTGTCAATTAACTGGCACTGACTAAGACCCTACCTTCACGTGGTGGCCCTGGAAACATATTGCTGCTCTCTAGTTCAGCAAAGCGGGTAGGAATCGAAGCAGAACTACTATAAGGTAAGATTGTGTAGTAGTGTAAACAAAGCAGCGAGTGGCCTATGATCTGTTCGTACAACAGATAAGCAGTATCTCAGAGTGGCAGAGACTACACGAGTCTCCTGACCGACGTTTAGAGATCTATAACCGGTACAGAAGCGGCAAAGTAAGCATTGACAGAACAAGAATTTCTTAGTCCTGGTAAAACTGTTAATGATTGATGTTCCTATACTGTCACCTGGTACGGAAAAACAGAGATATGTAACAATACATCATACAGACTGGTCATGTCAATACGGCTGATAGAAACATATATGTCCTGGGTCGAACTTTTCCCATCATTATCTATAGCTCTTGGATGTGTATATGGCGAAGTGGTTAAGAAGTTTGCCTGTTGTTCTGAAGGTTGTATGCTCGAATTCGGACTGAGTCACATGTGCAATCTTTTCATGAGTTTCCTAGGATTGTTGGAGGAGCTACATAGTTCGTACTTTACGCGACACTGTCGGCATGTGGCGAACAAATTCTGATACGAGGAAACATGGTGTAACGAAGTTAATCTTTCGTCTCATATCTTTTTTTGCTATAGTTTTTATTATCTTTTCAACGTGTTCTATTGGAAGGTAGAAAGGGGGGCGGATTTAGGACTTGCAGACTGTACCACCTTCAAGAAAACTTAACCATGTTCCTAAACTTTTTTGGATTCACACGCAAGTAATCACGGGTTGTTGTTTTCTTTTTTGACAATTTCATTGGAAATATTATTAAACCAACATTTCAATCAAAGCTAACTAATTTCATTACTATTTGTTTTTTTTCGTTGAGTCTCAATCAATTTGAGTACAGCGTGTTATCCCTGGAAATAATTTTTACTCACAATTTTTATCTGTCATTGATGACTTCACTTTAATTATCTCTTTTCAATTATTAAGTCTAATTTCAATGCCCCTGACCATCCATCCATCTGTCAATCATTTTCTTGGACGCATCACTTGATCACTTGTCATTAATTTCTGCTGGGATTTTCAAGATTTTTTATTCACTCTATTTTTTTGTTTCTTTTTCAATGTATTTTACTTTCTTTTGCTTTTAAAAGTCTGAACTATTTAGTACAATATAAGTTGTCAAATCTGCTTGTTCTTCTCTCTCTCTCTCTCTCTCTCGCGATCGTTCTTCACGGCCAATTTTATCATTCTTATTGTGATGTATAATTGATCCACTGACAAGAACGGGGTGATCTACGTCGGGTCGATTGTGCGTCCATGGTGACTAGGCCAGCCCGCCCTTGTTTCAGCCAGCTTTTAATTTACTGGGGTGAACTTTCCTAGGTACGATCCTTTCTGCCGACTATGTCGGCCCGGATCTTCGCCATTTCGATCAGCTTTGCCGTATATTTGGGCTTTGTAATCTATGCTAAGACAGTGAGTTACGATGTTATGCACTTTCTGACTTTGAGGTCTTTCCGTTTGTCTTTCTAAATGTCTCCACTATTTAATACAATATAAGTTGGCAAATCTGCTTTTTCTTCTTCTTCGAAATCTCCAAATCAACCACCTGTCAATAACTCTGTGTGATTTGTATGCGCTCTGAGCCCAAGAGCGATTGTATGCTGTGTTAGTTATGCGCCTACAAGTAGGTCAGCACATCCGATTTCTGAGGTGCTTTTAATTTACTATGGTAGCATCCCTAGGGCCCACATCAGTCGCCTCCTATGACATGCATTGTAGGTCGCAGTGGTACTATTGTTTGCTTCCTTTGTGGGCACCGGCTCCACACGGTCGACTTTTCCTTCTAACAAACAGAACTAGTTAGCATCCGACGTGAGAATGCCAGAACACAGACCAACACAAAATACCCTTTCCAAGTCCTACACAAGTGACCCACAGTCCACCTAGAGAACAGGCACAGCTAGGCAGTAGACCTCCACAGGCCACCAGCCAGACAACAGACATCCCAGCACCCGACATGAAAATGCCAGCTAGCCAAGAACACACATACCAAATGTCCTTATTAGGACATAACAGACATACACAGAACAAGAACCAATGTCCCTATTAGGACAATACAGACATACACTGAACAAGACCCAATGTCCTTATTGGAGACAATACAGACATACACTGAACAAGACAATGTCCTTATTAGGACAAACACTGTCAAGACAAATGTCTTATTAGGACAAACACTGAACAAGACAAAATGTCCTTATTAGAACAAACACTGAACAAGACAAAATGTCATTATTAGGACAAACACTGAACAAGACAAAATGTCCTTATTAGGACAAACACTGAACAAGACAAAATGTCATTATTAGGACAAACACTGAACAAGACAAAATGTCCTTATTAGACAAACACTGAACAAGACAAAATGTCTTATTAGGAAAAAAACACAGATCAAGATCAAATGTCCTTATTAGGACAAACACAGATCAAGACACAATAACACACAGTCCACACTAGGACAAGTCCCAGGCCACATGGCCACACCAAGAAAAAGGCCAATACGCCCTGATATACCAAAAAGACATGTCTTAGGTTGAAAGGGCCGTGCCTCGGCCACATAGAGGCTTAACCCACCACCTAACAACAACAACAACAGTACAATATAAATTTGCAAATCTGCTTTTCTTTTTAAATGTCTGCACTATTTAGTACAAGATAATTTTTTGAATCAGCTTTTCCTTCTAAAACTATACATATTATTTATCAATGGACACATGTCTGTCTTGCAGAACTTTGCTTTCATGAAACATTTTATACATACCTCATCTGATGCATTAATTTGCAACACTCAGTTATCATTTACGCTCACGCACATTTTGAATAGCTGTCCTCTCTTTGTCCTTTCTAGTTAAAACTCTTTCATTAATTTCTTCATTACGTTTTACAAGATCAAAAGTTTCAACATTTCATTCTTCTAATTTTATTCAACCATCTTTCACATATGCTGCCTGTTGGATTAAGAGACTAAAATAGATGTTAAATCGATCCAACTATTTAACTGATTCACTACCTGGTTTTTTTCGCCTCTGGGCGGAATTATTTTGTCAGCTTCAAAATAGTGCACACATACTTTAGCTAAACTAAAATATTGTTTCTAAATATGATTTAAAGTTGTACTTATTATTTATCAAATTAAAGATAAATGAATGTACTTTCACAAAATATTTATTGTATCTGAAAATATAATGTTGTGTTTACTATGCATGAAAAATATTAGCATTAATTTTAAAAAACTAATTGAAATTGTGAGAACAAAAATCCAACCTTGCCAAGGGCCTTAATGAACAATATGTTGTATAAATCAGTCTAACTGCTCTCTTTACATAGGTAATACATTTATAAATGCAGAAACATTACGAAAATAGTGAAGGAATGTGTGGTTTATTAACTGTTTACAAACTAGCATCATGACTATTCATATAAATCTCTAGTTTTTATGGTCACATAGCATCCTAGAATGACGGTAAACTCTGTTTCACTTCTACTTCTAGCATAAGCCACGATTATATGTACTTCATTATCGTTTATACTTTACTTTTACGTAGTTTTCGGTTAATATAAAGCTCTAATCGGAATGAAAAAGTAATGAAAACGCAAAAAATAGTAAGCGTATTTTGAGTGACGCGTGGTCCATACGATAAGATCTATTGACACTTGAGTGTCGCTTGGTACGGAATCAGTTAAGGAGTTTTGAGTTATGCATTACACAAGTAGTACTGGATGCTTGAGGAGAAGAGTAAGGAGTGTGTGTAACAAGCGAGCCACAGTAACCATCAGTTAACATACCCTTCGTCATCTATTAGGGAGACTGAGCACCTAAGGGTCTGCCGGAGTCCAATAACAACGGTAACTTTAAAAACTATATATATATATGTATATATATATAATGAACATAGGAGTTTTAGCAATAGTATAGGATATATATATATATATATATATATATATATATATATATATATATATATATTTATATATTCACATGCTTCGATATATATATAGTATGTGGATATATGTATATATATATATAGGTACGCACATTTATATGTCTATAGATATGTTTTTGTGCGTTTGAATGTGTGTACTAGCTAGAAATTGATAGAGAGATAAGTAAATGTCGCTTAATTGCTGCTGTGTTAAATTTTGTTTTTAAATGCTAAAGCAAGTTCATAGAACCTAATATTATGAAAATGTCCTTACTGTACTATTACGAGATGTTTTCTGGTAACTCCTTCCATAACACAGTGATTTAGATACCTGTGATATATCTAATGATCTTCTTCTTCTTTTATCGTCACACTGCTACCGGGCTGTTGCCCAGTGTTGTGGTTTGTCTGTTTTTGTCTTGCGCTGTTCAGGTGGCTTGGGTGATTGTTATTTTGCTCTTTCACAGGATTCTGCTATGCCATCTAATCATCTGTTTCGTGATCATTCCTCTCGTCTTCTTTCCTGATGTTCTGTTGTAGAAGACTCTGTATACTGTGGAGTTTGGATGTATTCTTATTAAGTGGCCAAACCACTTCATTCTTTGTTTCTCAATGTAATTCAAGCAAGGTTCTGTGCCAACTTTCTTTCTTATGCTGATGTTGGTGACTCTGTCTTTTCTGGTGTTGCTGGTAACTTTTCGCAGGCAGACATTTCACATGTAGCTATTTTTGTGACTGCACTTTGCTCATTGTCATGTTTGGCTCTGGTAACACAAAGTAGGTATGAAAATGCTGTTGATCATATGTTGTTTAGCTGTCAGATATCTAATGATAAGCGCCCGAATCTCAAGCCGAATCCGGTTCTCTTTCGATTACAAAAATGTGTCTGATTTTACACTTGGTACATTTGTATAGAGTAGCTTCTGGTCGAATTGATTAGGATGGTGGAGGGCAGGGTGTGTCATTCGAGAGACCCTTGTTCAATCCCGGAAAGGCCACGGATTTTTTTATGTCATTGGCATTTTTAAAATATCCGAACCTGAACAGTTTCGCAACGACTGCTACACTAGCAATGCGGACATTAAATTTCTCAGTCTCTCGTCGCCCCTGTCCTTCGCCGCCCTAAAATGTGGGAATAAGGGCAGTCAGGACAATTTTATTTTACATCTGTAATGATCTAAATAATTACTCTTTCCCTTTCTCTAACTCTCAGCAACTCTTGCGATCATTTCACCGTGTTGTAACTCATTTTATAGAAATGTATTGAACTCATTTTGCTGGAAATAATTACTGAAGAAACATAAGTGGTTATTTTTTAGTAATTTCTAGAATTTCAATAACTTGATCCATGGAACTACATTTTGTTTGACCGCCTTGGCCGGTGCAAGACTAATTGGCGCCTAAGGCAGGGACAAGTGCATCAATATCCACCTTTCAACACCCCCTCCCCGCCTCACCTGTGAGTATAAAGTGCACTTTCGGTAGACTTTCTTCTGCAGTTCTAAGGACATCTATCTTATTGTCTAAAGTTGCTAGATAGTGTACCTGTTATTAAATTATTTTTGGACCGTTAAGAATTTATTGTTGTATTCTATGAGATCGTCTGTAGCTCAAGCGGTAGTGAGCTCGGTCACAAACCCAAGCGTACCTGGTTCAAACCCCAAGGGGGGCAATTTTGGAAGCAAATTCGTTTCCGTCAGATTTTTACAAAAGTTTAAAAATAGACCTCACCGTTCAGAAAGCAATGACAAACTACTGAACGTATAAATAATGCCTAGAAAATGAAGGACTCATTAACTGTGGTTGATGGCTACGTCCTATAAAGGATTTACCACCATTTTCATTTTTTTATTCTATATATAGTGTGTTGTGAAAGAAGTGAAATTCTTCACTTCTGTTGTATCCTTTGCGTGATAAAAACCTTTTGGTCAAAACTTTGCTGTGTACTGTCATTGTTTTTATATTTTGTAAAACTACAGTTTCTTCATTGCTAAATAGTTTTACGTAGTTTTACATATATATAGTTTTACGGCAGTCTTCCCCTATATAGAGAATACCTGTTATTACTGATTATTTTGTCTGCATTTGACTCTGATATATTACACCTCCTGTATTTTCTGTTGTATTAGTTTCTTTTTCATCTGGTAACTATAAGGTGCACAGACTGATAACAAATGGGTTATCAGCATACTATGAAAAGGCAGGTGGTGTCTATGGCTTAGGGTATAGTGACTCGGTCTATTAACCCCGACGTTCTGAGTTCGAATCACGCTGCGGACAATTTGGTAGCAAATTGTTTTGCGTGGATTTTTAACAAAAGGACGATGACACCACCCGTTCAGAAAGCAATGGCCAACTACTGAACGTAATAATGTCTAGAAAAATCCCAAACAGCGTTAAAAAGCTGGGGTTGATTCGCAAAGTCCTTTAAAGGATATGCAATTATAATATAATAATGAAAAGGCAAGGAGATTTGTGATAAGAATAAATTATTGATTGATTGATTGACTGACTGATTGATCATCAGTGCATTTAAGTAATTAACCATTTGTGTTCTATATTCTTTCTTACACAGAAAGATCTCATAAGTATTACATGAACTCAACTCTGTCAAAAAAATATTTTTATAACAAAATGGTTTACAGCCGAAGGGTTGACTTCATTGCACCGGGTTTTACCGTTTATGGCTCGAACCCCTTCGTAGATAAGGGCAAGTCATTTGCTGGGAGTATTGCACAAAGTACAAACTCCGTAGCTCGGATCTAGAAAAAAGCTAGATCTGAAGAAAAAATATTTAAACCGAAATTTTACAATCTAAACATTTCCTGATCTAGGCCAGGACCTCCAGGAAAACGGGGCCCGAAGCATTTGTTACTTCTGCTATATGGCTAATCCCGCACTGTTATACTCTCGCCCGTGTGTTTCCGGGTCTCGCAATGGAAGCAAAGAATAGTAACACTGCGATCTACAAGGCATGGCGTAAAATACGACTGGGGTAGGGACCTAGGAAAGCTACCCTTGAAAATAAATAACGTCGCAGAAATCGAATGTGCTGTCCTAATTGTAGGCGCATAACTGGCACAGCGTACAATCGCTCTTAGGCTTGCATACAAATCACAAAGAGTGGTTAACAAGTGATCGATATGGAGCGATGGAAGAAGAAGAAGAAATTGTTTTATCAATGATTTAATTTCGCTATTTATTCTTTCCCTTACTGAAATATATGAACTGTAAGTAGTAGAGTATTTAACTGATGTTTGTCGATGAAAAAGTTTTTTGAGTGCTTTCTTCTCTAGCGAATGGCATTGCTTCATACACTGCACGCACTAAACTATAACTTCTCCAACAATACTCTATACTCACTCCAACAATTGTGCAATGTTGTAGTTGTCTGACATTTGTATAGTTTTTTTCTTTAGTCTCTTTCTAAATTCTGTGTTGATATTTTCTAAGTATTTTGAGTCTAGTGTCTGCTTATGTTATATTTTAAGAGTGGTATTAAAAATACTACATATCGTGCAACATTTCTTGAAAATAAAAACAGTATGTCGTGAATACTTAGATCTGAATATAAGTCTATTTAATTATTCCGTCTTTTTTCTGTGTTCAAAAAAGTTATCTACTTTCGTATATATATATATATCTTCTTTTTCTTCTTCTTTCTTTTGTCGTCACACTGCTACCAGGTTGTTGCCCAGTGTCGTGGTTTTCTTTTTTTGTCTTGCGCTGTTCAGGTGGCTTGGGTGATTGTTATTTTTGCTCTTTCACTGGATTCTGCTATGTAATCTAACCATCTTTTTCGTGGTCTTCCTCTTGCCTTCTTTTCTGATGTTCTGTTGTAGACGATTCTGTATACTGTGGAGTTTGGGTGCATTCTTATTAAGTGGCCAAACCACTTCATTCTTTGTTTATCTATGCAATTCAAGCAAGGTTCTGTGCCAACTATCTTTCTTATGCTGATGTTGGTGACTCTTGTCTTTTCTTGTGTTGTTGGTAACTTTTCGCAGGCAACGCAGTTCACATGTAGTTATTTCTTGTGACTGCGCTTTGCTCATTGTCCATGTTTGGCACTGGTAACACAAAATAGGTATGAAAATGCTGTTGATTATCTGTTCCTTAGCTGCCAGTGAAATTTTTGTTTGGATGTCTTAACAATCAGGCTAGCTGGTAGGTTACCACATTTGCTTTTTGCGCTCTAGCCTCTATCTCTCTATCTAGTCTTCCATCTTCTGTGAATATGCTTGCTAAGTATTTGAATTCTTTCACTTTTAATTCTTTGGTTTATTGTAGTGCCATTGACATGGATGTCTAGAGTGTCATGTTTACTTCCCATATACATTATTTCTGTTTTAGTGTTGTTGATTTTCATGTCATGATTTATACAATTTTTGTTCAAAGTGTCAATATGATGTTGTAGATCTTGTTCACTTTTGTGTATCAGGCACTGATCATCTGAAAAAGTAGTTCATTTATTTCATCATTATCTGAATTTGACTCTTGAGTTATTTTATCCATATATGTAATAAAGAGTAGTGGTGAGAGGACACAACCTTGTCTAACACCTGATGTAATGGAGAACCAGTCGATCATTCCTTCTGTTGTTCTTACTGTACTCTGGCTATCTTGATATAAGGCCATGATATTACCTAATAGTTGTCCCTGGACGCCATATTCTTCAAGGATCTTCCATAGTTTGCACCTGTTTACTCTATCAAATGCCTTTTCTTGGTCTATAAATATAAGCTGTTTAATTTGATTGTAATCAATTGTTTGTTCGCAGATCTGTCCTAGTGTAAATATTGCGTCTGTGCAGGAGTCTATATAAATTGATGTTATATAAATTGATGTTATATAAATTGATGTTATATAAATTGATGTTATTTTCTGAACACGTTACGGATCTCTCTTACTATTGTGAAAAATGTCCTTGCGTTATTTCATTGTAGATAAGTTGTTATTTTATCAGTTATCAGAGGACTATCATCATAGCACATCGGACATGTCCATAGGTGCTCCGATCTCCGCCTCAACAAATTCAGCAGCGTCCAGCTGCCCAACACGTCATTTCGATGTTGATTAATCAATCTCTTTGCATATTTGGTGTGTCGTTCTTTTCGGGCTGTACCAATATTGACATCCATCTCTCTCAGACTGGTCTGCGAGTGGGACTCATAACTCTGAAACTCTTCTGTTCGAAATGACTCTCTCTGTGCATTAAGAATGTCATTTCGATCCATTGCAGCTCCCTCTGATATCGTATCCATGCCAGCCAAGCTATCAATTTGTTCATTACCCTGACTCCTACATGCCCAGGGACAAAAATGAAGGTGATTTCTCTGATCATTGTCTGTACTAGTACCTTCACCCAGTTTCATTTCACCATTACTGTTTCAACTTTACGAATCATCCTCATTGAGTCACTGAGTATAAAAACACAAGAGAGGTTATGAGATGCCAACCACGTTACCGCCCCTGTAACCTCCCTTACCTCCATTGTCAAGCTACTTGTGGTTGTCGCTGTGGTTATGTTTATGTTATATATTATAGTATCCGAATTCGCTTTCTTTGTTATTAACCCTTTAGCTGCTAAGGATGTATATATACGTTTTCCCCATTCACTGCTAAAGACGCATTAACACGTCTGTTATTATCTCTCCTCTGTGGGTTAAAGACGTGTTAACACGTTAATCATTTCTACTGTCACTGCTATAGCCGTACATTCACGTTTGTGACCTAGAAACAAATAGTAGCTATTGTTAGCTCCGTCTTCGGAAAGTATGTAGCAGTGAAAGGGTTAACCCATAATCTCTCAGACTATTTTTCATTCAACACAAAACGTTATGACTGATGCTGATATATTTTTATGTATGTAAGTTGCTTTTGTGGGCGTGGGCGTCGGGGGCTTAGATGTAGTGAGCGTGATCACAACCCAAGATTACCTGGTTCAAACTTTGCGGCGTGCAGTTTGGAAGGAAATTTGTTCCCTTTGATTTTTCGAGTGGATTTTTTACTTCATCGCTCAGAAAACAATGGCAAATTACTGAACGTATAAGTGATGCATAAAACATCAATGAATATTCTACTGTGGTTGATGATAACGTTCTATAAAGGATATGCCATGATTTTCATTTCAAGTTGTTTCTATGCTCCATATAATGTGTTCCATTTTATACCTTGTCTGTGTACTGGTACAGCCCAAAAAAAATCGACATACCAAATATGGAAAACAAAAATTGATTAATCAGCGTCGAACTGGTGTATTAGGCCACTGGGCGCTGCTGGATTTGTTGAGGCGGAGATCGGAGCATCTATGGACATGTCCGGAGTGCTATGATGATAGTCCTCTGATAACCTTGTCTGGGAGGTAGAAACATTTTACTGAGACCACCGTGAGTTTCGAACTCATAGAGATGAGGGTCAACAGTTGCATTAAAGATTTGTACATAGCTGGCAATATCCTTTTGTTTAATGTTAGTTTTTGTTCTATGCAAAACTACATTGCTTTCTTTTACGTTCTCCATCATCTAATGTTTACACGAGGAGCGAACCAAGTTTCTTTGGAACGACAAGCGAGAATCTAACCTCTACGCCACAAAGAACAAAATCGAGATATTTTTCTAAATATCCCTGGTCTCAGTGTAGGTTAGATCGAGTTCCTATTCCTATCGGAGACGGACGATAAAACGTAGGTCATGTGTTTAATTTAATCATGTAAAAATAACGTGAGTAGTTCATCAATGGAGAAGAGCAGACTGGAAATCAAATTTATCACAATAAGTTTTATTTTTAAATTCCTATCAAATATTGTCACCATCTACTAAATTACACCGGGACAGTAGTCGGGGATGCGGAATTTGTGCACTGCCGACGAGATCTTCCTGTGTAAGAAAGAGATCGGAACACATATGGTAACTCATTGAAGCGCAATAATGATGATCCAATCAATCAATGTAATGTTTACAACACAAATAGATGTAAATATTTTACTGATTTATCTTGTTTTTGATACTAACATTTTATTGATTGTTTCTTTTTCTTTTTGTTTAATAAAACATTCAACGCTTGTTTATCGTAGGAAATGAATGATTGACGTGTTCTACGTCAACCGGGTTCTCAGTCGATATAGATTAAATAGTTTGAGCTTGACGGAAGTGTCACTAACTATCCTATTTTTAGAGTTTGTTGTTGCCACAAATTGCATGAATGTTACCCATAAATAGAATATGTCAGCGTGGCAACTGTACAGTGCAGATTTGGTCTCGTCCTAATTATGTGTATGTCAAATTTGTTGTAGAAAACAACAAAGATAACGGGTTGTTTTTTTCCCAAATTTTATTTCAGAGAACCATCTCCTGGTCGACATTGTGTCTACTATATACACAACAACATAGATCTAGTAGCATGTCTTCCTTCCATGTTCTATTTCTATTAGTGTGTGTTTATTGTATTTGACGTCTTCAATCGTTTTGTTTAAAACAACAAGTACTTGTCAGACTTTCTCATCACGGTTATCAATCATTCCCAGAACATTTTCTTCTTCTTCTTCTTTGCGTTCGTTCTTACGACCAATTTTAATCACTCTTTGTGATATGTTTTGTCTTTGCCAAGAACGTGTATACGTTGCACATTGGTTTGGTAGGCCCCTAAACGCATAGACTTCTACACGTTTAGGACATGTGCATCCGATTTCAGCCATACCTCCTTAGTCGCCTCCTACGACATGCATGGCAGGTAACAGTGGTTCCATTCTTTACACCCCAAATTTGGGCCCCGGTAACCACTCGGGCGGAACATTTATTTAGTTTTGATGATATTTTTTTGATTGAATATAAGACAACACAGAGGGGGTTTTCTTCTATTTATGTAATGTTTGTCTAAGCATTGAATTTCAGTCAATTTTTGCAGTTATTTTCTACTGTTTTTGAGTCTTCGTTAAAGAACAGAAAACAGACGTATAATAACGACAGAACCTTAATATTATTGCACTTATAATGCACTTTCATTTATTAGTGAGCGTCTGCACCTTTGTGGTGCTGGGGCTCGCAAGGGAGAAAAGAATAACAGCACTGCGACCTAGAAGGCATGTCGTAAAAGGCAACTGATGTATGACTTAAGGAAGATACCATAGTAAATAAAAAGCGTCGCAAATATCGAATGTGCTGGCCTACTTGTAGGCGCATAACTAACACAACGTACAATCGCTCTTAGGCTCAGATTACATACAAATCACAGAGTGGTTAACAAGTGGTCGTTGTGGAGCGCTCGAAGAAGAAGTGAGCGTCTGTAGCTTAAGCGGTAATGAGATGGATCACAACACAAGCGTGCCTGGATCGAACTCCGTGTAGGGCAAGTTTGGAAGCAAATTAGTTCCCCTGGATTTTTACAAACGGTAAAAGTAGACCTCACCGTTCAGGAAGCAATGGCAAACTACTGAACGTATAAATGGTCCTAGAAAATCAAAGATTCGTTTATTGTTGTTGATGGCTACGTCCTGTAAAGAATATGCCACGATTTTCATTTATTATATCTACAATAAACGCTGATGGAGTATGCACTGTATGTCATCATCATCAGGTGCCGTGTCGGTTAGCGTAGGTGATCATGGATCTCCACAAATCTCTGTCTCTGGTGTTTGCTATCCCCTCAGATGTTGACGCTCTTCCATGGCATGAAGTCAGGTTGTCCAAAATCTTCTCTCTCTGTCTTCCTCTATCTCGTCTCCCCTATATTTTACCAGTTGTTGAAATGTGTTCTAAAACTCCTTTCTCATCATATACCCGAAAAATGATGACTGTCTCTTTTCTATATTGACGATAAGCTTTCTCTATGTCTTGAACTCATTCAACATCTTCATATTAGTCTTGTTAACAGGTCG